>VXAD01012651.1:0-85089 GCA_013399195.1 Dicrurus megarhynchus | reverse complement strand
CTGTTCCTGTGGGGCACGGTCCTGCCTGGGACACCGTCCTGCTTGGGATACCGTGAGGGCGGCATTCCTGTGAGGCACGATCCTGCCTGGGGCACCGTGAGGGCAGCATTCCTGTGGAGCATAGTCCTGCGTAGGACGCCATGAGGGGGCTGTTCCTGTGGGGCACCGTCCCTGGGACACTGTGGGGGGGCTGTTCCTGTGGGGTACTGTCCCTGGGACACTGTGAGGGAGTTGTTCCTGTGAGGGATGGTCCTGCCTGGGACGCCATGAGGGCAGCATTCCTGTGGAGCACAGTCCTGCCTAGGACACCATGAGGGGGCTGTTCCTGTGGGGCACCATCCCTGGGACACTCTGTGGGTACTGTTCCTGTGGGGCACGGTCCTGCCTGGGACACCATGAGGGGGCTGTTCCTGTGGGGCACAGTCCCTGGGACACCATGGTGGGGGGCGTTCCTATGGGACACGTCCCGCTCGGGCTGCCACTGCTGCGGAGTCCTTCAGCTTGTAAAGTCTTCTGAAAGCATCCAGTCCAGCCGTTAGCCTGGTAAATACCTCCAGGGTTGGTGACTGCTGCTTCCCTGGGCAGCCTGTGCCAGTGCTTCACGACAGTTTCTGAGAATTTTTTTGCTAATTAAATACCCTTTGCAGGGTAAAAGTAAACACTCCTTTTTGGTTTAAAATATTTTAAAGGCCTGAAGCGGCTCAAGGATGATGAGTAATTGTAATTCTAATAGAAGCCCTCTAACCTTGTCACATTTCTCAGATGAGAAGGGAGATGGTTCTACCTGAGGAGTGAACACTGACTGTCATTTATGTAGCAGGTGCTGTTTCCAGGAGAGCTGTGAGCAGTGCTGCCGGTGGCCTTGGTTATTTATACTTGCACCAGGGAATGCCAGCGCCTTGGCTGTGAGGTGAGATTGCCTTGTGCTTAGTGTGATATAATAAACAGCCCTTCTGAGAGGGACTTGAGGGTGCTGCTGGATGAGAGGCTGGACATGACCACCCATCTGCCCTTGCAGCCCCAAAAGCCAGCCATGTCCTGGGCTGTGTCCAAAGCAATGTGGGCAGCAGGGTGAGGGAGGGGATTCTCCTCACCTACCCAGCTCATGTGACACCCACCTGGAGTGCTGCATCCAGCTCTGGGATGTGGGTCACAAGGCTTGAAACTTCAAGCTTCTTTTGTTTAAGTAAATATAAAAGTAAGTAAAACATATGAAGGCTTCCTTTTCAAATACTCCATGACCAGGAATGCAGGCCTACATCATTGATTCCAGCTATCTGCTGTCACTGCAGGTTTGTTTCATCATCTCTTTTCCAAGGTTGTAGTGACTGCTGCATGCTGGCAGAAATCTTTTAGAGGTGTGGCAAAGGCAGAAAGAAGGAAAAAATTCTAGAGCACTACCCTTGACAAGAAAGTTCCATATATAGCAAAGGAGAGGTTTAGGTTTCTGCTCCATTTTTTTCCTGTGTTACCTGTAAATGAAATCAGCTTTAGTTGGGATTGCTTTTCATGACAGGCATTGTAGTGCAATGCTCTGTCTTTTGCTCAAAGGGTATTCACAGAATTATTCATCAATAACAAAATATCAGCAAAACATTATGGGAAAGAATTTCTTAATTTTCTGGTAGCGTGATGCTACAGAAGACTTCCTGTTTGTCTCCTTGCCATGAAATCACCAGTCTGAGTTCATCACAATTGCCGTTACCCCAACCTTCGGCCTTTCATCTGAGACAGAAAAACTTTCATGTGCACTTTCACCAAGGGATTTTCTGCAAATAAATTTATGTGATGCCTCCTAATATAGACCATGGCAAAGAACCATGGTTAGTTGTCCTCCCATTGTATAAGTTTGATACACATTAGGGGGAATAAAACAATGAAGGACAAAAACTTTTAGTTGAGGGAACAGTATGTGTGCACGGACTTTTGTCTGTACTTGATTATTTTTTAGCCCTCCATTTTAATCCTATCTGAGCATTTCCCAGATGTCAAATTATATTTACCCTTGTAATGCACATAGTTTTCTCTTGGTTTGGTTCTGTAGGAGAGTTCTCTCAAAGTTTTGTTGGCTCATTTCTGAGAAATCCTGCTGTGTATTTCAAAGAAGTATGTCCAGTCTTCCTCAGGCTGTTTCATCAGCAGCCTAAAATATTGCAACAGCAAAGATTACAGACTCTCATCAGGGAAAGCAAGCACAAGCAAGCACTTAATTGTCAGAAAGGGCACAAACATCATCAAATTCCAATAGTGCAACAGCTCATTGATTTAAAATACACTACTGACAAGCATTTATTTTTTTTCCCCCCACACTTGCTGTCAGGAGTATTCTTCAACAACATTTATTTAGAAGTGTAAATTCCCATACTGTGGGGTTTTTTTCCCCTCAAGTAACTTAGTGCTTTGATCCTGTTGAGTTTGCAAACACTGTATCTTAAATTTCCATCTTCCAAATTCAGGTTGCTAATGACTATATAACTATACCAGAATGCTGGTATTAGTTTATCACAGTGTATGTGTGCGTAGGTTAGATGAGTGCAGTTCTTTTGGACAAGGTATTGGATACTGTCTGGAAACAAAATGAGATTTCATACACCCAGGTCGGTTTCTGTGAGCCAGTGTATTTCTGTCATTGTCTCAAATAGATCCTTAGAGATCTGCTAGATCCTTAAATGTTGTGCTTTAGGGTATTGGTTTTTTTATTTTAGAATAGTAAGTTCTTAGAGATGCCGAAGAAATTGGCAGAAATAGAGATGCCCAAGTCTCTGAAATGAGTTACAGACTTTAGAGGCAGAGGAGCATTAATATAATTAGGCTCCTATTGTGCAAAGCACCGCGCAAAAATTAAAAGAATGGAAAATCTGTGCTCAAATAAATAATCATTTCCAAAACTCAGCAGATTGCTGAAAGTTAGAAAATGTCTGGGTAATTAAAAAAAAAATATTTAGTTGATAGAAAATCCTTTTGACACATTAAGGCACTGAAGGTATTTCTGGATGCAAGAAAAAAGCAAAATTGAAAGGCAAATCCCCAAAAGGCAGCTCCACGTTGAGGCTGAGGAAGGTGCAAATTGCACCTTTTATAACCCAGGAGAGCAAGGGAAGGAAACATGGGTTTGGGTGCACTGTTTCCCTTGCAGCCCCCTTAGCTGGCAGAAGGGGAATGGGGCTTTTGTGCTAAGATTTTGGCAGACTACCTAGAACAGATCTGTAGAAAGAAACTAAAATTTTCTTTCTGTTTCCCAGCTAGCAAGAGGTGCAAACACATGTTGCCACCTTCTCTCTTTTTTGGTAATCCCTTCTGGTGGAAATAACTCTTTAAAATATTTGCCTAAAAATATTTCTTAATATAAACATTTCCACTATAAGCAGTTGTATTTTCTAGTTTGGTTTTGGTGCTCTTTGAGCAGTCTACTACAAACTGCACACAGCTATGGAAGGCATCTTTCTCAAATTGGAAGGTTGAAAAAAACTGCCCTTAACCAACTTCAAGATGGAATAATTTTGGATTCAGACATAAAAATAGAGTCTGTAGATGGTAAACATACTCTCTTTATTTGCTTGAGTAGCAGTAGGAAAAAAAAGTAGTTGCCATTTGATATAATTCTGTTCCTTAAAAGATAAAAAGCTTAATTCACATTGGGTATGTGCATGAGAATTGGGGAATGATGGTGTTGAGTCACTTACATTTTTAGAACAGTTGAGCTTGTCAGTGCCTACCTCACTTTTAAAATGGGAATTTAGGTTCTTGAGTAATCAATGTGCTTATTAAAATTTTATTATAAATGGGTTTTTCAAGCACTCTGGCTTTGGAGTGTGAGCATCTCCATGTTACATCCATACTTCTGAAAATCCTAGAAAGAGTAAAGATGTCATGTAAGTGGACCAACTGCCTATCTTTTACTCCATGAAATTCCAATGAATTGTTTTTGATTAGATTAAATTTGATTTTGGCCTTGAAAAAATTTGCTGCATAATTGCTAAGCATTTCTCAAAAGCATTTTGTACAAACAAACCTCAGCTTTTTTTTCAAGGTATTTTCTAATGTAGATTTATGGAGGTCTTGAAATTTAATCTAGAAGTATTCTGGAAAAATACGTACTTCTAAAAAAGTGTGCCATATTACTGAGACACAAGCTTTTCAGTCTTCTCAAAGTCAGAAGAAGGAGACAGTAAGTCATGTTTTTAGATGTGAGATCAGTTAGTCACTACCATTCCTCATTACACTGAACTGGGAAGCATACTTGTTTCTGACAACCTGCAATTAGAGAGTACAATTTGCTTCTTGACTCAGGCAGTGGTGATTTACGTGGCAAAAAAAACCAGATTGTTTTTCTTATGCTTTGTTATGTAGAATAACCCGACCCTTGCCCTTCTTCAGACAACACAGGACTTAGGCATTGAAGGCAGTTTCTCAAGGGGACTTCTGCTGCTGCAGTACTAACCTACATAATTCCTAACTTTGCATACCCAGAGGGCTAGATGAGTTCACGACGCAGAGAAAAGATTATGAATTCTCTCACCCAGTCCTTGCATCTTTTATTTACCTAAAAATGGATTTGTAATTCAGCATGCAGAAATGGCAAAACCTCTAGGAGATGGGGAAAGGCTACCAGAGGGGGCAGCCCTGAGGTCAGTGCCTTTGGGGAGCACCCTGTCTCTCATGGCCCTCCCCAGCTTCTTGCTACTTTTAAGAAACAGATGTTGATTTCCTCAAGGGCTTAAATTAATTTTTGAATTCCAAGGATCCATCTCAACCTAACAGCAAATGATTTTTAATTTTTCTATGCAAAGAAGAAGAAGTTCTCAAGGGAAGATTGAGAACAACTTGTCTTGTGGTTTCTGGTAAGATACTGTCCTGCTGAAAGGTTTGATAAGTCCAAGTTTTATAATGTAGTGAAGCTTTTTGATCTGGATTTCCCAGTTCCTAAATAAATATTCTGATGACTTTATGAAGATTTCCTGTCCTCTCTTTCACTGGGTTGAAATAGGCTCAGAGTATATTGTTAGCTGCTATCTGTGAGAAACGAAGGGGAATGTCAGTGTTAACGTGTAACAGGAGTTTTTAAGAAGGAAGTGTCCCCATACTTCTACTAGAATATAGAGACAGGAATATAGAAAGGAATTCCAACCTCAGGGTGCTCAGAAAAGCCTTTATCCAACTTTCCTTGATGAAGTCTAAATGAAACTGTATAGATACCACATATATTTCAGGTTGGGGTTTGAAGTGATAGAAGTAGAAACAAAACATCAAGACAAAAAGGCTCTTTCAGACAGGAGGAGAATAGCAAATACTGTCATTTTCAGAAGTGTCTTGCTAACTGCTACGTGAAGCCTTGCTAGTGCTAAAATAACTGAAGCCTGGTATTTTGTCTAGTCAGGGAAATGTCATAGCTAAGTAATTTCTTCCTTCTTAACTGTGATTGTTTTTACTCCCTGGTATTTCATGTTGTTAATTTGGTGTTATTTAAGTCTGAACTACATCTGAGTTACCCCAGTTAAGGATTTGGCTTAGAAACTTCAATTTAATTGGCGCATCTTAATCCGTTAAGTATAACTTAATTTCCATATCATTAACATAAGTGGGGGAAACCCCACTCCATGCCTGAGAACATTTCTTTGTTCCATATGTACTTAGTACCAGATTTAAGTGTTGGTGAGTTCCCAATTTTTGTAGATAAAATGGAAAATATGGATCAGATTGGTATCCTACCCTCATATTTTCAGGATCTGAGATCCCGAATAAAATTCATGTGCTGACCTTTTAAATAATGCCCTGTATAATTTTGCATTGAATTCATTGAAGAGAAGGAACTATCTTTTGGATATTGCTGGATATTGTTACAGTGGATATTGCTACAGTGGATATATTTTCTGTGCTGTCTGTGGTGATTCCTGCGAAATGCTACTAACAGTGAGAAATTACTCTGTACAGTTTATGATGGTAGCCTTGCTGATAGAAGCCGATACTTTCTATTACATTAATGTTCCTTTTAAGTAGAAGATTTCCAGACACAAACTTTATATAATCTCATTCCCCATACGTGCAATATATGTATCTCTGAGTATGGCTTTGTAGATTCATTTAGCACCTAATGCACTTTTAATGAAAGATGGTTTTTAGCATCTCTTTGTAAAGTTTGTGATGCAATGATTTTTCATAGTGCTTCATAGAAGAGGCATTTATAATTTTCAACAGTTATGCAAGTCTGATATTCGGTTTAGTGGAGGGAGGGGGAGAAGAAGGAAAAATGAAAGTGAATTAGGTCAGAAACCTCACATATAATCCAGTACAGCCTCATTACATTTCATCCCGCTCTTCCTGCTGAAAAGTATGAGTTAAACTGATGAGCTGTTTCTGCTGGAGAGCTCAGATGCAAAACCAGTAAAATATCCATCCACCTATGTATCTCATCAAAACTTATTTGACAAAATACGTAACCAAGGCCATTGATTATTCACAATTCCAGAAGAATGGAATTAAGTGTGGGAAGAAATTAGTTCTCCCACACAATAACTAATGTTGAACAGGATCCAGAAACCATTTGTGTATCTGCCTGTGTCGGGCCAACCAGTATGAAGACCTACTGCTTGCATTCAAATCCATGCTTTATTTCTGGTTTAGAGACGTAATGGGGTGGTGGTCATGGGGAAATTTATCTGAGCAGAGCAATCAAGAAGAATGGAGGCAGTATGAGGGGTTTGCATCTGACTTTAGAAATCTAAACTGAAGTAGACAGCTGTAAAACAGAAAACTAATGTCTTGGTCTTCAAATACAGACAGTAGTTACAGTGGTGTGGAATATTAGACCAGACCGTGAGCCAAAATAAATTTAACTGGAAAAAATTGTGTTAATAGTTCTCTAGCACTCTTTTAAAAAACTTGTCAAAGCTGGGGATCTAATTAATGCATTAGATCACATTTGTTGATAGCAGATGGAAAGCAGACTGTTTCTCAATTGGTTTAACTCATGTTAGCGAACTAAGTATAAAGCAGTACAGGAGTGAAATATTGTTTAGAAATATATGAGCTGAAATGGTTCAGTATTATCCAATTACCAGAACTAAAATTGCAAAACCTGACAAATATTAATGGATAGAATATTTAAATGATTATAAACCGTTGTATTTTAGGAGATATTAATCCTGAGCTTAAGTCAGTATTTTCTTATTGATCCTGTTACTCTGAATTTTTATTCAGAATTGCTTGTACCTCTTCTATCCTGTTCTGTGTCAGGTAACTCATATTGACTACCATCAAGAATAGGACATAAAATTACATGAACTTTTGGTTTGGTTCAGTAAATAATATATTTTTCCTCTCTGGCAGCAAATGCTTCCAGAGCGTATGGAGCGAAATGGCAAAAAAGACAAGTGGGAAAAAAATTCAGCCAAAAATCTGTAGCAGTTCTTCCTTTTCAAAGAGATAAATTTCTCATGGAAAAATTTACTGTCTGTTTCTGTAGACCATGAGACAGCAGGTAGGTATTATTAAGATGAAATATTTAATAGCTTTTTCCTCTATTAAGATACTTCATAACCATCTACAGTAGGGGACAGCACCTAATGAGTATTGTTCCCAGTGGAATTTTGAATCAAGAATTTACTTAATGTATTCACTAGTGAACCCACACTTCAGATCCTTGCTTTGGTGGACCACACTTATTTAATAAGAAACCTAAAAAATTGTACTGCTCATGACATTTTCATTATCTAATTTCCTTATTTCAGGGTGGGGTTTTTTTTGTTGGTTGGGTTTTTTGCTGAGCTTAAATATGCCATGAACTTACGCTTTTTCTTCTATATGTCAGAATCTGAATACTGGCCCTTGGACTGCTGTTGGCCTTTGGAGAGTCGCTGTAACTGAAACTTCAGTAGCTTTCTTTTCCCTCTTCTTCCAGAGTTCAGACTTACTCAACCTTGTCTAGATACTGTCGCTGTTATCACCGTGGAACGGAGAAACGACACAGACTCCAAGTTCAGGGTAGAGAGAAGGCCGAAGCGCTTTATTAGCTTCGTGACGGGTTTTTATATGTTAGTTCGCAAAAAGTGTACTATATGGCATAAGGTAATTGGTTCTTTCGGCCATCCACCCCTTAGGGTGATTGGCCAAGTTCTAAGGCACCCATCTCTAAATATTTTTCTAGTTGGGAACATAACAATGGTGAACAACAACCTTGCAGGTGCAGAGATTTACAAAACTGTAACATTGTTTTGAATTACTTGCATGGGAAAGACAGAGTTCTCACAAACTACTGCTGAGAGCTGAAGAAATCCTTTGCTGGAGCTTTTTCAGCATCCATATAGATACCAAGCTAAAGTAACAGTGAATTCTTAACTTGAGTTTCATGGGCTTTAGTTTGTAGATCCGCTAATTAGGTAATCCTGTAATTAAATCTCAAAAGTAATTCCAGCTCGTGAAGTGCCTTATGAACTGGAAAGACTGGGCAAAATGCAGTATGATGTGTCATTTTCCTTTAGAAGGAAGATAGTTTCATCATTTCCTTTATATATCGTAGCCTGTAATTGCAAAAAAATTATGTTCACCTTTCTTTCCTGTCTTACAGAATTGACACCCACATGCCCTGTTCTCTTGCCAGGTTTGGGTGTCCATGGTCACTGGAGTACATACACGGGGAGTGCTCTTCAGCCATCCTGTTGAATTTAGATTGTTGTGTAGCAGTGAACTCAGGATTCACTAGGCCAGTGAGAGAATAGAGTAGAACATGGCTTCATGGGTAGGGCACTATGTGATACATGGATAGCTTCAGTTCTGCTCCAAGGGTTCATATTTTATTCAATGCTGTTTCATCATCTCCCCTTTCAGCTGTGTTTTAAAAGGAAGAGAATAGTCCCTGCTTAGCTATTTCAAAGACAGGTCACAGACCCCTTCTTTTAGGAAAGGGCTAAAAGCTGTGACTATGCAACAGATAAAAGCATTTTCCTGCAAAATGTGAAGCACAGAGTAGGTCATGGTCACATTTCAAATGCATCCTTGCACTTACTGTTTCCTAAAACAGCTGCTTCCAAAAAGCTCCACCTTGCCCTCCTTCCTCCACGACTGAAAATGAATTCTTGAGATACTTCTCTCAGGAGCAAAGGGAGGCCTAAGGAAAGAATACTGACTCTACCTTTTTCTTTATCCTCTTTCTCCCTGGTAATCATGTGAAAAGTGCACGCTTGTTACTGCAGGCTAAGCATGCTGGAGGAAGGCATGAGCAAGGCTCAAGGCTCCAGTGTGCCTTATCCTCCTGGCAGCTGCTGGGTGAGGATGTTTAGTCTCTCCTGCCCCTCTCCAGCCTGCCTGGCTCTGGCCTAGCTGTACCACCACCTCTGGCAGATCTCTTCTTACCTGGCAGGGTAAGGTAGCAGTGAACCATGACTGTGAGAAAAAGGCCGTTTCCCAGTGGATGTCTTTATTATGAATGGGCAAAAAAGGCCTAAGGTTAGTGATGGGATGCCACACAAATCCTCTCTAGAGCAAGTTTGGCAAGAGCTGAGCTCTCTTCATCTCTTGACAACAGGAGTCCCAGATGAGTCCCCTTCTGCTGGAGCTTCGGCAATGAAGAATTTTTCTGCAGGATAGAAATAGTCTGGATGTTTATGCTAGAGGAGCATCAGTGAAATGGAAGATGAGGTGAATAGCTAGAGCACTCCTCAGAAGGGAAGAGTGTGAATTTGTGAGAGTGAACACAGAAATCAAGCTGGAGGCAGGAAGAAGGTCAGAATTGTCTTTAGACCAACAATAATGCCAGTGTCTAGCTTTAGTACCACATATTAATGTCCCTTTGGATGCCCTTTTAATCCTCCCCTGTGGAGCAGTGGTGCCTTGAGCAGGTATCTGGAGACCTTTCAGAGAGGTGGATGCTGGAAAGTGCAAGTTCAACTATGGAATGCCTGACTTGCCAGTGCTTACTCTCTTTGTTAGCCTTGGCTTTGATACCATGGAAGAGGAGAAAAAAGCTAAAGGTGAAAGAGAAAAAAGCAGCACAATTTACCAGCAGGCATTTTCATTGTTGGTGTCCTTAGTGCTTGTTGCTGGTTATTTTCTTCAGGTTTTTTTTTTCCCTAAAACTGCCCAGTGCTCATCCTCCAGCCTTACAAAACATGGTCATGGTATTTGTGATTTGTGATGGAAAGCAATCCTTTCCTACATTTTTTTCCAAGCCAGCCCTCCTGAAATTAGATATTCTTCCAGCTAGCAGCAAAGACAAGACTAATGTGTCATCTTCAACCTGGTAGCTGACCTTTATCTTATACGTAAGAAAGGGATATTAATTTAATTTACTTTTTTGGTGTGGTGGTGAGGGGCTGTGGCTGCACTGCAAAGCAGTCTGAGCAATCTGAGAAAATTTGTTGAATGGTTCAGCTGACATGCATGTGTAACTCCAGGCCATCCGGATATTCCAATGAAAACTGGGTGACTTGAAGTGTGATAAATAAGAAAAGGTTTTTTCATTGAGCAGATTCTAACTTCACTATGCTTTGATTTAGACTTTAAATAGTTACAGTAGGAAAAAGTGCATGGTAACAGACAAAGGCAAACTGCAGATTTTTTCTAATTTACTTTGTATCCCAAAGTTATCACATTAAACAATGCAAGGGGATGTGATGACCCTGCAACATTTTTATGATACTGGCAAAATATTTTCTCATAAATTAAGGTCCTCTTACAGAAGCATAAATATATGCATTCAAATTCAAGCATTGATATAGATACAAGTGTAATGATAATGAAAGTAGCTGTCAGGGCTGCACTGGTCTTGAAAGGTGGTAGAAATGTGGGAAGACATTTTGGTGATGAGAAATGAATCCCATCTGTCTTTCTGATTAGGGCTGGAGAACAATCTGAAGTGATGTAATTTATCTAGTTGTATCATTAGAGAGGGGTGTTGGAATATGCTGCATCTGTTTGTGTGAGCTGTGCTCGTTCTTCAGTATTGTTTCCTGGTAAGCAGAACTTCCTTTCCCGCTGTCCTTCCTCTTTCCTGACCTCTAATATAAGAGGAAGAGGATATAAGACACTAACTTCTTAGAATCAGTGCATGATAAAAGCAACATACAATATACAGAAACTTACTAGTCTTAATATATTGATTTGTTAAGCTTTAAATAACATTTGAGTTTCTTGTATTCCAGTTTCTACACAGGCATAATGTCTTTCAACCTTTGCTTGATAAAGATTGCTTCATGGGTGTAAGCAAAGGAAGGTGAAATAAAGTAATGTAAAATGCATGGTCCTGTTACTCATAGTGTGTAAATAAAGACTAGAATGAGACTATATCAGCACTGAAATTTGCTGTGCCTGGTTTCTGAATTCCTTTTGTCAGGGTTTTACTTTTTGGGACAGCTTTTCCTATTAGGGTGCTGTATTTCAAGTAGTCAATGAAGTGTCATGTGGTGAATCCTTTTCAGTTTTAATTTTGCATTTTTATTCACTTGCTTTCGTTCTATCTATTTTGGTTTTTATCAGGAAAGTGAATTCTTGACCTCTTTTCTTACCTTAATTACAAATCAGTTTTGATACTAAAATTGTAAAGAAGGATATTTCATGAATATTTGGCCTGCAACTCGGATAACAGTGGCAAGATCAAAATCCAGTTTTAATAAATTTCCAATATATTTTCAGCATGTCCTTGATGCTGTCATCTGATATTGCAGTTGTCTCCAATGAGCAGAAGCACGTCATGTCATAGTTTAAATAATATATTGCCCATTCCTCTACTTCGTGTCTTTTCTGCACATGGACAATGTCTCTGAACACTAAATGCTAGTTTAGGCTTTCAGAGGCATTCTAGGACCTATAGTACCACTGCACCTCAGGTAATGAAATCTTATCTGACTCATGGAACTGGCAGAAGAAAAGATCCCTTAGGGTCTGCGTTTTCTCGCAGTGAATACATTATTGTCTTCTGCTTTTGAAGAAGTTTTTTCTTTCAGTATTACAACTGCCAAACAAAAATGCCCCTAAGCTTGCCTTTCTGAGATTATTTCTGTAAATTCAGTTGGGACTTTTTCTCATATTGGTCCCTACTTTTTTCCCATTCCAACTGCATACCTTTATGATGCCAAGTTTTACTTTTTCTTTTGAGAAAATATAAACCCACCCATATATTAATAGTGATTTCCCTGTTCACACTTCCCTTACTCTTTTCCTGAATCTGATGGCAACATTTTGAGGTATCATATTGGTCCGCCCCAGAACCAATTTCATTCTGATAACTCCCTTGGCCTCTCTTAGGACTTGTGGTTCAATTCAAGCCAGACAGACACTTGTTTTGCACAGTTGTATTTTATGCTTTTGAAACTGAGTCCAGCCCAGGTCTTAATTAGCAGTGACATATTCCCTGAACTCTGGGTTGGTAAGAGAAGATAAACAACTCTAGGTTGGTAAGCAGAAGATAAACAGCAGTTGCAGCATTCTTGGCTAGGAATCATGCCCTCAATGCCTATGCCTGATGTGCAGGCATAGTCCCTAAGCTGCTTATGCTCATGTCCATCTGCTGAGATGGCAAAGTGCCTTGTCACAAGTTGTTTGGACTCCTGCCTTGAGCACAGAGGTGCCAGGCAATGATCTGCAGCCTGCATGACAATGCAAGCATCATTTCTTCTAAAAGAACAGCTCCTTTAAGCAATTAGTGTATTACAGGCTGCTACCATGAGCCTCTTAGAGCATGGCTACACCTGTTGGTAATGATGTGCCAAGAAGAGAATCCATGAACCATACCAGAGAGCAGTTCAACCAGTGCAGTGTCATTTTTAGCTGCCAAGGAGACAGGTTGCACTGCCGCAGGGGTACGAAAACTCATCAGTAGTTCTCAGGGTGTCAAAAAAAGATCTCAGCAGGCCAGAACTGCCTGGAGGCACATCCAAAACAGTCACTACAATGGCCCCCAAGTAGCAACTAAAACAAAGTAACAGTAACAGAACCTGTGTGACAGCTTACCTCATAGAATTGGTAATTAAATCAAGATAAAACAGGACAGCTTGGTGCTACCCTCTTCAAAGAAAAATAGAAGACTCTGACCTTATTCTTTCCACTGAATAAACACCTCTTAGATGGAAGAGAAGGTAAAATTCTCTTTTTTTAGGCCTAATTAAGTAACCCTACAGAGTGGTGGGACTCAGCATAGCAGTACTTAACCACTTTGCTACCAGAAAAAACAAAGGGCAAGGAGGAAATTCTGAATAATTCTCCATGCAACTGCAGTAGAGGGGAAAGCACTGAAAGGCAGGTCCTTTTTCAATATCTGTTTTGTCTCAGGAGTCCTGAACTACCCCTCAGTTTAGGGTACAGTAGCTGCCTGACAACAGGAGCAATTCTGTCAGCTGGGGTTACTAAAAGTATTTTGTCTTGAGATGTTTTTAGATCGCTACAATTATAGATATAATAGGTATATAATATTTTAAATTTAAAATTTCTGTTTAACTGAATAAGAATGTTTTTCTTTATTTTTAAACTGCATTGCAAAACGTTTTAAATTGAACAGATTTTGGCCATGCTAGTAATTTTTAGAATTTTAGTAGTCTATAAAGTTCGTGAAATATTCATCTAAGAGAATCTTGAAACGACATTTCATTTCTATTTTTCTTATACAGCAGAGAACTGAAATCAGTTGTATCTGTACTTGTCAGCATTAGCCTTGGGGTATTTTAAAATCTTTGAGTTGCTGGAGTGGACAAAAGGACTTGTGAAAGCCTCTGTGTGTTTCCAAGGATGTACAATGAGCTGAAGGGCTGTTACCAGTCTGCTTTGGCTTACACGCAGCTGTCGCAGACTGTGTCAGGTCTCACTGTGATCAGTGGGAATTCTGCCATTAACTTCATTAGGACCAAGATTTGCCCTAAGCCCCAGCTGATATTTTGTGTACACCATAGGGGTTATGCTATTTTCTGCCAGATGATCATTTTGAGTGCCAGATGAAGGGATTTTGGCAAAGCCCGGTGAACAAAGGCTGTTGATTCCTTATTACGGGAAAGTTTTGGTTCTGAGACAGGTAATAGCCTTTGGATTTGCACTGTACAGCTGAGTTCAGAAAATAGTCTCTTGTGTGCAGAGTCGTGATGAATTCCAGAGACTGGGTCTTTGACACCTGCAGGTAACATTACAAACAGCAAAAAAGGCTTGTGAACATGTAGATAATGTAATTTAAACACAGACTGGACTTTGTGTGAACCTTTCCCCTCTAATTGCAAAGAAATACAGAATGAGCTCCATAACAAAAGAATATTGAATACCAAGTAAATAACCCATTGCATTTCTTCTGTGTGGTGTCCAAAAGTCTCTGGATTGATATTTCAATATCATGTCACAGATTCATTGACTGCAGAACTAGCTTAATCTTCATGAAGCGTCTTAGCCTGGAATTGTTCTGGCTGGAAAGTAGGATTTACTCTACTCACTATACAGTTTTACATTTGTTGATCTAAAATTATTTTCAGAATAACAATGTAAATAGTCACAGCTCTACTATAAAATTCTGTCTGTCAGATTTGTTTCGTCCTTGGGTCTGTAAATATAAATCTTACTGATAGTAATATAGTTTCTTTGTATAGATCCAAGGATAAAGTTTCATTAATGATATTTTCTTCTTACACAAGGTATATATAAGTTCCTGCAGGTTTTTTTTGGCTGGCCATGTTTTATGGTAGTACAGCTGACACAGAAACTAAGTGCTGATCCTGTTGCCAGCCTCTCAGGAATGATGCTGGTACATGAGGAGTTGTTGCTCATATGACTACCACCAGTATTCTTTTCTCCTGGGTAGCAGAAAACAGATGGAGATTATTGTACTCCAAAAAACCTGAGTCTGATCCAGAAGATAAACTTGGAGTAGGAGAAAACACTTCTGATTTTTTGTTCTACACTCTTCCACATAAAAACCTAATGCAGCTTTCCTTGAAGGTAACAAGCCCAGTTGCATTGCTTATGATGGGAAGAATATCAGGCCTTGGCCTTTCTGCTGAGATCAACCAAAAAAATAATTTAAGGGTGACTGTGACAATGTGATGTAGTTATGGTCTACAAAAATTTCAGAAATGCATAGAAAACATAACAGTAGTCATTGTCAGGACTATCCAGTGCAGCATCTTATCTTTGACAGTAGCCATTAGTGGGTGGCTAAAGGAAAGTATGAAGGCAGGGCAGATGGTGATACTTCACAGGATTTTCTCCAGTATTAAATGAGAAACTCGAACCTCTGTGATACAGAACACACAGAGTCAAAAGAATAACTATTTTCAGTCTCTCATCTCCTAGTTTGAGTTTGAAATAGCAGAACACGTCAGCTCCACATTCCATTACCACTAGCAGCTAGTTCAAAGCCTGAGCTAGGGTAAAATTATGGGCAAGGCATGCATCACATTCTACATTGTGTGAAAAGACTCTGCTGAAGAGCTCGAAGATTTAGGAGGAAACTGGATGCAGATTAAAAGGCCTTTTAAAACAACAAATGGAAACATTCCCTGGGTGCCTGCAATCCTTTTCAAATACACCTGACAATTAATTCCTCCTAAGTTCATATTTGTGTTTTGTAATGAAATGCTGCTGTCCAGCATTTTACACTAAAGAAAACTTTTACTTCCTCATATTTTTAAGCATCCCTTGTTAATTATTAACCTCCACTAGTAAAAGAGTTAGTTCTTTTAAAATTAAAGCTAATCTTGAGGCCTCTCTTGTTTGCTAGCTTCTCTGCAATTTGCTTTTCCCTGTTAGGACTCAGAACGAGACAGACATAACAAACCTCCTTATGATCCACAGAGCCTTTGCGCTGTAATGAAAGCTGAAAGCAAAAAATATGAGAAACTGCTAGCTTCTCACTGTAAGTAAGAAAAACAGGGAGGAGAGAGGAACATAAAGGGTGATGCTTCAGTAGTAATGATAATAAGGACTCCATCTCTATTTCCCTACTGAGCAGAGCAAGTTGTTGAATTAAGCAAACACAAAAAGGTCAGAGGAAAGAAGCCAACAAAATCTCTCTTTTTTTTTTTTGTCTGTAGGACACGGGTGGAGTTTAGATGCTCAGGGCTAGGAAACATTTCCCACTACCCCTAAAACCCTAGCAACACCTCCTTTCAGAAGTAGAATTTTGAACAGAAACACTAACAAGTTTGCAAAAGCAAAGAGAAAGGTGTATGCGTGGAACACCTGCCTTGCCCTTCTGTGGTCCAAAAGCAAGGTGCAGGGGTTCCCCAGTTTTTCTAAATGTCCGAGCACGCATAAGTGTCCTTCAGGTTAAGACTTACATACAATTGACTGCTTTCTGTCAGATGGAGAACTGTATGCTTTACTTCTATTTGAAGCTAATTCGCAGTATGGTTTCTGTTTTCTTTAGCCAGTGACTGGGTAATTTAAAATACACACACAGTTGTAGGAAAAAAATGCAAGCCTTTTGATTTGCTTCCTAACTTGCTGACCTGTCTCTTAGTTTACATTTGCTTTCGTCCGCTGAAGCTTGATTTTATGGCCTCACAATAGTTCATCTTCTGTGGAAGGGATCAAGGTTGCTTTTCCTTGTTACTGCATTAGCCAGTCATTATGCACTACGTGTGGCAGTAGGATATTGAATGAAGTCCCTCCTGTTGAAGTGGTAAATGTACCCAGGTGTCTTCCGGATAAATGGTTTATGTTATTATTCAATAACTGAAGTCCATCATCCCCAAAGTGTAGGGGTTTTGATAAAGTTAGGTGTATGAAAATTGTAGTTTTGGGATTTGAATTACTTTGGATTTGGTGACTTCAGGTATGTATACATGAACAACTTAACTCAGGAGTGTTTTTAAAGCAAATCCCCCAATAAGTTCTCATTTTACTATGCTGTGTTTTGTGTCACAGGGTAATCTCTGAACACAAACTGGTTCCCTATCTGATGAAATTAAAGTGGTAAACATATCTAAGCTTTGAATCTACTGTACTGTAGTCATTAGTGGGCATTCAGTTAGAGTTCCTCTGAAATAAAACTTTCAAAACTTGTATAGTGTGGATATCTGTTCTCCAGCAAGAATTGTTTTGCTCTATAAATATGCTTTGATTGTACTGCACAACCTGTAAATGCAGGCAGAGCTTTATGTTAAGCTTTGACCTTCTTTTCCGTTATCTCTGGAGAGAGGAAGGAAGGAAACCAATAGAGAGCGTTTCAGTGGACAAAAACAAGCTGCTGACTGACACAGGTAAAGACATAGCTATATAACCACCTCACACAACATGAAGGAGAGAGAGAAATAAAGAGAAATAGGAAAACTATTCCCTCTTTCCGTTTCTGTTAAATGGATTTTAGGTTCTACAAAAATACAAGGTTAAATATAAAGTTTTCAGTCCACTTCGAAAAGAGGAGTGGTTAAAGCTGTCAAAAAGACTTCCTAATGCAGCATTCCCAGATGTAATTAGGGAATAGGAAGGACTTTGATTCATGAAAAAACCTGATTGAATCCTGGGATAGGCAGTATTCTCCCTGTGAAACTCATAAGGAATAGCTTGGAGTCAGCTACAATTATTGCAAAAGCAGGCTAGAGAATTAGAACTGAGCTCAAGTAAGTAAGTGAATAAATACATTGTGACCCTCCCCACTATGCACTCTACAATACTAATTAAAGAAAAATATGACAAACGAGCCATGTTTATAAGTAATTATGAATTTATGGCTCTTTTAAGTTTAATGAGGTAAAATTATAATGGGAGAATATTTTTTCTCCCAAAATACCTCTCTTAAATCTGTAAGGCTGTTTACTTTTGCAACAGTTTCTGTCATGTACCAAGAATACAAGGATGTTGTACAAAACCCTCAGTGAAACAGTGCTCTGGCAGCACAGTTCCCTACACCACCTCTTTCAGAAAAAATAATTAACCAGGCTCCCCAAAAAAAGGTATGAAAAAGAATATGTATTCTGTGATTTTCCACAGAGTATTTTGAGTTGGAAGGGACCCACAAGGATCATGGAGTACAACTCTTAAGTGAATGGCCCGTACAGGGATCAAACGCACAACTTTGGTGTTATTGGCACCATGATCTAACAAAATGAGCTAATCTCAGGGTTAGGATTCTTCAAATGTTCTTGGATAAACACTTGCACAAGTAACTGTAAGTGAAAATATTAGATATACCAGAACAGATGATAATCTCAAGAATTCACAGAGTTGTATGAGTACTCTAGTTGTCAGAAGGTGACAATACAGTCTTGCAGATCTGTTCTACGTTTTTTGTTCTGGGACCAAGAAAAACATAAATAAATGCAGATAGTTTCTTGGAGTGATGACAGGGAACAATAGTTATTAATTTAATTGTGCCAAAAATCCTTGTCTTTAGCTTGTAATCACTGAAGTTTTAACGTGCTTTTCTTTCACCTTGATGTATGACTTCTTTGTGCTGATAAAGTAATTAGTGAAGTTTGAGTTCTCTCTAACTTTCTGGTAGATTTATTTTTATTATAAAGTTTCAGGATTATTTATCTATTTTGCACTTTTAAGCTTTGTGATGGTGATTGTTGTACTTCTGAAGTAGTCTTTGGCAGCCTTCTTAAAATTTGGCAGTCTTAAAAAAAAATCTGAAAACTAAATGAATTTGTAGTTCAGGCATTTTTTTATTCCTCTTCTCCTGGGTGTTGTTTAATTACATTATTCATCTCCGTACAAGTCATAACAGAAGATCTCTGATTTCTTAGGAGTAAACAACAACCAAGAGATAAGTGTCTTATGCGTGCACAAAACAATGTATGTGTCAATCTGTAGTTAGCTATTTTATAATTTGGGAGCAGAAATACCTAGAAGTACAGCCATAATGAAGATCACGGTTTTCCTGTGCTGAAGAAATCACAGCATATAGAATATATACTAAGACTGATCCTTTAAATTGCATTCAGGGAATATAATGACATCTCAGTTAGGTCAGATACAGCACTGCAAGAGATGGGGATCTTATCACTGGAGCCTGCATGGTTTCATTTGAACCCATTTACCATTCTCATTAAAATCACTGTAATGAGAAAAAAGCTCTGTTCTATTTATAATGTTTCCTGTCAGCCTGTAGCATGCAGCCTGTTAGAAAGAAAGCAGTAAAGCACAATACTGCAGTCAATGTGTGTTCTAGATCTGTGTGCAGCGCAGTTCATCCATCCCAAGTGGGTGGCTTTACCACTCAGAGGATGAAATGGTAGGGCATGGATTGATAACTGACAGAAGAACCATTAAGTTTGGGAAGATCTCTAAGGCCATCGCGTCCGATATGATTATATGAAGTTGCATTCTGTCTTTGCTCTCATTGCTTAATTTTAAGAGTGTCATGCTGGTGGGAATGGTGTGTAGTAGAGAGCTCTGGAAGGTAACATCACTCTTTACAGGAAAAGGCTACCGATTCTGCAGAGGGAATGTAAAATTTCAAATTGTTTCCACTGGGGGACAAATCACTTATACAGCATGATCTGAATAGCTTGCTTTCCTATTCAAATATGTCCGGCTTCAACTTCAGCATAACCAGATGCAATGCGATGCATTGAAGAACGATGACAATGCAGGTCACATTATCAGGCTTGAGGGACTGTGCTCAAGACAGTATTGACTCTGGAAAAGATTTTCAGGTCGTACTGGGTAATCAACCCACCTTGAGTCTGCTCTGAAAAGCTCCAGCTGTGAGAACACATGTGTTGAGAAGAAGGATCTTTCTTTGGGAATTGGGAAATTATATTACTTGTGTGTGTGGCATTAGTGAAATTACAATTGCTCACATTTTTAAATGAGTCGATAAACTTAAAAAAGCCATTGTAAGACCTTATTCAAAGATGAGTGATTTTTTAGGAATTTGTGGTCTTCAGTGAATCAGTGATCTATTTGAGAACATACATTTCTTCATTATCTCTAAATTAGCATAAGGGACAGTGTATGTTCTGTTATGCAAGAACACATTATTTGAGTGCTAGTAGGTGATCCCTCTTGTCTTCAAAATGTCTGTCATTAAATTTACTCTTCAAGGACCAGTTGTAGGTGTAAGGTGGTATAATGTCATATAAAATCAGTGTTTGTACTGACATTAAGGAAATCTTTGTGTGACTGGTGTGAAATCTTTGTGCACTAAACAGACACCTACCTATTTAAAGTGCAATGAAAATGGAGCAGTGCCTTTTTGTCTTCAGCACAGATGATGGACCAAGGGGGTCTCAGTGCCCTGAGCTGGAGGACCATGACTTCGAGAGTGATCAACTGCCAGCTGACTCTGAAATTGTGCAGGATCTGCAGCTGCAGCTGGATCCCTACAAATCTGTGGGGTCTGATAGGATTCATCCAAGAATCCTCAAGAAGCTAGCTGATGTCATCGCAAAACCCGTCTCAATGATTTTTGAGCAGTCTTGGGAATCCAGAAAGGTTCCGACTGGAAACTAGTAAACATTGTTCTGATTTTCAAGAAGGGCAGAAAGGAGGACTTCAGAAACTACAGGCCTGCCAGTCTCACTTCAGTCACTGGTAAAGTTATGGAGAAGATTATTCTGGGAGGTATTGAAAAATACCTGAAAGGCAATGCAGTCGTTGGTCACAGGCAGCATAGCTTCCTGAGAGGAAAGTCCTGCTTATCAAAACTAATTTCCTTTTATGACGAGGTAACTCACCTGGTTGGTCAAGGGAAACCAGCTGATGTAATCTTTTGGGATTTCAGTAAAGCTTTCGATACTGTCTCTCAGAGTGACCTTCTGGACAAAATGTCCAGCACAGAGCTGGATAAACACATCGTGATGGGTGAGCAACGGACTCACGGGTCGGGTGCCAAGGGTGACAGTGAATGGGGTGGCATCAGACTGTCACTAACGGGGTTCTTCTGCTGGGCTCCATCTTAGGCCCTGTGCTTTTCAACATCTTCATTAATGACTTGGGTGCAGGATTCAATGGA
The DNA here is from genome assembly GCA_013399195.1 of Dicrurus megarhynchus. Taxonomy (NCBI): domain Eukaryota; kingdom Metazoa; phylum Chordata; class Aves; order Passeriformes; family Dicruridae; genus Dicrurus; species Dicrurus megarhynchus. The sequence continues at coordinate 64,223 of VXAD01012651.1, read as the reverse complement.
ATACTAAGCAAGTTTGCAGATGATACAAAAGTGAGAGGAGCCTGCAGGGAGGCCCTGCAGAGAGATCTCAACAGATTAGAGGACTGGGCAATCACCAACCACATGGAATTCAACAAGGGAAAGTGCCAGATTCTGCACCTGGGATGGGGCAACCCTGGATGTACAGACAGGCTGGGGAATGAGACACCAGGGAATGGGAAAGCAGTGCCACGGAAAGGGATCTGGGGGTCCTGGTCGATGGCAAGTTGAATATGGGTCAGCAGTGCCCTGGAGCCAGGAGGGCCAACCCTGTCCTGGGGTGCATCCGGCACAGCATCACCAGCCGGGCGAGGGAGGGGATTGTCCTGCTCTGCTCTGAGCTGGGGCAGCCTCACCTCGAGTGCTGGGGCAGTTCTGGGTGCCACGATATAAAAAAGACATTAAGCTGTTAGAGAGCGTCCAAAGGAGGCCACAAGGAAGGTGAAGGGCCTTGGGGGGAAGCCGTGTGAGGAGCAGTGAGGGCACTGGGTCTGTTCAGCCTGGAGGAGACTGAGGAGAGACCTCATCACAGTCACAGCTTCCTCGTGAGGGGAAGAGGAGGGGCAGGCACTGATCTCTGCTCTGTGACAGGCGACAGGACCTGAGGGAATGGCCTGAAGTTGTGTCAGGGGAGGTTTAGCTTGGATATCAGGAAAATGTTCTTCACCCAGAGAGTGGTTGGGCACTGGAACAGGCTCCCCAGGGCAGTGGTCACAGCACCAAGCCTGGCAGAGCTCCAGAGGCATTTGGACAGTGCTCTAAGGCACATGGTGGGATTCTTGGGGTGTCTTGTGCAGGGCCAGGAGTTGGACTAGGTTATCATTGTGGGTCCCCTCCAACTCATCTTGTTCTGTGATTCTGTGATACACCCTTCTTTCTATGTGCCTTGAGTATCTTCTGAGGACATGTATTTCAGTGCCAATACAGTGGTTGTTGCTTTGCTTTGGAAAAGATCTGCAAGAGATGATCACCTGTCTGATTTCATCTAAATATAATGCAAATATTTATTTAAAATATTGTGAGGAGGTATAATAAGAAATATTTTTCCTTACACATTTATAAGTTTATTCTGTCAAAAAGGTTCATGTGTGTGCATATAAGGGAAGGAGAAATTTTGCTGGTACCATGGCAACGATCTCTTTATTTCATAGAGTAAAGTCTTGTGGCTTTCTTCATTTTAATAGAGTAATTTTGTCTCTCTTTTTTTTTCCCCTCTCATGAGAACAGCAGCTTTTTTACCTGCTTTCTACCTTCTTTCTTAGTGAACAACTTAGTTTTCTTCATGTACATCATGTAAACCTGGACACTTTGAAAGAGACAGACAACTGAAAAGTATTTAAAAACTAAAGCATTGAATTCCATCTGCCTCATATACAGGAATCTTGCTTTGTTGAATTTCTCTATAAGAAAATTAATATATCAAACTATACAGAACAAAAGCAGAGGAGAGATAAAAGCTAAACTTAGCTCTAGGTTGCTGGAAGTCAAGGGTCAAGTGCAAAGAGAACAACTTTGTAGTGTATGGTGTTCCTGTCTTGTAAAATATTCTGCTTTTTAAATAGTTTCTCTAGAAATAGAGTTATTACTCATAGAAAAAGCTCAAGTTTCAGCTGTAAACAACCTGGGATGGGCATACAATCTGGCAACACTACCAATAATTTCAAAGGTTTGTTGGAGTATATCCTCATAGGAAATAAGCAGTGGTTATTTGCTATTCCAACTTTCTAAAAATTTTTCTAGAATTCACCTTGGTCAAAGAGTACATATCTAAATTTCACAACATTAGGGAAATTCAGTAATGACTCAAAGTGGAAGCTTTCTACTAAGAATATATCCTTCCCTTCAATTATAGGGCATATACATAATGCTATTATAATTTTTTCTATTTATACACCACTGTCTGTTCTTCAACTGGAGGCACTGCTCTCCTAATTTATAATTATTCCAACGCTTGTTCTTTTCCAGGTTTACAGGTCTGAATTTGAGTCAGAAAGGCAAGAAGTGACTGTGTTTCTTTTGATATGACTTCAGCTGCTGTATACAGGGTACACACATGCTCGTATAATTTCTTGGATTGGATTTCTGAATATATTATTAGCTGTAATTTCCAGTATAATTAACTGCTCCACTATATTTGAAGCACTTGGTGAGTTGACAGTGCAGAGATAGGATGGGATGGTGGAAAATGATGTAGTTTTTCTAGGAGAGGCTTATACAGGATTTGACTGTGTAAGTGAAAGGCTAATCTGACTCCATAAAGTTTAAAATTTCTGAAAATATCCCCTTATTCTTGCCAGTAGATTTGAAGCAGGAGGGAATGTGTGTAATATAGAAATCAGCCTGAAAAGTAAATATGGGGAGAAAGCCATTAAGAATGAATGATGCACAGAAAGCAGATGCTGAGAAATCAGCCAGCCTCATAAAAATTTCCACAGTTTAAAATGAATCCTGCCTGTCAAAAGAAAAAAAAAAACCAAACCCCAAACATTTCCCCTCCATATTATAAACTTCAGGCGTATTGAAACTATATGCATTTCTTTAAATGAGGATCCTAAAATTTGCTCAGGATTATAATCCAATCCATCTGTACATTATGGCTAAATCAGGCATACATTTTTCAGAGCCACTGCAGTCCTGGGCAGAGAAGGAGGTACACCACTGAGACACAGGGAAGCTCTCCACTTGGAGAGTGTTTCATAGTTAGAGTTGAATACCTTGTTCCAGAAAGGTCATTATTTATGATAGAAGACACACATATGTAAAGGGCTGATGCACCACTGCATAAAAAGTTACTTAAGACAATATTTTTTCATATTTTCTGTTGCTGGGTGCTGAAAAAGACTTCTAGGGTTAACAGATTTTTGGAGATAGGAAGAATAGCCACTTGCTTATTGTGGCTACACCTATGTCAGCAAGTGATGCAGACTGCAGGCAGCAGCAGCTGTGTGGAATGGAGGAGCTAATGTCCCTGCTGTATGGATTTCAGGAGGTTTTGTTTCCTTGTAGTCTAGTTCTGGTTCCTGTGGAAGGAACGCATGTAGGTGCTTTGGTGTTGCTAGGTGTCCTCCTGGAGTACACCTCTGGATTTATTTCTGCTTGAAGAAGGACCAATTCATGCAGTCCAAAACCACACTGCTGTGAGAATGAAAGCGCAGTAAATGGGAATGTTTAACAGATTGGCATAAAATCTGCTCCCCTGATGTACACTAAAATGCTAGTGCAGAGGTGCCCTCTGTGTTACGTGTTTCTCACCAAAAGAAAGAGTATGTATGCAGATAGCGTACAGGTAGGGCAGAAAAAGCTGCTGTCTCTAGGTTTAGTAGTGGAGGCTTTTATTTTGGTGCTCAAGGTCTCTTCTGTATAAGGTTATTACCTGAGGAAACATAAGCTGATTTAGAATGGCAAAATATTTAAAAGCAGGTATCATTTTCATTAGACAAATTGGTAGAGTTTGTATTTTATATTTATATATTTTATATATTTTATGTTTCTATTTTTTGACATATAGTCCTTTATCAGGTCGTATTTGGAGATGTGAGTATTCAACTGTAGGGATCAAGGTTTTTAGTAAGTATCATACACTGGTAGTTTTCATTGTCTTCAAGTGAAGCTGTTGGTGTCAATTGTTGCTAAACAGTGCTGCAAAAGCACTTTGGATTGTACCCAAGGCATGAGGGAAGCAATTTGAAGATTTGGGTCTAAAAACCTTGAGACAGAAATGCTGCCTACAAAAAAGAATTTTGATGAACAAAATACTATAATGCTGAGCAGCAACTTTCTGTCTTCAGAAAGCATGAGTAGCCCAAACTGTTCTGTATTTTTTATTGTTAATGGTAAGTATTTGCATCACACGTTTACTATAATTTACCAAATCGCCATAATTTAAATGAATGATGACTCTATTTTAATGCATCCTTCACCTTGAAGTAAACCTGGAGCCTTCTTAATCAGCAAAAGATTATGTTTACCCGAGGGATATTTTGAATAGATGTCTATGGTATGTCAATGCACCGTACCAACCAATCAATGAAAACAAATGTAGTGCTGTATATATCTACATTTAGATCTGGAGCTAGTTCTATATAAAAAAAAGCACATGACTAGTATTTGCAAGCAATCCCATTCAAGAAAATAGAAAGAAATCACAAGTCTCAGTTTTCCTATGTTGCAATTAGCACAATCATGGCAGATTTATAAAGCTGAGTTGTGTGGCTCAGAGTAGCCAAAATCTTAGGGAATAAAAAAGGGTATATTAGGTAGAAACAATATAAGGAATGAAAAGGGGGAAAATAAGGAATAAAAGCATAAGAGATTTCAGGGAGCCATGTGTGACAATGAGTTAGAATGTAGCCAAGTTAATAATGAAACAGAAGGGTACTGAGAAATTTGACTTGCTCTTTTCCAGTACACTTAAATTAGTGTATGAATTAGAACTGAAAGGGGAAAAAAACCCCTTGCATAAAATAATCTGGTAAAATGGGTAGGTGAATTAAAGAATACCCTTGTGTTAATGCTAGAAAACATTGGCTAGAGGTATAAAATGAGCACACTAGGGTTAAGATGAAATATGATGAATGAGTTTGAGATCTTCTGTGTGGTTTGTTGAGGTGAATGGAACTCAAGTACAAAATGCAGTTCAGATTAAATGTGTGACAAAATTACAAATCAGATAGGAAAACTTGGTCAGCTGAAAATCTATAGTGCTAATTGACCCAAAGACGTGATCTCCCTATAAATATTGGTTCTCTTGGCACTGCTTTATTTATTTTGATCAATAACTAAACATTGTCTATACAGATAGCAGGTTTTAAATATCTTTTCAGCTAAGTAATTCTAGTCATAATTATTGTATCTTGAGCTTCGTTCAGGTTACCTTAAATTGACAGGTCTGGATTTGAATGTATTTCTATTTCAGTAATCTCTGAAAACATCAAAGTAGTTAAGTCTACAATCCACAGTATTTCAGTGGAACACTTCCAGAGTCCACAGTTCCTAAGAGAAATTGCTGTATTGTATTTTTTGGATAAAAATTCTAGAATTTTTATTGCCTGCCTCATTATATAATTCTTAATACGGAGAAGTGCATAGAGCAAAGGCATTTATCCTGATTTTATCAGTCTCAGATTTTAAAATTTTGGACTTCTGTAGTATCTATTTAATTAATAGACAAGATGTCACAAAAAAGGGTTTTCCTTTTTTTAATATATTAATTATTATTTAAAATATAGTATAAAATTTTATATTACTCAGTATAGGGACATGTGAAATAGGTACTACTTTTCTTGAGATCTTGTATACTGGGATTTACTTCTGGGTTCAGTAAATGGTACTACATTATCAACTTCATGCATGCCATTCCCCAAGAGAAAGTATATAATGCCTTTTATTGCTGTGAGACACTCAGAGTGCTCCAAAAAAGATGCATTGTGCCAATGTGTAGTATTTTTATTACTAAAAGTGTAGGAAAATTTATATTGAAAGAAAATCTAAACTGTTTGTTTGATGTTACTTTATACCAATATTCACAAATAGTCTAGTACAAGATCTTCTTTACCTAAAGCAGAATAGAATTTAAATAAAGTGACAACAAGGCTTGAAAACAATCAGCAATTAGACCTTAATTATTTTTTTTTCTTTTAGTTGTATTCTCCATTAAATGTCTTTGTGTTCATATATTAACAGTGTACCAAGCTGAGGAAAATGCAGAACAAGACCAAGAGAGTTCTGTATATCTTTAATGACCATAGGCTCTGTTAAATTAAATAGGAGCTTTCTATGGAGCTAGGGGTAGATAAAAATCTAATTACTTTTGGCAATGTGCTCATATCAGGGAAAGAAAATATGAACACAAAGATAAGATATAAAATACTGAAGTTGATAGAATGTTGTGATCCTTTTGGGTAGCCCTGATGTTATCTTTATTTATGGTGGCTCTCTCATCCTTAATAGAGATAGTAGCTCTGAAGTAAAGAAATACTTTACTACGTCTGGTCTCCATGACAGTTCTGCTGCCTTACTGAGTACTAGAAATCCCTGTTTCCTTCTCTTCCTTGTACCTCTCAGTAAGCAAAAGAGTAACTGAAATAGAATATTTCAAAGCTTGTGGCCCAAACTGCTACCAATAATGATAAAAGAAGCAATGGAAGCCGATTTTGTCCTTTGAGCACTTGTAAACTTTTGACGCTCACAGCCATGTGGCTGCAACTGTGAAGGAACGATGTGAACAGAAGCAGGCCAGACTGAATCAGAGAAAATGAAAGAAAGGATAATGCTTGTGCTTCCCTAGACCACCTATTTCATGTCCAGATGTTACAGGATTTATACTAGGGAAGAGAAAAGGTCTGTATGTGAAAAACAGAAAACACTGTGTGTGTCCCTTTTATTATATTGCTTTCATTAAATATTATAGTGAGTAAGCCCAGTGGTATCAATAATCATGGAAACAGTTTGCAATTAGACAGAGCACATCAAAAGCTTGCTCAAAGCTGGTTTTTTCAATGGAAAAAACATTCTAAAAATTCTGCTCAGAGAATGCATAAGTTATGTGTGAATTGCACAGTCAAAGCCAAGAAATTCTCATGAAATGTTGATGAATCATGAGTAAAATGGAGAAAATAGCAGTCTTCATATAGACATATACTGGTAATTTTTGTACCATTAAAGTTCTGTATGTCCTGAAATTTTTTCTACATCTTACTGGCCTGTATTCAGCCAAAGTACCTCATGTTGTACCAGAGAACTATTCCTTGTAGGAGTTTCACCTTCTCACATCAGATCTGATCTTATTCCAATATCTTCTGAAACTTGGTCTTGCAATCTTTTGATTTTCTTTTAAATAGTCTCACAGTGCCAAGAGTATTTAGTTTTATCTGCCACCATGCTACATTTTACTCGTGCTCAAACTTTCACATTTACCTTTAAGAGTAAATTTCCCATCCATATTTTTTCCCAAACAGCTCAGTACCTTCTACTTCCAATGCTGAAATACTTAGTGTTCCCATGCTTCAAGTCAATTTAAGCCTTTCCAAATTTTATTCTCCTACTGCTTTGTATTGACTGTTCTTAATTCTTACATAGGTGCATTTCAAGGTCAGTTTAACAGTTTCTCAATTCCACGTTACATACCAGATAACTGTAGGACACTTAAGTATATAAAGCTTGTATTTTAGAAGTGTTCTTTTACTGCTTTAGCTTCAGTGGATTGCAGTGACTTTCACTCCAGTCCTTTGAATACTTTGGTAACTAAACTGAAAACTGTCCTTTAAACTGTGATCCCTCTTGGTGGGGAAAAATATGATAAACTCAAGAATCTGGAACCCCTTCACCAAGAGCTGCATACTAAGTTAACATGTGTGATACTGAAATTGCCATTAAAAAGTTAAAAAAAAATAGGAACTGTGATTAGCATGGAGAAATTATTTATTCAGGTATGTACACAAAAAATTAGTCTGCTTGACTGAGGAAACATGGAAAAAAAAGAAGAAGAAAAAGAAGATGACTTCTGGGGGTTTCATAATGCCATCAGCTTGTGTTTGCATTGCTGGCAGCAGCAGCCGTAACAGGAGCCCTCGCTGTGCAGATGTAGGCTTAAGCCTGTTTTGCCTCACCTATTCATGGCATGCCAGTCTGGCCTTCCTGACAGCATGCATCACGTTTAGCTGTCATGCCTGAGCTGATGTAATTTGGGTGAGTGCCCCACAAATCATAATAACTGCATACTTGGTTTATGTCCTTGTTCAGAATATTCCCTATGGAGCTAGAAGAAACCACAACTCATAATAATGGTACAGGTCAGTATTGCAGATATCAAGAAAACTATTTGCTTAGCATTTCTAAAAATCACATTTATTATTACATTGTATGGTACGTGTAATCCAAATATGGATCCAAATATGGCCTAAGGAATGGAAACAAGCTAGCAAAGGAGAAATTATTACAAATGTCAAAGTGCTTTCAAAACAGTCTTCAGTGGATGGAAAGTCTCCAAAAGGCTGTTAGGCTGGGGTTTTTTTCTCTCTTCTAATCACTTGCCCTTGTGTAATGGACTTGGATTGATATTGGGGAAATGAAAGATGAATCAAATGCATTTTCTCTCTTTTCATCAAAGCAGTCGTTTGTGTGGGTCTTCTTTGACCCATTTCCACTTGCAAGTTGCATCTTCAGGCAATGAATTCATGTCAGTAATATTTCAATGAATGCCAAGCTGAGCAGTGTTATTCTAGAACATGATTAAGGACTTTCTTTGATTTCCCTTGTCTTTAACTTCACTGGAATACTGGAAAAATACCAAACTGAAGAGCTGATATAGAGCTGACAAAGTAATGAATCACCATTTCCAAGTCTATTAAATTTTAAGAATTAAGAATAACTGCTTGATTCCCTTTTCTAGAGAAAATGCAACATCAGAATGACATTAAGTCAAGATGGAAATTTGCAGAAGATAATTCTGTTTAAATAAATCTGTTCTGTAGGAGGGGGACATGAGGACATGGGTAATCTTCCTTCTGTGTAACAGCCTGAAAAATGTCATGGTGCTTCATGTTAGCTAGCAGACGAGAGAGCCGTGTCATCCTGTTTACCTGTGATAGTACAAGCAGTAGCACAGCACATTTGAGTACATCTTATAAAATATGACTTGAATATTGACTTGATTTAAGAAGACTGGTAACAAATAGCTATGTGGATGGCATCCATTTGGAATGGGAGAGAGTAAAGATGTATAAAGCATTTAGCTCAGGCTCTTTTGAATACCACTAAACAGTAGGTGCTTGTTTTCATTTGGTTGTGTCTGTGAACTTTTCACAAACCTGAGTTCTATTTGTTATATATGCTGGCGTGCTTCTGTAAATCTTAAAAAAGTTGTGGTTTATTGATATACTACAGGTTCGAGTACTGGTTAGAAACAAAAGCACAAATTCATGATTAATGATTTTTTTAATCTCTGAAGTAAGTCTCTTATAGCAGTTACATACTCTGACCCCCAAAAGATCTCATGACCCTTTGATCCTCACAGTTTTGAATATACAGCCCCCAAGGAACAGCACTGTGTTATTACCCTGCATATGCACTTCTGTCCCGGCCAAGACCTCACAGATACGTCTTGGGACAGTTGAGGCCAACCTCCAGAGGCAAGGTGCCGGCTCGACCTCTGCAGTCAAGTGGCTCAGAGCTGTGTCCTTACCTTAGCTTGTGTTGTGTGGTCAGCCCATCCTGAGGCAGAGAATGCTCAGCTGTTACCAACCTCTGCTTTTAGCACTGCGATATACTGGTAACATGTCTTAAAGATCAAATGTATATGAAATAATTTTAAAATAAAAAAATACTCCGAAGTACTGGTTCAGTTGGTTCCGTTGATGTTGGGCCATTTGCAAACAGTTTAATGCCAGTCATGTGAAAAATAAAAATGGCTGCTGGCTTAAGTAACTGGTGCCTCAGCAAAGCACGAGCAGGAGATACAACTGCCCAGGACTTGAGTTCTTACTGCTTGCATCCTTGTGACACTGATGACAATTGCCAGGGTTTGATTCTAATGTTGGCTCAGTTGGAAAGTGAAAGACTTTTAATTAACAGATACATGGAAGAGTTAGGTTTTGTTTTCTTTAAAGGCATAGATCAGCAACATCATAATTTCCCTAATAATACAAGAAATTTTAATTTAATTCTAACAGTCTTTCTTGCCTTTATCTGTATCAATTTTACATGCATACATAATTAGAGGAAGGACAGTATTCCTTGACCTGACAACATTCCAACATGAGTTTAGAACAGAGGAACCTACAAGCAAACGTAACAATGTCAATAATTATGCCAAGAATTTTTGGTTCTTTCAGAAATGAATCATGCTTTGATACTGCCTGTTACGTAAGGGTTTGAAAAAAATCTCTGATTTATTTCAAAAGCTACATTTACCTTTGGAACAGCAATGCAATATCTCAAACTCTTCTTTGTGTAACTTTCTCTGTAACTGAGACCCCAGGCATACTTCACACCTTGACCATGCTTTCAGAAGGCTCACCAGAGATCTTTTGCAAGTTTTATGTTGATGTAGGATGCCATAATCATATTTCTAAAGTGAAGTAGCTCAAAGACAATTGTAAAATCAGGCTTCCCACTAGGTGGCAAAGAGAGACAGTGATTTGCAGTGCATTTCTGCACATGGGAAAATGAGGGTGAAAAGCAGCCAGCTACAGAGCCAGGTTTACAAAAATACATCGTGTTTTACTGGTCTAGCTTTTTGGAGTGAGGTTGAGTTTGAGTAAGTGTGATTCTGGAAGACTGGAGGGAGCAGGCTGATTAAGGCAGTTGAGACTAGGAAACAAAAGCTATCTGTGTGTAAGGAAAATGTTCTAATTTCAGTTTGTCCATTTTAATAACCCACTTGAAAGGTGTGTGCTTCTCCTATTAATTTCTTACAAATTCCAATATTCAGTGTGGAGGACCATGATGTAGTGGTCAGCTCAGCTAAATTGCTGAAGTAGTAAGCTTATAAAAAAGTAATATAGTTAATGAAGAAATTCCACTAGCCACACGACAGAACATTAGAAGTATGGACTACCTCTACTGCAGTTACTAGAATTATCAAAGCAATCCATTGCTGCAGGTAAACCTATATATTACTGTGCATTCACAAGCCACACCTGCACAGTACTTCCTTGATCTTGCAAGGTCATACCACAACAATGTGGAGCAGAAGCTTTCATCATAAGAAGAGTCAAAAATTTTGGGAGCTTTTTTTTTCCCTTACTTGTGTTTTTCTCTGCCAACTTAAGGATCAGATGAGGTTTCCATAGGTTGGATATAAGGTGACTGTGACATAGTATTTATTATAAAACACCAGCTGTGCTGGGCAGCTGAAATTTGGTACCAGCATTTGTCATTGTATTGTCAAAATATATCTTATACAGATTTATAAAGAATTTTAACTTTCCCTTGGAAGGAAAAGAATGCAGGTTTCATTTGTGGAGTGTAAACAAAGCACTACTATTGGTATTGTTAAAATTGTATGATTTTTGGCAAAATTCAGCTTGTGTTTCAGGTATTCTTCCTGCTGGAAAGATAATGAAGCTCAAGAAACTCTATTTCAAGAAACAGGAGGAAATTTTGTATATAGTTTTTCTGTACTTTCTATTATAATTTTTTTTGCTTATTTTTAAGAGCTCTAATATCTCAGTGAATTATAGCAACTTGAAATTTGAAATAGACAAATAATCCTGACACACAGGTCTATTGTTCAGAAAAAAATCATACTTCTCAGGACAGATTTTGAGGTAATAATAAAAAAGTCATTTGCATTTCATATATTTAATAATATTAGGTTCACATTTATAAACTTATTACACAGAGAATGGCAATAGAACATGGTGGGAACTGATCATGGAGAAAGAGAAAACTAGGCTTAAAAGAAGATAATCTTCCCAGTGAACAGTGTCCAGGATGTTTGTTTTATGGTGAGGCACAGGAATAGATAGGTACTTCTTGCAGGAAGGCTTATTAATCAATTATTGATAGAATTTCTGTTCTAGAAAGTTTAAAAAGTTGTATTTGGTTAGGATCTTGGAGAACAAAGCTGAAAGTACTTTTTTAGGAGAAAGGTTATAGTTCAAGTGTAAGGAAGCTAGTAACAAGAATGAGGGGAGTGGAAGAAAGGATAGTGGAGAACAAGAATATGGAGGATGGGAGGGAGACATGAAAGCTGAGATGTTTAAGTCACTAGAATGACACATATATATATATATGTGTGTACATGTAATGTTTCAGAGAAATATGAGGAGTTGATATTGGTAGTGGGAGTGTCAGAAAGCCTTGAAGACAGACAAGTGAGGGTGAAAGGATGATTTGATGGGAATGGAAGACCTACAGTTTGTAAAAAATAGGGAAAATAAGAAGGAAAGGCAAGAAGCTCCAGCATTTGAGTAGAAGAGGATGAAGCTCCGTTGTGCATCTGTGGAAGAAGAGAAAGAAACTACTTTTAGAACTGTCAAGTTAAAGTTTTAAATGTTTATTTGATAGAAACAGTGCCTGTGTGGGAAGTAACATTCAAGGACAAAATTTCACTGTGCCTGAAGAAGAAACTGCCTGCTGAAAAACTTTCCCATATATTATATGGAATTAACACAATGGCTTTAATCCTGTTGTGACATTGAACATGTGGTTTATTATAAAGAGGATTGTTTTGGAAAGGCAGTCTCAATTTTCTTGCTAGATAAGAGAGAAAATGTTCTCTTGGCTTCTCACTGCTATCTGAGCATCCAACAGAAATGAACTAATCTAAGTGAAACCCTAAAATAACAAGAATAAAGCTTGTATGAAATCTCACTATTTTGTATAAAATAAAATGATTTTTTTTGAGGAATAATTACATAAAAATTAGTATCATCCAGCTGGATTCATTGCTATTGGGTTCAGTAGATTTTTTCTGCTGTAAGGGTACCTTGAAGGGTACCAGCTCTTTCACCTGCTTTCATTTGGTTTGGTCATCTCATTAATAACCACTTTCTTCAAATGTCAGTCAAGATCTGGAAAAAACCCAAATTTCTCTCTGATGTGTTTCTTCATAGATAAATTTAAAATGCGCAGTCTATTCTCTAAACTCCTCTAATGAAGGAATAATATGAAAAGTCCAGCAGGTTATTTAGAAGCATGGTTCTGGAATTTCAGATATGCTTTGGATGCTAATTTCTCAGGGTGCAGCAACTCTTTGGAGAACTAAATATTAAACACAGTCAACATGTGTTTTATGCTTCTTCATGGAACACATTCAAAGGGTAAAGAAGATCCAAATTCTTGACTAAGTGAATACTTACCAAAGCCCCCTGAAATTACATTAGAATTTTACTTTAAGTGTCACTAGTATAAGTTAATTGAACTCTGTTTCAAAGTAGGTGGGCAAAGAGAACTTACCCAGATTTCCATAGGCTGCTCCAGAAAACAAAGCATATGCCAGCATTTGTGAGCTTAAGCAAGAAATTACCTGTAGAAAACTGATGGCACTTTCTACTTCAGATTTATATTTGTCATATGTCCAGAACCATAACTTACAGAGCCTCTTAAAAGCTACTAGAGTGATCTAAAACTGTTCTCTGAAAATGTTCGGTTGACAGAGTTCACTGCTATAGCTCCAGGTAACATACATTATTTGAAGACCTACTGATAAGCGGTAAAAAACATTGAATAGGATGTTCTTGAAAAACAATAAAGTTATAAAGAATCCCCCAAAAGTATTGTTTCTAGGTAATACTTATGTGTCACTTACACATCTATAATCACTTTATGCTAGAGCTGTGGCTGTAAAAATCCCATTGATCTTCACAGTACAAATTCTAAATAGTAACAGGGCTTACATATATATATATAATATATATATAAATAGATATTTACATTTTAAAATAGTGATTACATGCTTTCCCTTATAAAACTATCTACGTAAATTAAACATCTTAAAACCTAACCTTCATCAAATGAGTTTTAGAATAGCTAGCAAAAGAACTTTCTGGATGGTTAGCACTGATTTTTTTAATACATACTGGAAAAACACAGACATTTCAAGGGTTGAAATCGTGACAGTTTTGTTTGTTTAAATTAACGGCCAGACATCTCACAGTGTTATCTCTGGAAAAATAATGGATGGATTGATATAGGACTCTATTTATAAACAGTTAAAGAGCAGTAATATAATTAAAGCATTACATTTGTTAAGAAAAGGCATTTTAGTCAGGCAGAAAAGTCCAGGAAAATCAAAAGGCTAAAAGTCAAGAGAGAGAATGTTGAGAATGTTATTGTGCTAGTCTGTTTCTATTTTAAATGTTGAGGATATCTAAAAAGGGAGCCATTTACAAAGAGTTCTATATTTTTTCATCACTAGGAAACACTAAAATCAAGACTGGTTATATTTCTGAAAGAAAATGTCTTGCCCACACCCAAGTGTGAAGCTGGAACTAGTGCATGAACATCAGCTAGTGCAAAACAGGAGGTTAGAGTACACAGTTAAAATGGGCTTTTCTAGACTTAAAAGGCTGTAATGTGTGAAAGAGAAGCATTGCAATACCTAGCTGTGAACTCAGTAAATCAATTCCCTTTGTACGCTTTATAAGTAAGCAACAGTTCTGGCTTCAGTCTCGTATTAAATTATTTTCATGACAATTCTTTTATGTTGGAGTAAGTTACATGGTGAAAGTCTCTGTTTGAAGAGGATACTCAAAATGTATGTATGTCCAAAAAAAAAAAAAGTAGCCCTCAGGGTTTTGACTTTTTATGTTTGATTTGCAGTGAGAATCCATCTTTTTATTATAGTTGGTACTAAACCAGTGATTTTCTTGTGAGCTGAGCTGAATTTCATTACATCAAAAATTGAAATTTCAGATTTGAACTGCAAAATTTTTATTTGTAATGGTGCAAGAAATACAATGAACACAGGCTGTCTTTCAGATCTTGGGTATTCTGTATGCTAGAGATGACATTTCCAAACTTGTTTGGCAAGCCCATTGGATTTGATGTAGAGTCACTGGGGGAGAACAAAACACAGAGCCCTATGAAGTAATTTCTGACACAGTGCTTTTCTTACTTGAAACACACTTTAAAGCTAATACTTGGATTCATTGTGCTGCTGAAGTACCACTGCTGTTCAAATGATGCTAAGATGTTTACTGTCAGAGCAATAGTCAAAGGCAAAAAGCTGCCAGTATCTCCAGCATGTGCTTAGATGTTCTTTAGTCTTGGCACTGCTGAGCAGCTCAGTGCCTTCCTCATGCCTAAGCCTTGCTGGGTCTAACAAAAAAAGGCACCTCAGTACCCACTTCAGCCATGGAAAACACTTGATGGAATCCATTGGAAAAGCTCTGCTGAAAGCATGCCTGGAATGCATAGGGGTAAGAGGGTTCCTGCTGCATGTGGGAGACCCAGGTTGATTCCCCTTTGACAAAGTGGATTGTGGCTCTTATCCCTATCCAAGCGAGTGCCCTCCCTCTTGCAACACAGGATGTTCTGGTTCTCAGTCTCAGATGGCTGTTCACACCTAGTGCTGACTGGGACTCTCTTTCCTTACTTATGGAGTAATACAAAGCAATTGCCCTTCCTGGATTTAAGAAAAAGAAAGAAAGCTCACATGAATTTGTGTCCTTAAGTCCTAAAGCTGATTTATGTCCAGCATTCATTAACAGTATGAACTGGGCTGCTGGGCATCCTTGCACAGCTGCTCAGGTATGCTGTGCATTACCACACTGAGCTCAAGCCCCTAATTTGAAGTCCTCACTATTTCTGTGCATGGTGTAAGGAGGACTAAATAGTTTTTTCTTTGCTGTGGCTTCCAGTTCCTGTAATGGCAATCCTAGCAGATGAATCCTGCTGTGAACCTGGTCCTTTAACCTGTGTGTGCTTTCATCTGATCATCTGTTACAGGTTGTATAAATTCACAGTGGACCATTTGGGAATAAATATCATAAGATACACATTATAACCCAGCAGACCATAGCAATTGCATATAAAACATTATAGCATATCATTAAAACATTTACAACTAATTAGTTTAAAGCAATAGACTACCATAATTATAATCCACTAAATAATTAGTATTAATTACTTAGAGGATTAATTAGTTTGCTTCTGAAGCACTTTGAAGATGGAAAGCAAAGAATAAGTGCCACGTATCATGACCTGTGTTCCCTTACAACTGAATATAACATATTGTCTAAAATGCGTCTTTTTGTTTATACAAAATTGTATTTCATTAGGCCAGTGTGTGACAACATTATTGACTGGATCTGACAGGATTTTGTTGCTATGAAACCCATTCAGACAAGTGGTCCTTTCGCCAATCTAAATGGGTGATTGCAGCTCTCCTATAGGGAGATCTAAGACTTGGAGGAGAATGCAATTAAGATTCATCATGCATAGGGAGTGAAATTCTTCCCCATACATTGATCTGTAGTATATTTTTATATGCATACTAGCATTAAGAATCTAATTACTACATACTGAGAGCAAAATTTGCCCCTGAAAGAATTAATTGTAACTAGTTCAAAGGTGCTGTTCAGGAATCCCTGTAGTTCTTGTGCCTCAAAAAGCCCCACATTAAAGTTCCTGATTTTGTGAAGTACCGAATGCCAAGATCTTGTAATGATTATAGTGGGAGCAGTTCCTGCTTTTCAAACCTCTGAATCCAGCATCTTTGGCATAGGCTCTGAGTTTATCTGGTATGAAACAGAAATCTTTGTGTGTGAGAGATCTATTGGCTTGTCAGTGCTTCTTAGCAGGTATGCAAGACTGTGCAGAACTAAATTAACGGTTTAATTGTGGTTTTCTTTTGTATTCCATACAGAGTTCTGAATGCTAGATATCTGTAAGGGTTTGTATGTTGATCTCTAATCTAAATGCTGTAGTCTTCTGAAAACTGAAAATAATCTGAATTGTCCCTTCCACAAATGGAAAAAAAATCTGGTAATTAAACCTCATTGTACATGACGGCAAATTTACTGCATGAATATTAAAGGATGATTAATGGAGTTATGAATCTCTAAAACCAAGGAATGATAAGGAAAATCCTGTGATAAATCCCTAACTTTGCAGCACTGGCAGACATTTATATCTAGATATTGCAACAGTCTTGATCAGTTTATTGTCAAGAGACAAAAACCAACTGCAGTATAGTCTTAGACGTGAAGAGTCAGCAAGTGACCTTCAGCTCCTTTAAATATTTTTAGAGCAATTATGTTAATACTTGTTCTTAAGCACCAAAAGCCTTTATGAGTTTCATTTATCCTTTCTAGAATTATGTCAAAGTGCACCAAAAGTATATTAACTATAGACAAGTGATGAGCTATTCAGCAGGATCTTAAACCTTAGTGAAGAAGAGGTTTAATAAGCTGAATATGACGTTGGTATTATAATGCCTACAATCCTTAAATATTTCTTTCAATTTCCTTCAGTTTTGGGGCGAAGGAGATTAAAAGAACAAGGGCCCAGTGTTAACATAGCATGTTTCTGACTTATATAGCAGTTGCAACTGTATTTATTTTTTCAAGTGAAAGCATACTGGTCAGTCAGTGGGAGTTCTGATTTTACTTATGGACTTTTTATAACTCTGAAGAATTCATTAAAAATGTTTGTAACCCTTTGAAATTCCACATGTCCTGCCATCTATGAGGACTAAACCATAAATGTATTCTTTGCTGTTTCCTAGTTTCAAGAAAGGTTGGTTATTTATTCTAGAAGTTTATGAAGACCATAGACTTAGATGGTGATGGGTAGGGCCAGAAGTTGGACTTGATGATCCTGATGGCTCCCTTCCAATTCAGCATATTCTCTGACTCTATAGTCATCAAATAATACGTACTGAATATTTGTCTAGAGAGTATGTGAGCAGTCACAGCCTAAATTCAATGTAGTTAAACCATGTACCACATACTTTTAAAGTAATTGATACTTCTGGATTGGAAGGAACTTTTAAAGGTCAGCTAGTTCCAACCCACCTGCAATGAGCAGAGGCATCTTCACCTAGGCCAGGTTGCTCAAATTAGCCGATGTCTGGATCGGTTTGCACTTTTCTCCTCAGTATAAGCATTTGCAGTGCCTTTGTTTGAACCACATGTCAGAAGCATAGCTGGTCGTGAAAAATAGACAATACTGCTACATTTCCCCAGATCAGCCTAGCTTGGCAAGAGTTTCCTTCTCCTTCTACTCAAACAGCCTTGGGTCTCCCAGGTGAAGAGAAACAGGAGAAAAAATTCCCACCAGCAACTTGTTTTGAGATCTGCCTCATTTTCCTGTATCTCTGCAATCCTCACAGTTAGACTTGGAAAATTCCCACTCTGACCCTGAGGACGTAGGACTCTCCTCTTCATCTTTCTTCCTACCACCCCTCACCTATTCTGATTTGAACCTGGAAGCTGCTTGATTATTTTTAAAGAGCACAGGTCCCCATTCTAAATGGCAAAGACACTTACCCTAAGTGGAGAGGTCACAGCTGAAAGCCCTTACATATCTATTACAGGTTCTCACATGCTGCTTTTGGAGCATTTTCCATTTTCTTTCAAATGATAGATGCTGGTCAAGTTTTATGGCCTCTGTTCCAAAGGCAGCAGCATCTACAGGATTAGGCTCTCTCTAATTAGTGTTTGGTGGCAGTTTGTATAGTGAGATCCAGAACTGAATAGGGCTGAAGCTGAATACATTCCAACTTTTTCAGAAGAGCTGTTTCTGGCCAAGACTTATTTGCTGTAGTGGGAAAGAAAGTTGGCCCAGGTTCTGCCTCTGATGTGACAATCCCCTGAGTAAAATAAACATGTCTTCAAGACACTCAGTTTGATGTTATCAATAAGCATTTCATTGGCTTTTATAGTAAGTCATAAAGAAGGAAACTATTTCTCATATTAGCAAGTTTCCTGCTATCTGAAGCATTACAGGTGTTTCAGGGAGAGCGATAACAAACCTGGTGGACAAAGATTTTTTGGAGACTGCCTGCAGCTTCTGCTGAGGAGACAAAGATAGTGTATCATATCTCAGAGTCACACAACTGCTGAATGTAAATCAGCATTACTACCTCATTCATCAGCATGATGTCTTTAATTGTGAAGCTGGAAGAATAATTTACAGTCTGGAAAACAGCCCAATTTTCAGGAGAAGCATTTGTATTAAATGATCAATGCAACAGTGAAAAAGTGAGTGTGCATAACCCATGAATCTTCTCTTGAACCAAAATAAAAGCAAACGCCATAGCCATGGACAGCAACACATTTTATGCCTTAGGCTCCTGGATACACTGAGATTATGATGTTATTTAAGTGTTACATCATTGTACTTGATGTCAAGTTCATTGATATTAATTTTTGTTGACGGAACAAACAAAAAGGGCAGTGTATTAAATATTAAGCTTTGTTAAGAGCTGGACAATATTATTTTATTTCTTGCCTAGAGTCTTGCAAACATAAAAGTTTTATTCTTATTTACTTAAATCTTATTAAAATGTTTATTTTCCTTTTGTGAATCCCCAAAAGGACAAAGATAGATCAACAATTACACATATTTTCTTTTGAGAATTAGTTGCAGTAAGCCTTCTGTCCAATCCTGTTCGTAACTGCATCTCATGAATGTAGTTCTTGCTGTAATTAAAGCACATAAAAATCATACCTGGGTCCACATGTGCTAAAACATGAGTATGGAAATAACGAATATAAGGAATAAAAACAAGGAAAGTATTTTCTTTTTTTTTCCCCTTTTAGAAAGCAGAACAAATATCAGGATTCACCTGAAAGGCTCTTTCATATCACTGTTTCCTTCCAAGCCTACGTTGTGTGCTAAGTACGTTGTTTCAGGAGATCTGGAGTATAAACAAACAGCAGTTGAAGAGCAGTAGCTGTTAATGAGACCATCCTTCCAATTATCTGCTGGGTATCTAGATGGTAGTAGGGTGTGACATCATTCCCTTGGCACATTAGTATAGCAGTATTTTAACATATATTCTTCACTTTTAGGCATTCTGCTGATAGGAAGGTTTCCAACCACAGTTTGGAAGAGATTTCTTAGTGGTTTCAGAACCTCTTTCTTCATATCCTGAATAAATGGCACCAAAAAAAGATCACACTTATGTTGCCACCTGCTTCAGTTTGTCATTTAAATGGGTGGAGGATATTAACAGTGAGGATAACAGGATCCTAGTGTGTGGTAGGCAGGACAACATCTGTCTTTTACTCCCTGATGCTTTTCAAATGCTGTAAGGTCAAAGGTTTTTTGGTGTTGTTCATTATGTCCATGAAGCATACAGAAAAAGGGGTTCCAAAAAGTTTTAACTTCCAGCTTAGGCAACTATTTGAATTGACCTGCTTCTTCAAGTTGACTCAGATTTTTCAACTTTTTAGGCACCATAATATGGGCTTTATAAATATTTGCAAAGAGTCAGTAATAGGTATTTGACATTACTGAATAATTATTCAAAGCCTTCTATTATTATTTTTGGAATGGAGTTAAATCGTACAAGTCACACTGCATTGCTGCCCAGGGGGGATTCTAGGTTCAGCTCAGAGGAAAACAACTTTTCAAACATTAATGTATGTTTGGATCTTAACATAAGACTGCTTATAAGAAGAGAAGAAAAAAGCACAAAAAGAATTGGCAATCTGGATTACCTTCTATTTTGTGTTGACATTTTTCTTGATAATTATTTGCTTTAGACACTAAATACACATATAATTTTCCTAATAGCATCTGTGTTTTCTCTTTGTGTGGCCCTTGAAGGCTGCTGGATCAGAGACAGCTCAAGTTTAATCAGCATTCCAGTTGCAGAACATGTGGAAAGCAAATTGGTTTGAATTGCTAGCTGGTGAGGTCCAGACCTGCACTTCCACTTCAGTACAGGCATGCCTTGTGTTGCCATCCCACTGATACTGCTGCAGTCCTATCAGACATATTAAATGACATCAGAAATGATTTGGAAGAAAGGAATTAAAGAGATTTGTTCTCTGTTCTGTGATGTTCATATAGGAAAAAAAATAGTCTGTAGCACACTCTATCAGTCAATACGCAAGAGTGGCTTTTCCTGCAAAGAACACAGTATTAGACATGTCAGACTATACACTGAAACCCATCACTATTTTTCAAGTGCTTTTATTAGTTTTAGAATAACTAGCTGATATTGTAGTGTAATAGACTCTTTTTGCACTTTGTTTTTTTGTTCAATGTTAATACTTTTTTTTCTTTACAAGTTCAGGATTTTATAGATCAGTGGTCTGCTCTAATCAATCCTTACCACATTTTCTCACGTCTTGCAGTTACTCCTCAGTCATATTTTGTGCTACAATTTCTCTCAGCTCCCTTCTGCAAGCCAGTCCTCTTAGCTGTATATATTCTTGTTGTGCTAATATTCTTCAGTGCTTTCATGTATTGAGAAAGAACACTGGAATGTGATAACTATAAACCAATTTATTTTTATCTTGTTAAAAATAGTGTTATTTGCTTCAGTTCTGCCTTCCATGTCTGCAGTCACCCTCTCTGAAATTTCTTCAATCACTGCATAAGCAAGGCCCATTTACTACATTGTCAAAAATCTGAAATTATACAGGCCCCATTTAATTTCTTCTGGGTATTTTCCTACTTTTAGGCATCCTGAATAACAGCTACATGGGCTTCATTGTATAAGCTTTTTTGCAGCCATCTGGCTTGCAATGTATTCCTGATAAGTGTTTTATTTTTCTCCTTTATCTATGCACGTTCTACATGTCTTGTCTTTTTCAGACTGTGAATGTTTGTTCTGTTTGACTTGCTCTAAAAAAGTGTTTTATGGGATTTTTATTTTACCTGGAATGTGTAGGGATTAATAATTTTTACAATATAAAGATACTTTTCTGTGTGTCCTCAAATATATTTTTATCTGTGGTTGTCTGTTAAGTATATGTATCTGTATATAAAACCACTAAAATTATATTCTAGATTATATTATTGCTGTAACTGCAAAGGAGAGTTACCCGACAAAGTTTAAGAGAATGAATCCTTCACTATTCTTTACCCTAAAATAATATTAAATATTTCTATAATAATGTGAGTGATGTCCATATGAGTTGGACCTATATGCCTTGCAAGTAATTCCAACCAGTGACAACCCTATCAAATGAAATTATGAGGAGTCCTCATTCATATTCTTCTAGGAATGAGTCAGATATCTGGCCTTTCCTTCAATTGCTTTTCCTAAGCTTTCATAGAAAAAAGGTAGTGTATATACTGCAAGCCAAACAATTATCACCAGATAATCCTGTTTCTTCAAGGCTCCATAATTTTATTTGAATTTTTCAGTAGAAATGTATCAGATTTTTCATGATTATGATTAAACGATCTCCAAGTTTTAGACATAGTCACTGTGTATTTTTAATAGTTACAATTATTCTACAGAACAAGATTTTATTACTTGGATATTAATAGAATTGTGCTTAGAAACAAAAGGAGCATTAGAGATAATATGTCTATAATTCACAGGAGTGGGACTAACTTTTTCAAATTATTTGACTTTAATAAAATAAATTATGATAGCCTTTGACAATTACAGTGTATTTCCTAAATTTCTAAGAATTCTGCTATCATTTGATATAAAAACACTCTTGTCCCACTGCAAGATGTAAATGCAGTTTCCACGGGGTTGCTGGAAGTTACTGTGGGCTGCCATGGAAGGACAAGACGTGGTATTGCCCCTGTGCTGTAAGGGTAGCATAAACTTCTGATACACAACAATGACTGCACTAAACTTTAGAGGAAAATTGTTAGCTAAAGAGCTATATGCAAGGAAAAGCTGTAAAGTCTGTCTGCTGCTTGAAATTCACTTGTTTGAAACCAAATTTACTTTTGCTCTTTCAGACTTTTTATAGTGTGTGGTACAGATTGGTGTAGACTTAAACCAAATTGGGCTCTAAGGTGTCATCCTCACTGCTAGGGAAACTGCCCCAAATCATCCATAACATTAAAGTGTGTTTCCTAGCAGAGCTGGCTTAGACCAAGTAGCAATGTCTCAAAAAACGCACAGCCAGCACCCAAGGTCATTTTACAGTCCACACTTCAGGTGTGATTACCCTGATATGGGCAGTAAAGCAGTTCATCTGCATGGACATAAACCAAAGCCAGAGCGAAAACCCTCACCTCTTTCCCTAAACTAGACCAGACACAGCCTGGATGTATTCACCTGACGTCAAATGGTGAATATATTGTTTTACAAAGTTGAGAAAGTGTGAGGGGCACACCTAGCAAGCTTTTTATCTTTGCACACTATAAATACTTGCAGGTTAAATGCATGTTCTTGAGTGTTTGCATACTCTCTGGATTTGCAATTTTACCTCAATGAAATCTGTCACTTAGACTTGGCAAACATTTGTTCTGCTTTGCATCACCTATAAACTGCATTGACATATTATAACTGTCCTTCACTGTAGCTGGTACAATTTTACATGCCATAATTCAGTGTGGAACTTGTCTTGATGTCTGTCTACAGGCATAATATTTCCTACCTGATTATCACCTATGGTACAATTATTTAATCCAGGGCCTCTCAAGATTTTTGGCACACCAACATGGATACTGCGTCGTGGAAGGTATATTAACTCTATGATGTATATGAATCTTTCCCCCAAGCCATTCAGAAAAGCAGTGGTTTCTGTGTGGTATTGTTTTATGTTGGTCAGTTCATATGCTAATAAATAATGGCAAATAATTTCCGATCGTATCAGTAAAATTAGAGTAATAGAATGAATATGATTTCTAATAGTAAGTTAATTTAAAAAAAAATTATTTTGTGGTGATTAGTATATATTATCCAGAATCTTTTTATTTCCATGATGTATCTCTGCCATTCTCTTGTTTACTTTTTGAATTTCAGATACTCTGCCCCACATTTATCTGTTTTTTCCAGTTCTCCCAGCTTATATCCAGCAAATGAAAAAGTGGAGCAAGGATAACTTGTGAAACTATAAAAATCTTGTATTTTTGTTTGAGAAAAATTAATTCCTGTGTCCCATTTGGAATCTTTGCAAAAAAGAAATCTGTAAGAAACCAAAACCCCTGCATGTTTTATTGAAGTATTTTAGCTGTCAGATGTGCAACTATATGTTGTAGGTCCATTCATAGTAGTGTTAAATGGAAGTCATCCTTTAATCATGTGAATGGGTAGATCCAGATTCTCTGTGCACTTTATCCATGAAGATCTCCACAAAGCTGACATGCTGGGAACCACTATGGTTGAATCACTAGGTCAACACACTTTATAATGTTTTCTCTTGAGTGTTGCAAGCAGGTTATAGAAACACAGTGGTTTGCAGTTATGTTTTTGATTGCTGCAATTGTCACAACCACCAATAAAAAAATTTTAACATTGCCTGCCATTGAGTAGATGATATTTCAAAAAGCTTTCTAGAGAGCCTACTTAGGATGTAGAAACAATTATTTTTAGTTCAATGTTATGGATTTGTGACAAAACTACCACCTTTTTACAGTTTATGCAAGTAAGTTTTCTAAATTCATATTGAAAAGAGCAAGGGAATGTATTGTGTGGGCAAACTAGACTTTATCTTACGGCTGTTGCCTGGGTGAAATATTTTCAGTAAATCACAGTCTTTATGCTGTCCTTGGATCTTCTGCAGTCTCAGCTGCCACTGCTGTATGATGTACATTGATTTCTATTTGGTATTCAGACAGAGAGAAAGCTGTTTAATCATTTGGTTTCTGACTTGCTAATAAAAAAACTGTCTTCTTTAATAAGTTTATTTTAGATAAAGCTACAGTCTCTGCCACAATTTGACATACTTTCTTAAGTTTTTTAAAGTAACAAATGATGCCGGGGATGAGACAATATCACTGTAATTTCTTCTTACCAAGTGAATGCCTTTGTGATTTGCAGAGTTGTTCAACACTCAGAGAATGAAAGCTATTTAATCATTCTCCATATGAATTGTAAATAAAGTTTTACAGTTGTCCCACATCGAGGGAAATGAAAGGAAAAAAAAGGAGAGAGACTTCTCATTGTAAGGAAACCATTTCTAATAGTGCCATGTCTATACCCAAATGCGAACATCTTTAATATCACTAACAGTTTTCCACTCATCACATCTCATTGATATTCTGCTTCATTAAAGTCCCATGATAGAAAAGTTATTAATATGCAGAGGCAGTTTTATATCAGATTGGGGAAAAAAAAACCCAGCCCAAGTCTAATAATATAATTACTGATGTTGTATGATGGGAAATCACTAATATGATTAGAAGTGCCTGACAGATTATAGTAAGAGATTTGATAAAGTCCACCTGGGTTTGGAGAAGTCAATTGATCCAAGTGTCAGCTACTGTAGGGAAAAGGGAATGGAGGAAGCAGCAGGGTTGGACTGAAATCAGAAGAGCATAAATTAGTTTCTTTTAATGGGTCTGAAGCTGGTTTGCTCTTTGTAGCCAGACTGTTCTGTGCATTAAAGATGTTCCTCAAGTTTAGCACTTGGTTCCTGTGTGATTTGATGCAGGCAGGCAGCCAGAACAACCACAGACCCACAGCTGAAATGCAAAGAGTAAATTTCTTTCATTACCTTGCTAACTGGAGGATCCTGAAGCAACACCCGGGCGGGGACACACAAGTGGGAACGTTGGCATCACCAGGCTCAGTCCATCCTGACAGGCAGCAGGGTTGCTGTTTGCACCCATTTATCAGGGGCCCATGCACAGGACATGCTGTGATCTCCCCTGAGTTTTTCATGATCTCTGAGCTTTGATTTCTCTTCCAGAACAAGGATCTCAAGTATGTCTGTGAGAGCACCTCCAGGTCTCTCCAAACACCTACGTTATCTCTACACAGAGACTCCACTTCTCAAAACAGAGGATAAACAGCAGTGGACATAATATATGGGGTTTGATATATAATTATAAAGCCATTGTCGTCTTTGAAAATCAAAAAAACTCACCCAATGTAACTGGCTTTTTGAAAGCAAAATTTAGCCTTTTGCTTTATAATGGTCTGTGAGGGTTTTTTCCTCCCCACCTTGTTATAAGTATCCAGTACTGCTTTTATGTGACCTTATAACTGTGGACTTTGGCTTAGTTATGGAATAGCTCCCGATTTTGTAATAATTTGCATATAGGATACAGAAAGAAGAGTATTACACAAATAAATCACCTACAGCAGTGTTTTAGTCATCTGTTTAAGAAATGCTTGCCTTTGGTAGGACACTTTCCCCTGCAGAGAATGAATGTGCTACTCCACTTCCTGTCTACAAAGAGTAGGTTTCATACATCTGATCAAAAAACCCTCTTTTGTTTCAGAATTCTGAAATCTAAAAGATATAATGTGTATTATGTTCCTTTATTTAAACATTTGCTTCACCTTGTTGGTCTGGTTGCAATTGCAGAAGGTAAGCAAAAATCGCTAGATGTTTTTTAACCCAGTCTCATCTTTTACTATCACACAACTGTTGTTAAATTCCAAATTACCATTGAATCACAGAATGCTTTGAGTTGGAGGGGACCTTTAAGATCATCTAGTTCCAAATTCCCTGCCATGGAGAGGGACACTTTCCACTAGATCAGGTTTCTCAGGGTCCATCCAACCTGGCCTTGAACGCTTCCAGGGATGGAGCGTCCACAGCTTTTCTGGGTAACCTGTGCCAGTGCCCCACAGTAAGTAATTTCTTCCTAGTATCTGATATAATTCGATACTTTTACAGTTTGAAGCCAACTCCCCGTGTTCTATCACTCCATGCTGTTGTAAAAGGTCCCTCTCCATCTCTCTTGTAGCCCCTTTAGGTACTAGAAGGTGCTATCAGGTCTCTGCAGATAATGAAAAGTCTCTGCTTGTGTTTTCCTTTTGCTGGTGCTGATTCCACTGTGACTTGATCTCAGATAAGTGGTTCTTTGCGCTTAGTGGTCAGAGAGTCTTTGAGCTTTAAAGTTATTCTGCTTTCTTCTCAAATGTACAATTTTCATCTTAACCCTCTCAGCTTGGTGGCTAGAAAAGGAAATGCCCTTTCACAGTTGGAAAACAGCTAACATGAGCAAGCAAGGGCCCAAACTTAAAAGTAAAAATAATAATTAGCATTCAAATCCTGGAGACCTCAAAGTTTATTCCCTCCCAAACCAGAAAAATTTAAAAGGAATCAGACTCTTTAGATAAACATCTGCTGTGCTGAGAAAATGTGTTGATGAATGATTCCTAAAACATGATTTTGCAAATATCATAATGCAGAAATACAACATGACTATGTAAAGCTAAAAATTAGTAGTTATACCACTGTGAGATATATGTAATAACTGTGGTCCATATCTTCCCCTAAAGACAAACTTTATGCATTGCAGATTAGGGGACAAGGAAGAAAAATGGTGGTTCAGACAAACTTAAAAATTTTCTTAATCCTTTGGACATCTTCAGCCTGAGGGAGCTACGTCAGAAATCTCCTGAGTACAGCATTTTGAAACGCATGACAGATTGTAAAGCCATGCAAAGGTTTTTTATCCATTCAATAAAACCCGAGGATTAATTCCTTTCATGTTTCCTGCATGAGCATGTATTATAGAATTAATATCATCAGAGGCAGATACCTATTTCCTTTCATCCTGCTGCCAGGCAACCCTTCAAACAGCCTGTCTCTGTCTTCTTGAGGACCTCTTCACAGGTATTCAAAAGCTGCTGTTCAGTCCTCCAGAAGCTGGCTCTTCTCCAGGCTTCTTCTCTGAAGTCCTTCTGAATGGCAGTGCTGCCCACACTGCCATTGAGACCCTCAGCTAGTCCCTCATTTATAGTCACCTGCTAATTTGCTGAGCTCCATTATCTCTTCTTCATCATTGGAGGAGGTGAGTGAACACTGATGAAGATAGTAAACAGGAGAGGTCACAGTACAGTTCCTAAGGCACCACTTTGACATACAGACCCCTGCCAGATGGTCTACTCCATCCAGGTGGAGAATGACCATTAACTGCTACTCTCTGAACCCTTCCATCCAGCCAGATTTTTTACTCATCTAACTGTTCACCTATATAGACCATAATGTCCTAACTGGGCTACAAGAATATAGTGGGAGACAGTGTCAAAACTCTTGCTAAAGCCAAGGCAGATGACAAACACATCTCTTCCCTTGTCCACAAATCTAGATATTTTATCATAAAGGGTAGACAGGTTGGTCAGGCATTATTTACCTATGATAAATCCATGCTTACTGTCCCCTGATCACCTTCTTCCTCTTGATGTGCCCCGAACTGTGCTTTAAAGGGCTTGTTCCATGATACACTGCCAGTGTTCAACACCATCCAGTAAGAAATTCTTTATTACAAGCAAGAATGAGTCAGATGCTTAAAAGAGCTAGGTGTCACGTGTTTTACAGCATTTTACAGAAAATATATCTATTATTCTTCCCTTTTTTGATACTTCAATAATGCAGGTGCTGCATGTATGATATTTTCCAGTCCAATAGCAGTAATGAAAGGTAGGTGATTGAAGCTGGTATAATATGCCACTTGTCACTATCAAAGCTTTATCATTTTGATGTCTGGGCTGGATATTTCTGCTGGAGACAGGGTCAGAGTTTGCATTGCAATCCTGAGGGATATGGGTGCCCTACTTACTGCCAGCTGGTTTCTGAATGGTATTTACCTAAGATCTCTTTTATATTGATATTTTCCAGACAGCAAACATAACTGAAAGTTCTATCCCTGTGACTCCAAGATACCGTGGAAGAATGTCAGTCTGATTCAGAAATTCTCTGTGCCTCACTGCTTTACAGTTTTTGAAGTACAAGAAAGTTCTGTGGTCTTTGGGGCATGTAATTTCATCCTCCTCTTTTTAAAATTAATTTCTGCCATTGGAAGACAAAGCAGTAATTTTCTTATTGTTTTTCCCAATAAGTATTAAAACACTGCTTATGCCATTAAGGTTGTGACCAAGTATCCCTAAAAGCCCAAATAATAAAATTTAATAATCTTTCCTGTGGTAAGTCAACAGAGGGTAAATCCAGATGGTAATTTAGCACAGTTCCAGGGATGCTGTAAGTTACAGTGGCTGGAACTTAATGCAAGTTTCATAGCATGTTCCTTCACTGCAGCTTCCTTTTCCAAATATGATCATTTTTCCCCACACGGGAGATAGTGAGCTTTAGCATATGGATTTCCTAGTGTTTTCCTTTGTCCAAAGGACAACCATGAGTCACCAAAAGGCTCCATAAAGAATGCAGCCTTCAGTGTCAGAGATTTAGTCTTCGGTATTTGCTTTTGCACTAATATTGATGGTGAATGAGTGGTCTAAAATGTACTTCTGAAGCAAGGCAGACAGGCTCAATGCTTTTTTTTACTAAATTATATATAGATATTTTTGCCATTTTCCTATCCACATGCTGTCTAAAATGAGGTGAGGAAAGATGCTGAATGTGGGTACTTTGGCAGTTTTTCTTCGTGGAGATAAACACTTTATAGAGCTGTGTCTAACTCAGTTGCTGGTTTTTAATGTAAGTTAAAAATAAAACCTGTGTTTCCTGGATTTACATGTACCTGTTTTCTGTAGAATATAATCTACTGGTATGTCCTGCCAGGATACTTAAGATACACCACTTTTGCTTCTTACAATGGCCTAAATTAATGTCTGCTGTATATCCCTTACAAATATTAACTGGTTTTATTCCAAGGATGAATTTGGCCGCTCAGTACTGAAACAAGCCAGTTCTTTGTCTGAATGGATATGCTTCCCCAAACATGGGCCAATGCCTGATGGCTGAAAGGCAAATTCTGCTCGTAAAACTGTTCGGCGGTGTCACAGGTTGACAGGGGAAAAAAAGAATATATTTTCCTATGCCCATTTAAGTTACTGATGATTTTTTTCAGATTAAAAATAGAAGCATAAATTGTCAAAGCAAAATAGAAGGTGAGAATAATGATTCTGTGTTAAGTCCTTTCTGAGTGAAAGATTGGGAGGAATGGAGGCACCAATCATGGAGGCAACTGTGAGAGGCAGCCTCTTGGCCAGGCCCACATATATCAGTTGGACTTGGGGTAAAAAGACTTTAGAAGCCAAAGTACAACCCTTGAAGACCTCTAGGACTTGCTTGAGCATAATCTGCATAGAAAAGTAATTTTCTTTATGCATGTCAAACTCAGGAAAACACTGCTGTATCTTTTCAGAACAAAACCATCTGCAAATCTGTGGATCCACTGCAATCCAGCTAGAAAGAGGTGAGACTGTTATTCTCAAACTCTAGCTCTAACCCCAGTCTCAACACTAACCACAGCTGTAGTTTAACACTGGAACTGGCCAGTGTCAATGTCATTCTTCCTAACTCTGTAAGCATGTAGCAGCTACCCAAAGTTTTACTTTTAAGGTCTGCTCAGTTTTCCAAACCTTTATCCTGGCCAGAATTACAATTCAATGCAATTCTCTGAGGAAAAAGGAAAAGCCAAGCATTATTATAATCCCTAGAAGTTTGTATTTTGAAGAACCCAAACATAAACTTCACTCTTGAGCATTTATGTTCCTATAACTCATTATACCCACAGGGAACAATAACATTAGGAATTGATTACTGCTGATGTCACCCTCTTCATAGCTGTGTGGACTAAGTTGATTCCAGTCACTTACAGAACTTCTGATATTTTACTTTTTAAAATTCTAATTGTTATCCTTACCTCAATTTTCACCTGAAGTATTACCAGACTATCCTTTTTTAGGTTAAAATAAAAAATAAGATTTTGGAGCCTTTTGACTTCAGTAGTCTAAGTCTGCTGAGTTTTCAGGATCCCTCTATTACTTAGTTTGACTTCCAGCTTCCACTGTCCATAATGTATCCACTATTCATTATTTTAATTTCAGACAGGGAACCAATACTTAGACAAAAATAGGTGATTTAACACCTAGAGAAAAAAGATTGAAATGTATTAACACCAGGCCTCTTCCTAATTTATTAACTGTGTACAAGACAAAAGGTTTATCTCTTCCAAACTCCTTCACACATCATCCATCCCATGCTTTACCCTTTACCCTTACCAAACTGAAATTCCAATATTAAAATGGCCAGGTAAGTACAGCGGGAAAACAATTGAATCTATTAACATCACCTGTTTTCCTTATTTTGTGGCACGCATAGAATCTAAGCATTATCTCAGCTACTGAAGTTGTAGTTTTCCAAACCCTGGCGAACTCTAACCCCAATAATACAAGCAGCTAGTATGCCTCTATGCAAAAGAAAACACAGCTCGATTATGTTGCCAGTACACGGGAGTTCATATATAGAATAGAAGTATTACTTCATTGGTTTTGTGGGTTTTAATCATAATTTCTTGCTTCTGACTGGTTATATGATCGTTACTGGATTGACTCCAAGCAAGGACCATCCTAGGACAAAGAGATTCAATACTTGATTTTCTGGATCATATATGTCACCTTCGTTCTAGTGAGCGTGACCCTGTGCCATACTCCGGTGTCTTCCCTGAGGATATATTCACACTGACCCAACCACAGTGCGAGCTCAGGACTGTGCCTCAGGTATCTTCCTCACATATAGAATTTTTTTGTTCAGAATTATGATGCAATCAAAGGCACATCCCACAGGTAGATAATAATATTTTTCTATAATATGGGACTTGTGACTGTTTCTCAGCTGAAAATGATTCAAGAATACTTCTCTTTCCAGACCAGCAACAAAATTAGCTTTACAGCGAAACAAAAAACACATGAGGAGTTCTCAGGTGGGGAACTACTGAGTACCTGAGTTCCCAGCTGATTCCAGTGCTGACTTCTGTCTAGTCACAGCCTTTGCTAACAACCTGCCCTTTCATTTCAGCAGAAATTCGAACAGGAGAGCTGAAATCACTGCCAGGCAACCACTGGATGCAGCACACTGGATGGAGCTCATCAGCCCCCTAAATATAGAAGCAAGCTTTAGGAGAGTTATTTTGTGTTCAGCTGTGCTTAGAACTGCTGATGTTAAGGTGAATTTGTGTGTTTGAATAGTTTGCTTGTAAGCATCAAGCAGTAATAGTCTTAAAGTGCATTGTTACCATACCCTTACATGCTTAAGGAAAATTCAGTGGTGGTGTTGCATGCTAAGAATATAGAGGTATATGGAAGAATGGATTTCTTCAGGCTCTCTGGTTTCCCAATATGTTTTTGGTGGCAACTGGTTTACAGAAAGGACCAGAAACAAATATAATGTTCTGTGGAAGAAGCCACGAAGAAAAGTTTTATTAGTTCTGTTGGTCTCTGAATATATTTCTGTTGGTGTAACAGCTGTTATTATTCTGTTTTACTTAGTAATTAAACAGGTCACCTCTGAAAAATAGAAATGGGAGTTGTTATAGCTACTATAGGTGAAGCTGTAGCACGTTTCTTCTATCTTTGATATAGAGAGAAGTCAATAACATGTTATTTAATGGAGACTGAAAAGTGTTTGTGTTCCTAAAACATTTGACACTAGGAAGATACTAACAATAGTGATTTGATAAAGGACAGAGATCCTGCCCTTTGTGTCTATCCAGTGCTGACTTATGTGTGTTTGTTATCTGCATCATAGCATTGCCTGTGTGGCTCTTAGGACCCCCTTAGGCATCCAAAGGCAGTCTGTGTCTCAAACAGCCTAAAAATTCAATAATGGAATGTATTCTTCTGGAGAATATTTTTCTTGTATTTTTCTCTTATTAGGTTCCTATTTCAAGTGAACAAACTATTTGATTTACAACACTGTTATTTATGAAGTTCCCTTTTGTAGTTGAAGATTCATGTTAATGCTACCATGTAACAAATTAAAAAAATTCTCCAGTTCAAACTGCAATTTGACTATTTCTGTTGTGTAAAGCCTATTATCAGACCCTTGATGAGGCACAGAACAAATTTGGATGAAAATGATGAAATTTGGATGAAATGGCCCTCCATCAGAGCAGACTACAAAGATCCTCCTCTTTGAGGTATTTGCCCTTTTGATGCATAAAATGCATGCAAATTTGTTTGAAAAGTGCGAGTTGATTAGTAAAAGGAAATTCACAGTAATTGTAGTGAAATGAAAAAAGAAAACAAGGCAAAAGCATTGGAAAGAATATGTTTAATTGCATGTAATTACTTGATGTGGATTTCAATCAGGGAAAGAAAGAAAGGAACATGCTAAATAGTGTTGGTGTGGCAATTACTCTATGATGATTTTCTCAAATGACTGAACTTTGAGTATTTTTTTTAAAAAAAGATACAGCAACAAAAAAACCAGGAAAAACACACACACTACTTTTCTATGTCATAAGAACTTCTTTGCTGTATCAGTCAAAATGCTCTGCCATGTCCTTCATCTCATGCTTTTGCATGTGTAGACAAAATGAACTTTCCTGGTAATGTTGTGTCAACATGCTAGGTAGGATACAAGTTTAATAATTTTAACTATCAGGGTGTAAGTAAAACATTGCAAGTTGTTATATGAGAGCATAAGCACTTCAAGATTGAGCTTCTCAGTTGAACAAATTTTTTGACTTATCAGGTTTGCTGACAAAAATATTTGAACAAATTGTAATCTAGTGAAATAAAAATACAGGAAAAGGAGAAATAGAAGTCCAATAGAGGTGCAAGGTTTCTAGCACTAATTAAAAAGTTTTTGTCTCTAAACAAGTAATCAGACTATGCTAAATAACTAATATATTTATGATCACATCCAATCTGCAACTTTTAATCTGTATTCTGCATAGGTGATAAAGTTTAGGGATGGATTACCTTATTCCATTACTGCTTTCTATACTGGAGAAATTAATACGAACACTTTCCATTTTGGATTTAGGGCAAATGACCCTTGATGATCTCAAGGGTCTCTTCCAAACTAAAGAATTCTATTGTTTGGAGGGGCATGGAAATATACACTCTGAACTATGTGTTTGGTTTTTTCTTTCTGATACTGTTCAATAAGCACACTATATGTTTTTAAGATGGCATCATAGTAAAGACAGATGGTGGAGAGAAATGTGCAGTACTACTGCTTGGAGGTGATGGAATCTCAATGTAGCTAGGTGGATAGATGCCTACCTATGGATATCAGCTAGTGTGCAATCAGGAGACTTTGCCAGGGACCACTCCAGGAGAGCAGAGCACCTCCCTTGGAAGGCAGCGTCTCCCAGGGACGCCCACAGTGGGTTGGTGGGAGAGGATGCCCGTGAAGAAGATGAACCCAGCTCCCGAAGAGGAGGCACCAGGTGAGGGACAGGGCAGGAGGGAGAAGCCGGTGGTGGACAGGGCTCACCAGCACTATGCCGAAGCAGCCGCCTCCATCCCTGGATGCCTCCTCCCCCTGCCTGCAAGTGACAACTGGCAGTGTCAGGGCAGCCAGGGCCAGGCCTTGTCCCTCCATGGGAACAGACTGACATCGTCCTCCTGCTCACAGAGCTTGGGGAGCACCGGGAACCGTTCCAGCTTGGATGAGGGGGTGCAGGGACAAGTGCCACAATTCTGCAGGTCTGTCCTGGTCGTCCTGGCCAGCAGCACTGCAGCCTGGAGTTAGCACTTGAAACTCCAGAATGTGTTTCATTGCCTTAGCTGAAATATTCTGATTTTAGGAAAAGGAAAAATATTACCTAACTCTGTGATATTTTTTCTTCTTCACTTGCTGTCATTTTTTTCTAGGGAAGCCTTATCTCATCTGAGCAGGATGGGGAGATCCAGCAGTTAAATCTGGTCTTGTGACGCACCTGCTGTGTATGTGAGTTTTGAAAATGAACCCCTTTTTCCTCTTCCAGACTATGAGGAGATTCAGATCTGGAAGAAAATTGAGAATAACAAAACTGTCACAGAGTCATGAAGTATCTTCATCTCTAAAAGGATGAAATATCACAGAGTGATACAATGCAAAAAGAGTTGGTTGATGTGCTGGCTTTGCATGGGAACTGTATGGACAAGTATGTCAATGTCATACATATGTTCATATGGTATCTATGTGAGTTTTTCCTGTAGCATGATGTCTGTAGCTCACACATACTTCAGGGTGCCAGTGTGACCACCTGCTGCTCCAGGTCACCTTTTGGCTGTAGTTAAATAGCTGAGAGTGGGTCACAAGTGAGGGAACCCCAGCAGCTTCCTGTAACCCTGAGGAAGAACATGCTCACTGATGGAATCCTGCACTGTCAGGCTGTGTTCCTTCCCTTGTATGGCAGGATAGGCTTCACAGGGGGCTTTCAGTGTAACAATTCAGTGTAAAACCCATTCATCAGCCTTAAGCAATAATTAGGAATTTGAAATGGGCATTGGACAACATGATTTTTCACCCTCTAGTCCTGTAATTTTCATAAAAATTGGTCTACCTGCACTAGTATGGACAAAGGGTTGACTTCAGAAACTGAACTGCATTTCTCAAGGTCCTTAGTGAAATTGCCTTTGCCCTGAGCTAACAGGCTCAAGCTTCAAGATTTTATTAAAATAATACATAAGTAAGAGTTAAATGTCAATTTTGCTAAATTACTGCATCTTCACAAGGCTGATTAAGAGCAGATCAAATCAACTTCCTACCATGGCATTCAAAATTAATACTGCAAAAAATGCTGTATGAAATTTGACAACACTTTTCAGCATGAAAGCTCAGTTTTTTCTTAACTTTGCATAAACATGTGGAAGGCACTCCACATGTTTTTTGATCGGGACTCTTACTGATAATCCACCAAAAAGTGGGGCATCAGCCCTGCTGGCTAAATAAATGAATGAGTCATTATCAGGGATTGATGGTTAATTTATCTATTTAAGGGTATACAGGAATTAAACGTCATTTTTCAGTTTGACAGATCACATTTTCTTCTTACATATCACTACTGTTAAAAAGTTATTGTTTACATTTATCTTTTAATATGTAACAGTGTCAAGATTACAAAGATTTAAGAAATCAGCGATTCCCGCATTATAACATCTTCTGATAATGCCTCATCTTCACTCCAGAGGCTTCCAATAAGGAAAGGACAAATGTGGGAGTCTGGGACTTTCCTTCTAAGAAATTGAAAATAATGGAAGAAAACTAGATAGGGACAGGAGAAAACTGATACTATCCTTCTGACAACAGAATTGAACTCATAAATGAACTTAGGAGTGTTCCTCAGCATTTTTTAGAAATCTGTCAATGCACCTGTGACTGAGACTGGCTGTGACTGCTGTGCTGGGCAAGAAAATTAGAAGTGAATTCTAAGTGGCAAATATTGAGGAACCAGTCCAAGACTTTTTAACATGTGAATACTGGATTACTTTCCCTTCTCTATCAGAATAGTTTCTTTGACTACAATACTTACTAGAGTTTCCCCAGGTGCACAAATACAACTTTGTTTCAGTATGAAGGATTAGTCAAGGTCTAGTTGTGTTTTGCTTGGAAAATATTTCTCCCTGCTATACCTGCACCAGAACAGGTTTATTGGTAATTTTCTTCTGCAGATATGGTGATTTTTGTTTTGGTTTGGTGTTTTTTTTTTTGGTTTTTTTTTGGTCTTAATCTGGTGTATTTCTTTTTTTGTGATAAGCTTTCACAGGCAGACAGATAACTGACAGTATTTTCCTAGTCTAAGTAGCCTCCTAGAAAAATGGAGTAGTAAAAAAGAAACCAGGCATAGCAAGCTGAGGTTCCAAAAAAAAAAAAAAATCTGTGCTCCATCTTTGTAGCCTTTTTTATTTCACTGTGATGGAACACCCCTCAGCTGAGTAGGGAAATATTCTCTAATTCAGACTTTAATTGAGTAGAATCTGACTTATTTGGGGCTGAACACAAAAGTGAGTGTAAATCAAGGAATTAACAAAACCAAGAGAACAGACTACTTTCCAGATCCCAGAAGGCCAGTGCTGGAAAGTTTATTGTAATGGAATTTCCAGCCAGAATTTACAGGCTCAGGAGGTTTAGTTATTTTGGATACATTTCAGATCAGCAGAGTCTGCTCGGCATGCTGTCTGCTCCTTTTGTAGCATTTAGTTTTATGACAGTGTTCTATGCAAGAAACAAGATGGCCTGTATCAGGACACCTTGTCAGCTTTATTTTAGCTACAGCGTTTTCAAGAGGAAGTTCCACAACTCTTATTCCTTATATCTGTGGGTCAGTGTCTATACGTAAAATGGTTGAAAAGGATGTGCAAACTGAAGGCCTGTTTCCCACGGGCTGTAGGTGTCAGCTCAGCTGCTAGTCACTCTTAATATGTGTAGTGCTACAAACAGCAGTTCACAGAGCCCTGGGGAAGGAATACTATTAGTAGGAAGTTCAGCAATTACAATTTACCACAAGACATGGAGCGGTTTCTTTGTGGGGGTTATCTTAGCAAGGTGCTCACTAGGGGATCCATGTGCTTCTACTTACTTAAGTGCTTCCAAGGATGATGTTTGCTAGCAGGGCCAAAAAACCCACAGGGTAACTGCATGTGAGCACAGTATAACCCATTATAATTGCATTTCCTCTTGTCTGTAATCAGCAGAACTCATCTGATAGTGTTTCTTCTATATCTGTGCTAGGGTTCATCCAGCACTGAGTCCTTGGAACACAGCTGTGGGGAAGAGGTACTTTGAAACTTCTGATCTCTTGCCTTCCTACTTCCTCCCCATTTCCCTGATCCATAAAAGTGTTTAGCCATGACAGTACTTCTGTTCACTTCATGTCCTAAGAAGTAAGTGTTAGTTGCACAGTGGTAGGGCTGAAAATGTTGATCCCCTTATTAGATGACCCCTGGCATTCATCAACTAACTGAGAAGTTGGAGACCATGAATTTCACATATGTGCTGAAATCACTTTCAGAAGCTGCTGCACAGTCTTCCACAAAATCCATTATTTAAAGGCAGAGATGAAAATTTAGGGAGTGGTGTCTGACTTCCAGCTGCGATAATTTTGCAAGGCTACTGCTAGGGAAGAGGCAAGAGTTCAAACCCCTGACTGGGTTGGAAGCAGCCTTACTGTGAACAGCTACTGAACCTGGAGAGAACATCTAAGTGCTTGTTAAGCTGCTGAAAGGTGGATCTGACAGCAGTTCCTCATGTGCATAAAAACATAGAAAGCACACAGTCCTGAGAAACGGATAGTTGAATGTTAATTGTTTCTAAGTGACTTCTAGTGCCAAGAATGCTCATTATGGGATGACATTGGGGATATAAACAGCAGCAGAGAATTAATTGCAGATTGTGAATGAGGGAGAACTATGGTGTTCAAAAATGAGTTTAGCTTGTTTTGGGGGTTTTCTGTTAATTTTTCTACTTTGGGTTAATTTTGCTGTAGTGAGGACACCTAAATATTTTTTCAAGTCTGAAACTAGTACTGTGGTTATCTGTTGCAAAAGTTCTGAGTCTCTTACCAGGTTAATTTTAACATATATCCTCACCCTTGGTCTTTTATGCCTAGGAGGAGCTGGTAGTTCGACTAAAAAAAATTAAAATCAACCTCATACTATGTTCTTCCTTTTATTAAACTTTTTTACCTGCTATTCTTTTTTGTTTCCTTTGGTTCTTCAGTGCCATAAGGGAGAAAAATAGTTAAAAATAAATAGATCTGGGCTGAGCCTCTACTGCCTGTCCTTTTTCTGTTGGACTCAATAGCTTTCCTACATATTTTTACAATTTTTTCATGAAGAGGAACTGAAGTCATAAAATGTGTCCCTTCTCCTAAAATTCTCATCAGTGAGGAATTATATCAAAGTAATGAGGCAGAAATTAGCTGGAATTCTAGAGTTATAAAAGGGAAATTGCAAAAATGAGAAGGTGTTCTCTAAGCAAAAGTATCTCAATACAGTGTTCATATAAGAGCAATAAAATATGATCTAGTGATGATGAATCTGCAGAAGAAAATGTTTTTTGGATGTATTTCCCATTTCCTTACTGTGATAGCGGAAATGGCAAAAAATTAATTGCTGTCATCACAAAATGATTCTTTCTGTTTATGATTGCTCTGCTTAGTCTTACTAAAAATTAAAATTGATTCACTGAAAAAGCCTGCTATGAACTAGTCACAGCTCACTCATCTCCAAAATAGTGCTATTACATATCCCGAATCTTGGGAATATGTGTGGGAAGGTGAGGGGGAGAGTAAAGCAGTTCAGTGAGAATATCTGCTTCATGGCTGCTCCACCTTCCCATTTTACCATGGAATAACATAAGAGAGTGTTCCTTGCTCCTTCCTTTTCTTTGCAAATGACTCAGATAATCACAGAGATATCAACATTGCATCAAAGTTAGAGCCTTCATAACAACTGGCTCTGTGGATATTTAAAATGCGTGAGCTAGCTCTGTCTTTTCACAGAGGAAGCAGAGAGGGGATGTTTACCCAGCCATTCTTGCTCTTTTTCCTATTCTGTTGCTGAAAAAAGAGCTTGATGAATAGCTCAAAAATCAGCTACTGAAATTTCTGTTTTGCAAACAAAATGGTCATATTTGTCCCTCCCTTGTGTTACCTACAACAGATGTTTGCCTTGCTGTATGTTGCAGGCACAAATGCTCATCAAAATAGGTTTCAAGCCTTCATCATTAATATTTATTAATACTACATTTTATTATGTGAATGTTTTCTGGAAGTAAGTATGACTCTTCCATTAATGAAAGAAAAGCATAACTGTGGTTTATCTGCCCAATTGCAATTGCCCAACAAAGAAGGAAGGGTGTACGTTTAAGCATCAGAACAAAATAGGAAATATCAAAGTTGAAGAAGACTCCAAATTTTGTCCTAGTGAGAACATCAAAATTACACTTTCCTGCATCTGTCACCATACATAAACTGTATGCTTTCTGTGATAGCTCTGGTTCTCAGATGTGCACCTACCCCTTTGACAAGATGTGACTGTGGCTTTTGCTGTGCTGTCTGGTTTTCCTTGGTATTAGATGCAGATACTTGGGGAGGGAGAGATTCTCAGTGAAGTCTTGCAGATATCTTGATCAGGATGATCAAAAGATGGTGCCTGCATCTTCAGGGAACCTCAAGAATGAACTTGTATTATCAATTTTCACAACTACAAGGCAATTTCTTTTTTATTCTTGCATGTTATGAATCAGGCAAGAGTGTCATTGTGAGCTCATTAAATTAGAGCTATATATACTAAATAAATAAGTTCAGTAATTTGCATATACATGGAGATGGAGCAATTAGTAATTCTTGGGTTTTTAATTGGTTGAAGAGCTATTGTAATGAAAAATTAATAAGAGGCGTGAAAGGAGTTAAACTACATATTTCTGTTCCTGCTTTTCCTGTAAAATACGTGGCTAAATTAGAGTGTCTGCGTTAGCGTAAAGTTACAAATCCGTGTGCCCACCTAGTAAGTTTAACAAAAACTCTGCACACCATTTCCCAAAAGCTTATAATTTAGACCAATCAGGGCCTTTTGTTTCCCGAAATGCTATACCTGTTTCTCAGTAGGAGTTATGGTGACAAATCATAACTCTTTAAATTTTCAGTTACTTAAGTTAAAATGTTGTCCAGAAAAATCTCTGCTTTTTCCCTTACAATGTAGCAAGTATTATTTTTATTCTCATCAAAACAAAAATGAGTGCAGGATGACTCAGATGGGCCCTGATGAGAGGTCTGGGTGGGGTGCAGAGCCGCGCTGGGGCTGGATGCACTCCAGTCCTAGGGTGGCACAGACAGAGCCGTGGCAGCAGGACCACAGGTGCCCGTGGTGTGCTTCATCAGGGCCAGTGAATCAGCTGATACATCCTCTCATGCTTGATGGCAGTGAAGTGTGTTTTGCAACACAACACTGTGAAGTATTTGAGTGGTTGAAAGGGTTTAACATAGGTTTGCAGGGTGTGTAAGCTCAAAGCTCTGCAGGGAGGCTGTGCCACAGGAGCACATTAACCTGTAGCCTAATGGTTATTTTTACATATAATTACCGTGTCTTGAGGGGCATCAGGCACAGCATCTCCAGGTGGGCAATGTAGGGGATTGTCCTGCTCTGCTCTGAGCTGGAGTGTCCTCACCTCGAGTCCTGTGTGCAGTTTTGGGCACCACAAAAAAGACATTAAGCTGTTAGAGAGTGTCCAGAGGAGGGCAATGAGGATAGTGAAGGGTCTAGAGGGGAAGCTGTGTGAGGAGCAGTGAGGGCACTGGGTTTGTTCAGCCTGGAGGAGACTGAGAGGAGACCTCATTGCAGTTACAGCCTTCTCATGAGTGGAAGAGGAGGGGCAGACACTGATCTCTTCACTCTCTTCCTTCAGTCTCTTCCTGTGACTAGTGACAGGACCCAAGGGAACGGCCTGAAGCTGAGTTGGGGGAGGATTAGGTTGTATATCAGGAAAAGGTTTCTCACCCAGAGGGTGGTTGGGCACTGGAACAGGCTCCTCCGGGAAGTGGCCACAGCACCAGGCCCTTCAGAGATCAAGAAACATTTGGACAGTGCTCTCGGCCACATGGTGTGACTCTTGGTGTGTCCTGTGCAAGGCCAGGAGTTGGACTGTCTGATCCTGATGGGTCCCTTCCAGCTCAGCATATTCTGTGGTATTCATATCAAATGTAATGCAAGGCAGCATAAGGGACAAGGGGAAATGGCTTCAAACTGAAGGAGAGTAGTTTATATTGAATATTAGGAAGAAATTCTTCATTGTGACAGTGGTGAGGCCCTGGCACAGGTTGCCCAGAGAAGCTGTGGCTGCCCCATCCCTGGAAGTGTCCACAGTCAGGCTGGATGGGGCTTTGAGCAACCTGGTCTTATGGAAGGTGTCCCTGCCCATGGCAGAGTGTGTGAAACTAGGATCTTTCAGGTCACTTCCAATCCAAACCATTCTATAATCCTATGGTTCTATAAATTATTAAATAGAAACCATTCTTGGATAGAGGCAGGAAATAAAGCATTTTGGACTAAGAAGTGGCTAATAAAAATAACTGACAACCTGTTAGAGTAACTACTGTTACCAAAAAATACATGGAAGGTGTATTTTTGTGCCCACTTACAATGCTACCCTAAGCAGGGATACTGCTTAAACAGAATGAATTTTACAGGTAAAATGATGGATGTGTTTGGAACAGGGCTGCATTTCTGACTCCATTCAAATACTCCATGTTTCATTTTGTACTTCCAAATTTTTTTGTTGAAATATGGTATTACAGCATGAGTACTAGTGTCACATCCATATTATTTTAACTCATCTTGAACTTATTTTGCTTCTTTTGCTCACATTGAATTCTGGTTTATTATGTATACACTCACCTGTGCCTGTACCTTCACAGAGAATACATTTATGTGTAGATGAGTATGTATACACGCATAGGTATAAAATATACTTATGTGCTTTGGAAAACATTTTAATTGCTTTAATCTGCATCAGTCTACATGAATCTGAATATATACAGGCAGCATGTGAATGTACAGCAGACTTGTTTATTCCTACACATATATGATGTGCTTAGGGCTCTCTAAAAATGAGTTGTACCGGGGTGCAAATGCCACAGTACTCAGAGGAGTGCATTCTCAGTTGCACTATTTGCACTGCCACGTTTAATATCTCTTTTGGTAATTTAAAGTGGAAAAAACCTGAGTCTTGTGTGTTTCCAGGTGATGTAGCCATGCCCTACCTCAGGGAGCGAGTCTGTGAAGTGAAACCCAGGGGTAAGAAGCATCCTTTCTGCCCTGAAGGGCAAGGAGGAAGAAGGCTTGAACATCTGCTCTCATTGGCCCCCTGACAGTGTTTAGCAGCTGAACCAAGGCACATGTAACTGAGACATGCTCCCCTCCCTAAGGCAGCCTCGTTGAGCATCCGTGAGGAGGGTGCATGTGTGAGTTAGCCTCAGAGCTGGCTGGGATCTTAAAATATCTGATGTGAAGATGTCTAGGGAAGATGCTGCTGAGCAGTCCTGACTGTGCACTTATCACTTCCCCACTGCTAGAAAGTTATGTTTTAAGTAAACATTCCTTAATCTTGCCTTGTACAAAATCTAATTGTGATTATTTAGGGAAATGGAACACATTCTTGAGATAACCAATTCTTGCAGCTTCATGGTGAACCATGTTTTCAGACCTCACAATCCTAATGTTAACATGGTTTGTTTCTGTGTAAGGATGTCTGACTTCCAGATTCATTACACCATAAAATAAGTATGGTCTAGCAGTCACCAGTGGACAGAAAATTCCCTTGGCAAGCAGAAAAATACTGCAGAGGGCACTTAAAAATGAATGCAGGCCTGAAGCAGCTTGTAGTAGTAGTGGTATTTGCACCTTTAAAAATACCAGTGGTAGTTGAAGGATGTAAGCACACAGTCTGTAGGTAGAAATAGTACAGCTTTGTAAGATTTTATTTTATGTGACTAAGCATAACTGTGAAATACATTTGTCTATGCACATATAGATTAATTTTAAGACTAAAATAATTTCTGAAAGTAAAAAGTAAA
Source organism: Dicrurus megarhynchus (assembly GCA_013399195.1). Taxonomy (NCBI): domain Eukaryota; kingdom Metazoa; phylum Chordata; class Aves; order Passeriformes; family Dicruridae; genus Dicrurus; species Dicrurus megarhynchus. Next base: position 21,458 of record VXAD01012651.1, on the reverse strand, counting down.
GTGACACTTCTATTATATTGACTGACATTTCATTACTTGAATGCCTAATGTGCATTTCGCTTTTGGATAATTAGTTGTCAGTTTGCAAAAGCAATTACATTTTAAAGGTTACCAGTGTTTTTTTGAATGCTAACTTAGACTTTTTATCTAGTGGCTGAATTGGTGTACAGATCTAAGTACAGACTTGCACAAAATGCGTTTTTTCCAGAGGGATATGTATGGGCAGACAATGGTAACACATGGGCAGGATTCATGAGTCTCAGAAGAACATAAATAAGGATTTATAATCAAGTTAGCACATCCTGCCATGCCAAGTTCTTCATCTGATTAACCCCATAATACCTGAACACGTTGTTTCTTGCATACCTGCAGAATTTCCCTCTGTACTATATGGATCAAATTGTTTTGCAATTTGGTCTTTCTTGCACAGTGGTTTCTCTTGTGAGGCTTGAATGTTTTCCCCCATTCCCACCACCCCTGCCAATTCCTTAAATTATTCTTTTTTGTTTTGCTCCATTCTTAGGGAAGGTTATTCTTTACCCTTCAGTACAGGTTTATACATTCAGCTGAAAAATGTAAGCATAAATGAGGGAACTAAAAGCCAACAATAGCTAACAATAAGCATTTTTGCTTTATAGGACACCTTGTAAGTATAGCTGCCATAGGGTGTGCGAGCCAAATCAGCACACAGCAGAGCTGTGGACCCAGTTATAAGTGTAGGAAACTTCCTGAGAATTTATCATTCGTAATAGTCTTGGAAAGGCACAAAGGTGAAGCAGCACCACAAGCTTTGTGCAGAAGTGCTTTCCTGGTATGTGTAGAAGTAACTAGACCTTGATTTCTACCTGAGGAGGGATTGATGTGTTGCCAGAGGAGTGCTCAGGGCTCAGACATGCACAGCCACCAAGCATGGAAAAAGATGCCAAGACAGAGTGGCAGGACATACAAATGCAGCTTTCAGTCCAGAATCTGACACAGTTGTGTACAGGAACTCTCTTCCACACCAGACGTTTTTTTCCCTGAGATTTCAGAAGTTATTCTGTACCACAGTGGGATGGATGAACCCCAAGGCTTTTCAAAGCTTTCTGTGAGAAACAAGATGGAATGAATATCCAGTAGTAAAGACATTCACCTGTGATGAGGAGGAAACTGGATTTGAATTCGGCTTTTTTTGATACATTGATGTTTTTATTTGTTCTGGAGATTTTCCATTTGCTGCAAATTGATATTCCTTGAGAGAACCCATGTGAGATTGATAACAGCACTTACAGAAGTCTGATGCAAACATTCAAATCCTGCAATTTTCCAGGTTTAGAAGATTTGGGACTGTCCTAAAAATTGTATGGATTTTATAGTATTTCAAAAAGGCACTGGTTAATTATGAAGGGTACCTATCATACTCTTTTTACTTATCATCGATGTGGAGTTGGAGCCAGTAGCTTTTAAACATCCTGTGGTGCCTCAGACCAGAAGAGGGAAGTTTGCCAATTAAGGTTGTTTTGGTTTTGATGAATAAACTCCCTGGCAGTGCTGAGACAGAGCTGATGATGGCTGTCATGTTACTGGGCAAAGAGCAGTGACATTCATAATGCCCGGATTTGTTAGGACTTTGTGTTTCTTTCTCATTGGAAAGGTGACAGCATTAGCACTATGTACACGGCTGGCTTAGTGTTGAAGGTGAATAGCTGTTGTGTTGCTCCTAGATTTTGCTTGGAAACATGTTCCCTAAGGACCTGGTTATGCAGTTCAATCTTTCCAGGCAAATCTCTGAGCTTCGTGCAGAAGTGTCTGACTGAAATCTTAAATGTAACTTCATGCTTACATTTTGTTACAGGTTTTAGGGTCCTCTCCTCCTGTGTCCTTATGACATCTATATAGAAAAATTGTAGGAAAACAGGCAAACATCTGAACGGTTCTTAATTACTATTTATACTGCCTCCGCAAACGATTATCTTAGCTATATTCCCACTTTATAAATGACTTATGTAATTGGGTTAAACAGACTCACACACAACATTTGTTGGTCAATTGCCTCTTAAATTATGTACATTTCTGTAATTAGAAAATGTAATTCTGCTTATACACATAAAGCTTTTTTTTCTAAATCTGTGCTTAATATACCTGGAATGATGATTTTTATTTGTACACAGAAGATAAATTGAAAAGAGTTTTCCTATTGAAAGTGTATGATTCTGTAATCAGCAAGACAACTTTATTTCCGTATGTGTGAGGTGTTCTCTGAATTATGGACTGAAGAGTCAATGGACATACAATTTCTAGACAAGGAAATCTTGAAAGCCAAATGTGTTCACTCAGCCAACAAAGACATCTGTATGTTTATTAAAAGAGCAAAGAATGGATGTTATAATGTTAATATTATCCCAAGGCTCAATTACTCGTGAATTTACTACAGTTCCAGTAAGAATGTTGAATTGTCAGGAAAAGGAATTCTTGCATGACATCTTCAAATACCCATAACATGAAATCTCATTTTACAAAAATAATTGAACTTTGCCATGAAAACATTAACTAAAGATGTAAATATTTTTGCATTTGTTTTCCCAACAAGACAAGGTGAAAATTAACCTGACAACAATGTGCATGATGTGTGTGATCTCTGTCATGGCCATGATCTTATCTTTGGAGATGTCCTTGAAAAATTCACAAGGTGAAGTTTTGGCTTCTCAGGTTGTGCAAAAGCTGACGTTTCTCTCTTAATACCGATGTGTTCACACTGATTTTTATCTGATAGGTTAGTATTGTATTCTTATTGAGAACAGCCCTGAAAAAAATGAACAATTAATCTCGACTGTGAATAGAATTTAAACATGTGCTCAACCACATTCACATTTGAATGTTTTGTCCCAGATTCACATTCAGACACAAATCATGGCCAATAGTATTTTTACTTCTTAAACATTAATTTTTTTCCCATAATTTCCGTTTATAACTATATTTGAGTTGGAAACTTCAATGTCTAAACCAGTTGTTAGAAGCTCAATCTTATCAAGTATTTTAAGCGTATTTTAAGGTGTCATGCAAGAAGTCCTTTTCCCAACAATTCAACATTCTTACTGGAATTGTAGTAAATTATTGTGCAGTTTCATTATCCCACTATCCTTCCTCTCTGGTATATTAAGTTTTAGGGAGAGAAAAGAGAAAATGCAGTGGATTAGTCTTAGCAGTCAATCTCTACTTAAGTGCAAATTAAATTTTTTTTCATTGTAGTGCTGTAGGCAAGTCTTGTGTCTCTAAATCTTAACTTCTTAACAGACAGCCCTGCTAGAGAGGATGTGATACAGGACCTAATGGTCCAACAGGAGCTGACTGGTGATGTCAAGACTGGAGGCAGCCTGGGCTGTGGTGATCGTGCACTGGTGGACTTTGCAATCCTGAGTGATATGGACCAGGCAAAGAGTAAAGTCAGGACCCTGAATTTTAAGAAAGCAAACTTCCAGCTGTTCAAGGAATTAGTAAGTAGGACTCCCTGAGGACCTTCCCTCAGGGTAATAATACAGGCTAGATGGTGGAGGGATTCAGAGAGGCCCTGCTGAGAAGGACTTAGGGGCGCTGGTGGATGACAAGCTGGACATGACATGGCAACATGTGCTTGCAGCACAGAATGTCAAGAGCTGTATTTTGAGCTTTATCAAAAGAAATGGGACCAGCAGATCCAGGGAGGCAATTCTCCCTCTCTCTTGCACTCTGGTAAGACCCCAGCTGCAGTGCTGTGTCCGGCTTTGTAGCCTCCAACATAAGAAGGATATGGACCTGTTGGAGCAAGTCCAGAGCAGACCAGGTTCTCTGAGGGCTGGAGTGCCTGTGTAATGAAGAAAGGCTGAGAGAGCTGAGCTTTTTCAGCCTGGAGAAGAGAAGGGTCTAGGAGACCTTAGAGCCCCTTCTGGTACCTGAAGGGATCTTACATGAATGATGGGCCCAAACTATTGAGCAGGGCTTGTTGAGATAAGACAAGGGGTAATGGTTTTAAACTAAGAGGGTAGAGTTAGACTAGATACAAGGAAAAAATTTGTTCCGGTGAGATTTGTGAAGCACTGGCACAGGTTGCCCAGAGAGGTGGTAATACCCCAACCCCAGAAACATTCAAGGCCAAGTTGGACAGGGCTCTGAGCAGCATATCTAGCTGAAGATGTCTCTGCTTACTGCAGGGGGGTTGCTCTAGATGATCTTCAAAGGTCCCTTCCAACCCAAAATATTCTGGGATTCTGTGAAATCGCAATATCCTGACAGGTATGTCACTGAAACTAATATCTAAGTCCCTTAAATTTCATTACTTTTTCACTGGAGAAACATGCTGAACTTACAAGGAGTTGCCAGCATGTTTAATGTGGATCTGAAAAGCTTTTACATAAGTGTAAAGTATTGGATTGACTTTATTTTTCTCCCTCCTTTGGATTTCCCACTGACTTCCTTGCTGTGGGAAGTTTCTGCCCTAAAGGAGGTCATCTGGTCATTCCACCAAGGCTACCTATTTCCTTTGAGGGATGGAAGATTGTGATGCTAAATCTGCCCTACAGTTTATTCCTACCGTCCTGACAGAGTCTCCCATACCCCTTTCTGCTGGAAGGCTATGTCACATATTGACACCAAAAATTATGAAACTTATTCTGATCTCTTGTTGAATTTTATATTTGTTTTTAGTTCTGTGCCTATTTACATTTGTATTGATAGAAATATATTTAAGCAAATAAAGATATTACTTCTCAGCCTCAATTTTCATTGACTAATCAGATCAGTCTTTTCTAGCTTCTGCTCCAAAGTAGGCCTTCAATTACCATCAAAATCGAAAAAGGCCCTTGTACTTGTTTGTGCCAGTTTGGACAAATTTGGAGGAAAATATCCTGTGATAGAAGGCAGGTTACAACCACCCCTCCCCCACCAGGTCCAGGAAAAAGAAATTTTCCTCAGAGGAAAGTGAAAGAGATAAAAAACTATTTTTTTAACAAACAAACAGGAAAAGGATAATAATGCTAAATAATAAAACCTGTCGCTGAGAGAAACCTGGGAAGATTTCAGAGTCACATCATAAAGCCACCCCAAGACATTGTTTCAGTTAATCTATTTGTAAAACAGTACTCTAAGTGTATCTAATCTCATTGCTTGAGCTGTCTTAATGTTTCCAATTCTATTGTAAAGTCTTTTCTGTAGGAATACCTGTGATATAAAAGTAATAGGTAGGACATGCTTTTCTAAATGGACATTACATTATGTTCAGTCTTTATAACCACTTTTGCATTTCTTGGTATTTTTTTGTTATTTAACAGTCATTCTCCTCCTTAGTTATTTGATTGATGAGTTCTGAGCTTATAAAAATCTTGGAGTGTTTGCTCAGAGGTTGATCTTGCACATTGCATGTTTGAACTCAATTTCTATTTCAGTATTTTGCAGAATGAGATATTTATTCTCTTGAAGATTGGAAATACCTATTAACTGCTTATTGCCTGCATATTATTTCAGGACATTTGTACTTTTTGTTTCAAGGATTGGGAACGAAAATTTACAGTTTTATAAAGGTCTTCAGCTGCAGCCAGATATTCCCCTTTCAGCTGTACCCACTGTATTTCCTCTTGTTTATTTTTAGTTCTAATCCATATCATGTCCAACCTTGTGTGACACCATAAAATAGTGATCTGGACAACTGTAGTGTCATTAGTCTGACCTCAGCATAATGCAAGGATTTAAAAGAGATCTTGAAGGAAGAGATAATGAAGGCAGTTATAGGCTTGTTATAATTGCTGTAGGTGAAGGATATGCACCAGACAAGCCGTAATTAAAGAAGTAGAGATAAAGAAAAAAGGGTAGAAAATGAACCAAGGATTTGCCAAAGATAGATTGTGTCTGAATAATCAAACAGCTTTAAGCGTGCTAACTGATTTTCTAAGAAATGCAGTAGATTAAATCTATCTGGGCTTCAAAAGTTTTATGAATCCTCTGTCTAGAAAATCGATTGTCATTTTTGGAGTCTGCTGCCATGAAATCCCCAAAGCAATAAGGTTAGAGCTACTTTCTGCTCCTGCCCTGGCTGCAGAGTGGTGGAAGAACATTATTCCAATTTTTGGCCTCCTTCTTCCAGAGAGGAAGGTTATGTCACTTGTCACTGCCACTTTGGGTGTGTATAGTGCCCAGAATCAGTTACTTCTGCTCATGAGTGCACTTTCTCCGTACTGGGGAGCCTACTGTGAGCATTTTTGGGTAATAAATAGATCAGATAATTGGAAGAAGTAACTAAGTAAGTAGTTTCTTGTTGCAAGGCATATTCGTAACAGGATCTTTGTACTTGAAAACAACCCAATCAGCTGCTGTGCACCCGTCCACTCTTGTCCCCATCTTTTCTTATTTGTGTTAGTCCTCTTTGCTTCCTTCAACAGAAGACTTGCGTAACCCATGTCCCAAGTGCACCTTCACTGATGAATCTCATTTTAGAAGTTCACATTACTGAATCATAAGCAAAAAGTGACTGAGAAAGGACTGCAGGAAGCTATGCAGTCTTTACTCAGCTGCTCATGGCACTGTGGTTCTCTAGTATGGTTTTTTAAAGCTTCTGGTAGTGGAATCCATCTCCCTTCTCTATGAAATATTTAATTTTTTTCTATGTTTATGGCTAGGAAAATTTTATTTTAACATGTCATCTGTGTCCTCATTAATTCTTGTCCATTTATTTTTGGCCCGGTCCAGATGAATATATATAACAGTTTATTCCCTTCCTCTCTGTGGCAACATTTTAATAGCTGCAGCTGTCTCCTCAATTGTCTATAGTCTAGACTAGACTGAGAGGTTTTCCTGTTTTTCACTGTGTATATTTCATCTCTTCTAGAATTTTGATTATTTTTTAGTGCTCTCCCATGGATTTTCTTAAGTAGAGTCCCAAATTTTTTAAGGTGAGATGTCCCAGTCTTAACCCAGGACCTCAGCTGAGGCCTTCATCAGATTGTGTAGAGTAGAAGGGCTACTTTGACTTTATTTATTTCTAATACTACTTTTGTGCATGTCAGAAGAATTATGCTTTTTCCAAGCACAATACTACTGAAAATAAGTAAATTAAATACAGCTTGCTTACGATGGGACTTTTTCCCAAGCTTTCACAGAAATTTACAAATACCACACTAGCAAAAATGACTAACATGAAATTGCAAATCTCAAATCCTTCAGATTTACCAAGGACCCCAAACCCTGTTGACAAATGCTATTTACAGAGTCCCAGCGATTTATTACTGATCTGCATAGACTTAGAGAGACATAATGTAGTCTCAGACCTCACTAACTAACCTAGACTAACCTAGACTAAAGCAAGGTTAGTTGGTTCAACAATTCCCTACCTGCCACTTCCTTGATCAATAATTCTGTTTAGTGGCATTAAAATGCAAAAAGGATTTCTACAAGAAATCATAGCAATATAACATAACTTCCCAGTAGCAAATACAATTAAATAGTTTTATTAAAATAAAACAAACCAATACAGAAGGTGTGGTGGGAAAGTGAAATTCAGTGCTTTACAGGTCATAACTAAATATTTGTACTGTGGTGCCTTCCTGTTCAGCAGTACATGTTCCTGTTGTGATGGCTGAAGATGTAATAAGTCAAAGTTGTGTTCATGGATCATTTATAAACAGAAACAAATGAGGAAAACAAACAAATTTAAGAAAAGTCAGGGGGGTTTTTTCGAGAAATTGAACCAGAGGCTTTGAAAATCTTGTACTTTTTTCAAGAAGTCAAAACCAATAATTTATTGAGGGGAAGTTGTAAATTTTTTCTGTATTGTCAGGTGCTGTCCTGACCTAAGAAGACAGTTTCTCCTAATCCAAGTTATAATATAACAAACTCTGTATTTTACTAGCTACAGAATTCTTGATGCTTAGAATTGCTTCCTTCCTGTTTTATCCTTTCACAAATTCTCAATGAACTGTCAGGTGCATAGCAGCTTGGATGGCTCTCTGGTTCTTTTGTTGGCAATCCCCATCATTGCTCCGAGAAGCGGTATTAGCTTTCCAACAGAAGCCAGTAAAAGTGGTTAAGTCAAGGACTGTCAAGTGCAGTGTGACAGATGAGTTTCTTCTCATGAATTTTCCCCTGGGAGTTGGAGTGAATAAAGTTTGAGCAAAAAGAAAAGCAGGCTGGAGTATCTGGGTCTGCAGCATGTAGACATCTCCCTCTAGAACTCATTTCTTAAGCTCTTGGGGCTGGTTAATTTTATTGTCCTTGCAGACATAATGTTGTTAATGTGGAAGAACTTAGCAGAGTCACTGAGAAATGGTGTCTAGATGGTACACCAAAATGTCTGAGTCACTCTTGTGACCTTTCCAAAATGTTCCCCATCTGCAGATTTCCCATTTAAGCAGCCAGAACCCTTGACACAGAGGACTTTGCAGGATCATTTAACTCTGCTGCCTCTCCCCCACCATAATTCCCTGGAACTCTAAGTGGCACTAGGGACAGAAGTTCTTTACAGAGGAGAAAACAATAATTTTTAGCTTCATCCTCTGAGATTACCTGCAATACACAGAGAATATCTGACTTCTACAAGCTCAGAATGCTACATATGATCAGGGAATGATGTCAGCTACTTCTTGGACTATTGAAGTAATGAGACAACAGTTTTTAAATAACCTAATACACCAAACCACACTTAAATAATTGAAAAGAGAACAAACCTTTTAAACAGTGTTACAGTGTGAACCAGGATTGGAGATAGATAGATCTATAGATAGATAGATAAACATTTAATATGAAGCTTCCCTAGCATATATTAATGATTAAAGTATCTCTATCTCTTAGAAGCAGTCATTAGGCTATTTCTAAATGTCTGCATTTAACAGAGAGTTTCTTTTTACTTCTTACTGATATTCTTTGTAGACTGCTATATTTTTCTTACTTTAAGAGCATTGATTTAAAGGGTCTCCCTTGCCAGCTGTGCACCTCTTTTCTTCAGGAACACTGTGTGAGAAATAGAGTTGCTTTCTTGGTAAAAATATCCATCCCAGGGGTGCACAGAGGTTGTGCCAACACTGCCCATGCAGGCCCTGCATTGCATAGCCAGGCTAAATCCTTGGACAGTACCTGTATCAGGTAGCTATGGCATCACTGAGTTCCATTTTGCAACTAGGCTTTTAATCATCTTCAAACAAGGCAAAATACAATCTGAGAGTGAACCTACTAAGTAAAGTCTATTCTGTAATAAGGTTGTACCAAAAAATGGCGGGTGCAGTCTTACAAGGTGCTGAACCCACTCCTGCCAAAGTCTGTGGCTTTCTCTTCCCACTGTAATCTAAATTGAATATATTGATGTATTCATTAGCATTACACAGAAGAGCTGGGCTCCACTGAAATGCAGTTTCAATCTCAACTCACTTTTGATGGATGGGTTTTGTTTGTGAATAATTGTATTTATGAACCCAAGTCCTTAATAAACATTGCATCTTCATTCATGGCCTCTTAATCTTTCATGAGATTGCATCTTAATGTGATTCTTCAGCCTTGTTCCTTATTATGTTTTATTATATCTGCTGGATTGTATGTGTAATGGAAATAATTCAAAGGTGGTGAGCAAGTTTCAGATAATCCTTTGTTATCCAGTCTACAAGTCTGGATGGTAGCTTGAAATACATAAGGTCTTATTATACTCTTTAGTTCTGTTCTTATAGATGAGCTAAGGTAAATCCTTAAAGTGAAAATAAAATGCAGAAAATTACTACCAGACAGATAGAACAATATAACCTCAGAAATTAGAATTTGTTTCTGAGTTCACTGTCTAGCAGTTACAAGAATTTCTCATACGAAAAAAAGCATTTATTCTGTGTTACTTTAATAACTTGCAAGACCCTCTGCAGGGAGTTCATATACTCACTTCATATTAGAATTCTCAAAACTTGCTGTATAGTAATATGCTCACATTCTTCCCCCAAACTAGATTAAGTAAATAAAAATTAAAGACTTATTTCTTATATATTTCTTCAGCAAAACATAATGCTTGCTTGTTTGTCTGTATTATTGCAATCTGCCCTTGCTGGGTAATGCTGATGAATAAATCACTAAATGTGTAAGAGCATCTATTTACTCTGAATGGCAACATTTTAGTCCAGACAGAAAATGACTATTCATGGTTTTTATTTGTTTTTTTCCTTCTCCTACTATCTGAAAATAAATTAATCGTATTGTTTGTAGCCATTATAGAAATATGTAAAATTACACCTCACAATAAAGTAGTGGTGTTTTCCAGTCTTTATGTGAAGGTATTTAACTTCTAGTTTGCAAATAAATTGCTTTTCTCACTATTGTTGCATGGTGCCAGAATTGTAACAATTTTGTCAAAACAAGGCCTTTAATTACCACACCTTTGTGATGATAAGTTATTAATGTCCAGAAAATTCTTGAGAGATTACATGAGAAATTCAATAGAATAAAAAGTTCGATCATCACTAAAAAGTGAATGAAATGGATTCCAAATCTGATGGACCTGTCATAAGCAAAAAGTTATTAACTTGATTTTTATAGCTTTTGCTGGTCCTTACTGTACCAGTGACAAATGTATCTGGCATACCAAGTACTATTCTACAGGAATACAAAGAGGAAAAGAAGGTCTGTTTGATACTGCTTTCAAGTCTATTGAATTTATAGCAATTGAAGTGAATTCAGTGAGTCCTGAACAACTCATTGTCTTGTAACTCTGTGCAAGTTTCTATTGTGTATGGCTGGTTTAATTCCTTCAACGAAGCACCATCATTCTTAATTTTAAAATAAGAATACTGAACAGTACATGATGCCAAATATTAAATGAATAACAATGCTAATGAGTTTTCCTCTTTTTTTCTCTGGTTATGAATTGACCAGAAAGAGATACGGCAGTGTAAGGTTTATGGCTGTACTCAATGATCTTTTCCAACCTAGACGAGTAATCTATGATTCTGTGGTTTCATTATATGAAATTACTGTTCACAATATTTTAATAATTTTATATTTAATAATTAATATTTTAAGAATTCTTGAATAGTATGGTCTTTTATGAATATTTGCAGCTCATTTTTTGTGTGTGTTATAGGATTAAATTCTGATCACAGACTTGTATAAGAATTAGATTTTGTGAACAACTGAGTTTACAATTTTTAATTTCCTATGATTATAAACATCAGTTCTTTAAAGCACTAAAATACCCCCCAAATTGCTGAGTATTTGTAAGCAACTAGGAATACTATTCTTCCTTTTTTGGAAGGACCATTCTGGTTTAATAGTCTCTGTAAGGAAGTTTAAGATAATTTTCTCCCTGTCTTTTGTTTGTCATTTAATTTTCATTTATAGTAAAAAGACCAAAAAGGGAGAACAGTTGCAATTTATAGTAAGTGAATTGTCCATGTTAAAATTCTGGTCTGTGCTGAGTAAACTAATTTATCCTTACAAGGTATCTACATTTTTCCTTGCTATTAGTTCTAGTAAAACTTTTCATCCAGGAGTTTTAGAGGAATTTCTTTAAGGGAAATGGCAGGAAAGCAATGATGGAACAAGTGGCCATTATATTCACAGAATGTGTTGCTGTACAAATGTAAAGCTATACAAAACAAGGACATGTAACTCCACTAAGTCAAGATGCCAAGAGAACCCCACCTGAAAACATGGAAAAAACCCCAAATTTTCATTAAGCATGACATTTGTTGCCTGTGTTACCTGCCTCATGTTATTTCATATCTTCTGGGAGCACATAGGGAGCATAGGTGAACTGGCATTATCCAAAATCTCATGCCATTTGTGGACTGGAACTTGTTCATAATGATGGTTGACCGTAAGTGGGTCAGACTTGTTCATGCTTTTTCTTCTCAGCTTCAAAGCACCAATTCTTCCTTTGCTTTTAGGCTGCTTTTCAAACAGAAGTCAGAATTATCAAAAGTTTCAGTCTGGTGAAAAGTTGTGAGGCAAGTTGCTATGCCAGTGATACATTCACAGACGAAATTTTTAGGGACCTGAGGACAGAACTGATAATTAGAAGAGAGAAGGGTCTAATGGGTTGCAGAAAGGGACCTACCAGCTACTTTGGTAGACTGACTAGGATTCCTGCTACATGAAAAATTTACAAGCATTGTCTTCCGGGACTACAGAAAAATTGGGAAAACTTTAATGAAATGCTGAAATAAGCAGAGGGTGATTGATATCCAGAGACTACCACTAAACCTTCTCTTTACAAAAGCAGCTCAAGTTTCCCTTGAAAGGACAGAAGAGAGTGGCTAACAACAAAAGTCTGGATTATTTACTGCCAATGACTCCCTTAATTTATCTTCACTCTGAGTTTTATTCATGCCCCAAGGTTCTAGGAGATTAGTAGAAAAGAGACTGCTGGTACCTGATGACTGAAGCAGTTAGAATGATGTTGAACTGATGAGTTCAGTAAAAGATAAACTCTGACAAGATGGGTATAAATAAAAGCAAGTGCATTCACGCAGCTCATTCACAAATTGCAGGTTATTTGCAGATTGTCATGCTTGTAGGATGGATGACTCCAGAATTACCGATAACGGTAAAGCCAATACTCTGAAACCAGCCATGTTGATTTTCTTTATTCCTGCTCACACTTGTAAGATGGTTTTGAACACCTGATGGTTTGGAGAGTCAGGTTTAGCAGGGGAACATGGCAGAGAAGGATAAGTATATTAAATACCTTTAACTGAAGCTGAACCTGCTTGCAGGAATGTAATGAGCACCTTAATGATGAATGCATTTCATATAAACCAGGAAATTCCCCTCTCTCCAATTCATAACTTCCTAAGCAGTGTGCAGAGCTTCCTGTGCTTCACTCATGCCTATGGATTTTGGGGCCAGGCCAGCACAGAGCTATCTCAGGGAATGCAGCAGATCTTCTTTGCAGGGTGTTTCTGTTAACATGAGCTGGAGAAGGACAAGAATTACCCACTCTAAGGTTTCTTTTAAAGGCTTTTCTCACTGTGTATCTTGGTCAGGATCACAATAAAAGGAGGGGTCTTTTAGAGTCATTTGTGTCTGCATAGTGTTCTGGAGTTGACCTCTGCCTCCCAGCTGTCTGAATTTCCATTTCTGAACAACTTCTTAGTGTTCTTCATTTTGTCACGCTGCTTCTGAAGTATTTGGTCTGCTCCTGGAATTGAAATTTGATGTTCTGGATGAGAGTGCCAGAATAATTTTCTAATAGTATGTATTATTTCTTTTCAATTTAAGATGAGATCCTGGGAATTCCATGCATTTCTAAGGGTCTCTGACTTCTTTTTGACCATTTAGTAATATGCAAGACTCAAAACTGAGGTTAGCAGTGCATAGAAAATATGGAGTAGGCAAATGATGACTGATGATGTGTAGTGGTTTGGTTCAAAATACCCATTACTTAATTATTTTCCTTCTGTGAGATAAGAATTAGGAGAAAGCAAAGCAGGCACAAAACTTAAACCTTAAAACTAGGCAAAACACTGATTAGTGTAGCACAAAATAACTGAAAAGTGTAGGGAATTGAGAGGAAAGGTAAATAAGTTAGTGGTAGTATGTGGAGGGTAAATGATCTCTGAGAGCACCATGGAAAGACTTGTTGTGTTTCATTGGAATAATTCAACACAGCAAAATTTCACATACTGGTCCTTTATGAGTGTTAATATACTTACAACACAAGCATTCATCTTACTGAAAAGAGCACTGACTGATCCAAGTAGGACTGTTCAAATAAGCAAGATTTATCCACCAATCATCTTCTTTCCTTGAATAGTAATATTATACAGTTTTAAGCCTGAGTAAATGTCGGCTGATGATACTTTTGTGGCTCCTTTTGGTAAATATTTCATTATGTATTCTAGATTCTGTTACTTTTCTTGGAGGCTTCAGATGGTTTTTTATTTTGCTTTGTTGCTGCTGCTAGCTCCTGTGCTTTTTTAAACTATGTTCAAAGAAAATAATAATTCATTAAGAAAATTACCTGTACAAGCAGACTTTGATGGCAATAGCTGTAAAAATAGTGACATTCACAAGAAGAAACACTTTTCAAGCTGACAGACTATTTCATTAAAGCTCACATAGCATCTCAGTGAAAGAAATGGTAGGGTTCTTTTTTTTCCTGTGTTTGTGGGGCTGAAGTATTTAGACTACCTAATTTGAACCTTTAGATAATTAAGGACAGCTTTATATCTTTAATGATTATATGCATGTTTAAGTGCTACTTTCTCTTTTGAAACTATTGGCCATCTTTAATTAATACAGGGACAGCAGAGAGCACTTTGCTGATGTTTGACTAATCCACACAGAGGTGCAGTGGTATTCCAGGTAAACTACATCTTCAAGGCTATAGAGTTTGTGTTAGGACAAAGTCCCACTTGGTAACAATTGATGCCCCAGTTTTGATCTCCAGCATCTATGTGATAGGGGTTTGGGAGGCAGGATTGCTCTTCTCTTTAATAATAGACCTTGGGATTCAGGGTTAATTAAAAAAAAAAACAACATTTATTTTTATCTTTAATTAAAAAATTAAAATAATTTTTTTCTTCATTGAATTAGCAGCAGTTAAGTGCAGGTTTTTGATTATGGTAACTAGCTGACTCAAAAAGGTGTTTGTTTGATTTGGAACTAACTGTTGGTTCGTCTATGATCAAGTTTTGGTATTTTATCTCAGGCACTGAGATATTTTTAAGGAATACATGTTTTAAATAGAACCATGAGTTTATTTGACAAATGTTTGGTGTCCATCTATTGCTTCACTGCTGCTGGGTTAAGAAGTTGAGTGAGAAATGTTCAAGTGTAACTCTGCTAGTTTAGTGTTCCTCATAATACTTTACTTTGAACTTCCTTAATTGTGACCAGTCTCTTGGGTTTTCTACTTCTCTCCTCTTGTTGAAGACTAATAGAAAAATCCAGGCTTCTATTCTTTCCATTTTTCCTCAAAGGTATCAGAGAAATTAAGTAGACTCAGCTCAGCTGAAACCACTGGAATTACTGCCACAACTCTTTTTAATGGGTTGTGTACCTCACCCCACAGACTCACCTTCCTGAGTAATTCTATGCTAGGCAATACATCATTGGTGTTTTACACTACCAGTTTCTTATTAACATCCAATTTAAGAGTGACCCACACTTGGAGAACTTATCCTTTTCTTTGCAACATACATAAAGTACTTAGTGCAGAAGAGAACTTTTTTTTTTTTCCATCTGGAGCTGAGGTGCTGAAAGTGCTAGAGTGTTGCTTGTAGGGCTTTATGCTTATAAAGCAAGTCCAAAGTAAGCTAGGGCATTTTTCAAAATTTATTCTGGTTAAATTAAAAATTAAGCATTGGGTAAATTGCTTAATTTAACATTAGGTTTTCAATTAAATTAATTGTTGTCTTTGACTTCCAGATTTATGTCCCTACTAAGCATGACTAAGCCAAATTCTATTAGCTGAATGCTAGCATCTTCAATTAATTTTAGGCTTTTGTAGCTTTGCATAGTGGTATTTTTAAGCTAAACTATTGGAAAAACACCAGGGAATTTAAAATTTAAGGTCCTTGGTTTTGTCCCCTTTCAAAAGTCTATCATGCTTCAAACATTTGATGTAAAACAAGGACACATGCATGAACCACGAAGTTACTAGCCACAAACAAAAAATTTAGTTTATGATGTTATCTGGTTCACTTATCAATTGTACAAGTTACAAGTTTTAATCTTCCACAACCTGAGCGGTACATATCATTAACTGTTAGAGTAGTGATGGTTGTTGCTCACTGTCCCTCTTGAGATAGGAAAAAGCTGTGCTCTTACTACCTCCTGTGCTTTCCTTTCCTGTTAAACTTTCCACCTGCCTATAGTTACAGTAAAATGCAAAAGGAACTGTGGTGCTCTCTGTTAGATACCTTATTGCTGGTTTCCTGGGCTTTTGAGCTGGCAAAGGCCGGTTGTGTCCTCTCACAGGTTCAATGGTTGGCACTCAGATGGGCCTCGATGCTGGAAGGCTCATTTGCCACACAGCCCTTCTTGCCTGTTTGTAACATAGCTTGGAAACGAGGCCTGCAAACTCTGCCCTCCTGGTACACCTCTACAAAATCAATAAACACAGAAAACCGAATAAAACAAATTAATTTACCATCTGGAACACAGGGTAAGTCTATACTAATATTTAGGTTTAAACAGGAGGTCACCCTTGAGGTTTCCATGCCAGGTACTTCAGCAGTTTCCGTTGCAGATTGGCTTTGGAGCAAAGCCATCCATACTGTGACAGCCTGGCAGTGCCAGGCTGTGCAAACATAAAGCAATTGCTGCTCTCCTCTTCAGACACCCTGTAGGGCTGGAAGATGGAAGTGGGAAACTGGGATTGTTCTGTACCAATGCTGTGTGAGAGATGTACAATGTAACCATGATTCAGAGGAAAGAAGCGGTTTCAAAAGTTGACCTCCTGTCTAATAATTAAGTAGTTTTACAGCCTTGAGAGGCCAGTGCCTTAGGGTAAAACTTGGAGATTTATGGTATTACAGGAAGGCAGATACGAGCTGAATAAGGTTTCTTAATGAAGCTTAAGGTCAACATAGTCAACGATGATACTTCCTTGCAAGTGTCAAATTTCATATTAGCTCCTTCTTTCCATGTTGTCTGTTCTTGGCTCCATGTCCAGATATATATGGAAGATATAGTTGGCTATGGTCCTTCTGGAAGAGTGTAACACTGAAATAAAAAGGTAGATATTTCTTAAAAAAAACCCTTCTCTGATTATTGTGTTCATCTAAACCACTTCAGTGAAAACTAATGGTGTGCAAATTTCACAGAAAGTATTAAAGAGCTTAGAAGAATAATCAATACATTTCAATTAAATGGAGTTTTGGTGGAGCTTTTGTCCATATGCTTTGAACTATGAGATCCACAATCATAAGTGTAATAACTTTATGCTTACAACATAAAGGTCAGCATATTTTGATTGCTCTAATTGTCCTCTCATTGTTCAAGAATCTTAGATTCTTCCCTTCTGTTAAATTCTCTTCACTAGTTTTGACCTGGCCTAATGCTGTAAGGTACTTAACTTTGTTAATTAAAGTTACAATCCAATCACGATGCTTAAGGATGATGCTGCCTATGACACTCCTTATTCTAAAGAACCAGACCAAGGTTTTTAACCAACTGCTCTCTAAATTTTGTGGCAAATTACTAGGTACTGAGCTGTAACAGAGTAGAAGACATAGACCTTGCCTGCATATCTGGATGGTAGCAATGCATAACAAGCCATATTGAGAAGGGAGCTTGCTTCTTAAGAGTAAAACTTGTCACAG
This sequence comes from Dicrurus megarhynchus, assembly GCA_013399195.1. Taxonomy (NCBI): domain Eukaryota; kingdom Metazoa; phylum Chordata; class Aves; order Passeriformes; family Dicruridae; genus Dicrurus; species Dicrurus megarhynchus. The sequence goes on along the minus strand of VXAD01012651.1, from coordinate 4,221 downwards.
TAGGGTAGGTTATATTTTGCACTGTCTATTATTTCTTTCTAATCCCTTTGAATTACACGTCACTCAACTCCTAAAATAATTTTCTTTATCTAAGTTGATACTTCTGCCTCCAAATTATTTCACTGGCTTCTTTTGGATAAGTCCTACCTGATGGTAGATTTACTGCCAGGTTCAATTCCTTATCCCTCTGTGTGAAGGCCCAGAACAGCTTAAACAGTTTTCACCTTGAACCTTTTTCATCCTTTATTCCTTTGCCACGTATGCCTTATACCTGGAAGTGATTTGCTGTCTTATTGCACCAGTCTCTTGACATTCATCTCATTTAATCTCCTCAAGATTCAGTTCTGCCAACTGCCCCAAAATGGACCCAGGTGTAATCTTCTATTCAGGTTACTGACAGTAATGTGATCTCATTTCATGTTTTTACAGATCCAAGCACAATTAAGTTTCAGTCTTGCCTGGTGCCTTTGGACACCACAGAACACGTAACACACAGTAAGTGAGAGGATGGATATTTCTTCATTTTTTCCTCAATAACTCTTGCACTTCTGTTGCAGTGGGATCATAAACTAATGAGAAACACTAGATTACAAAATCCAAAATTGATTTTTTCCAACTGAAAAGGGACATTGGTTTTATGAAAGCTCCATAAATTACCTTTAAATCCCTTTTAATTTATAAGAGAGCTACGAATGGCCCACTACACTGCCTATGCATGCAGCAGTATACAATACAAAATATCTGTGACCTCACTCCATATGGCTAAAAATGAATGTTGCATCACAGGATGTTATTAGAGAATGAATTGAAAACATTTCACTCTGCACTGTAGCCTATCCCAGTGGTTTCTTTCCAGAGTAAATTTTTTGGCTAACATGACTTCATGTTGCTGCAAAATATAATAGATCTTTTTGCAAAATTAAGATATTAGCAGCCCTTTCATGTATGTGTGCATTTGGTTTTTGTTGGTTTTTTGGAGGGTTTTGGGGGTGGGGCTGGTATTTTTTTCATTTGTGTGTCTGTGTGTTGGTTTTCTTTGAGTTTTTTTGAGAGACAGAGTGGTGGTGTATAGTTTGGATATTTTTGCTAAATCCTTTAGTTCTTCTCCCTTAGCCTTTCCGAAGTTCTTAAAATGTCTTGTCGTTCGTTGGCTTTTCTTTTTTTTTTTTGTAAGTTCCATCGCCTTACCATAATAATCTTCTGGGATGATTGCTCTGCTTGAAAATATAAGGTATCTATTGTCTGTGGACTGAATTTATAAGGGAGACTACTGACTGCTTATGAGAGTTGAGTTCTATAATAAAATCTATGTGAGAAAAGTAACTGCCATGCACCTTTCAATAGGTCAGCTGTTTTCTGTTCATTAGTGTATCTCTGCTGGTAACTTCTGAAACGCTGGAGCCCTGTAAGGCTCTTCAAACACCTCACAAATCAGCCTTGCAGTTTTTAATGCTTCCTCTTTTCCCCACAAATGAGAACTTCCCCATAATCTTTCTCTAAAATTTTTCTAAATTCACATTTGCATGCAGGCTAGTATGAGATTGTTTTCACTGTAAGGTAAACTTATTCTTCTGTGGAGCTGTGTTGAGGAAATGGTGCAATTTAAATCTGTTGGAAGAATAGGCTTTCAGAAAGGAGGAAATACTTAAAAACAGTATGTTTGTATAACATAGACAAATAGATGCACACTGGTATGTTTAATAAGCTCTGTAATTTTTCTTGGGCTGCCAAATCAAGATTACATGATACTTTGGAATATAATGCATGGAAGACAGGAGCTGTAGGGTTTTTTCTACTTTTTTGAGGGTTTTTTTTGGGGGGGTTGGGAGGGATTGTTTGTTTATTTGTTTGTTTATTTGTTTGTTTATTTGTTTGTTTGTTTGTTTTTTATGGCAGGCCATATAATCAGTTAACCGAGTGACGTAGTAAGTTTTAATATGTCCTCAAAATAATGATCTCACCTGAGCCAGAGTTAGTGCTGCTTAGGGAAATTGCTGGTTATCATCGCCATGTGAAGAAACAGAAGCTGTTAGAAAGTACCTACCTCCTAAGAGCAAAAAGATAAAAATACCCATTAAGCTCATCAGAGCACCACTCAGAAGCTCCAGTCTAAAGGAGTTAGAAATTATGTCCTTGTGACACAGCAGAAAAAGACAGAGTGCCATTTTGGAGGGGATATAGGTAGGGACAAAAGACTTCATCTGCTCTATCAGCACATGTCCACAGATGTTGATGGGGCTTAGAGCTGCTGTTTACAGAAACATTCTGATTGAAACCAGATTTCAAGTACCTGACAAATGTCTACGGTTCTATTTAAACCATGTGCATTTCCTAAAGAAGGAAACCTGCCAAGGTATGAGACTATTTCAGTTAACTGTCTGTGTGTCTGATGTCAAAGGGTGATTTAAACAACAGCAATATGATTGCCTACACTATTCACACAGGTTGTGGGGTTGAGGGGATGTCAGTTTGGGGTTTTTATTCTTGGCAGGGTGGTTTATATCTCTTCCAAAGTTTCCATTTATTTTCTAAAATATGTTGTGGGGATATAGAAACAGTGCTAAATAATAGGGTTTACCGCCATGAAAAGAAGAGCACAGTAAGGCAGTTCTAATATATTTCTATATATTTCTATCTATTTTGTGATTTCTGCATGTCAGACATGCACTCTATTGCAAACAGTGCTGTCTATATGCACCACGTTGCAAACTGTTTCAGGTACTAACCAGTATAGGATTCAGGCTGTTTGTTTTGTTACTAAGACACATTCCATATTCCTTTGTGTAACACCAGTGCCTCATCTAATGAAAAATAATGGCTTATTTATTTTTAATTATTATTCCAATTTGCTTCTGGAATAATCCAGCTGTAAAAGAGAAGCACATCACTCTTGTGTTAATCTGTATTTTCTGCCTTGATCTCTTTCATTGTATTCTATCCTTTTTCTTTTTGACTTATATAAACACCTGTTTTGCTAAACTCCTACAGTCTCCAAAGGTCTTAGCATTTGATATGGTTGATTATAACATTCTGTTGGTTAAATCAGCCTCCTAGGGTTTGATGGTTCAACTCTGAAATGGATCACTACATATGCAAATCTAATATGCTAAAGAGAAAATAGAACAGTTATATCAGGGACTTTCCCATTTATATTCTTTTATAATAGCAGAACTGGTGAAAGTGCTTAATGTCATTTTGTCTAATATGTCTGTATTTGTATAGTTTTTAATCTTTTTTTTTTTTGCTGTGATATCCATCTGTTTGTTAATTGCACAAATGCCAATGTGCTGGTGGTTTTATGAAGAGAAAGGGGGGAAGATGGAAATATCCATTAAAAAGTAGTTAAGGAATTCCCTGTTTATTTCTTCTAGTCTAAAACTGCAGTTATTTCAGAAGTGTGACTGTTTACCGTTGCTTAAAAACGTTGAAGTTGAAAGATCTGCAGGCTGAAATTCTCTCTCTCTATGAAATCAGTAAGGTCATTGTCAGCAGTGTTCATTTCACTCATGTTGTTCTGCTAATACACCTTAATCTGTCTGCAGGGACCTGAGCTAATCACAGCTTTTCTGTTGAGGCTGCTGGCACAGCTTTGGGTTGCTGTTATAGCTCTCCTCGTTTCCTGATTTGGACACTCTCTTGCTATAATAGAGTCATTAAAAAGACAATATTCATTAATTTTCTTCATAAATACTATTGTAGACCTAGAGATACCATTGTGAAGTTAATCCGTGTCTTGGTCCGTGTTGCAAGGCGCTGGTGGCAGGAGACATGTTGAGTTACTGGATTCAGCAGCTTTAGAGCGTCTCTATTTTATGCTGTTGTTTCAAGCCTCAACCTGCTGAGAACATGCAGAAACTTTATTTGCTCTGCTGCTGATTTGCCTTCATCCTGAAGGTGAAGGATTTAGATCTAGGAGCAGTTGATCTAGACAACTGCTCATGTAATATATGATTTTTCACCGAAATAGATGTGACCCTGTTGTGGTTTGATACTGGCCAAATGCCAGGCACCCACGAAAGTCGCTCACTCGCCCTCCCCTGCCACAGCTGGGCAGAGGAGAGAAAAAAATTTAATGAAAGGTTCATGAGTTGAGATAAGGACTGGTAGAAAACACTCCAAGGACAAAACAGGATCAACTTAGAAGTATAAAGTGAATTTATTGTTAACAAAATCAGACGAGGATAATGATAATGTCCCCACAGTGCAGGGGACAGGGCATGG
>VXAD01012650.1:632913-844245 GCA_013399195.1 Dicrurus megarhynchus | reverse complement strand
AGGTGGTCGCTGCGCATGAAGCGCTTCCCGCACTCAGGGCAGACGAAGCGCTTCTCGCCCGTGTGAGTCCGCAGGTGCCGCTGCAGCTCGTCGGAGCGAGTGAAACTCTTTCCGCAGAAGAGCCAGTTGCAGACGAAGGGCCGCTCGCCCGTGTGCCAGCGCAGGTGCGCCTTCAGGTGCGAGGTCTTGCCGTACACCTTGCCGCAGCCGGGGATATGGCAGATGTGCTGCTTCTTCTTGCCCGGCTCCGCCTCAGGGGCGCTGCCCGCGGCCGACTGGCAGTTGGGGCAGCGGCAGCGGCGGCACCTCCTGGCCGTGGCCGCCAGGGGAGACTTGGTCTGCAGCAGGGCGGCGATCTGCGTCTGGTACTGAGCGAAGTCCGAGTGCCCCAGCACCAAGCTCCGCGGCAGCGCCGCCGCCGCGGGGAAGCGGTGGCCGCAGGCTCCCGGGGCGCTGGCCTGCTGGATGCTCCACCAGGGGATGTCCTCGGGCGGCGGGTTGGGCGACAGCTGCCGGCAGGGCTGGGCGGGTGGAAGCAGGTTGGAGTACCCGGGCGGCAGGGCGGCCTGGGCGGCGTAGGGGACGTAGGCGGGTGGGCAGCTGGACGGCAGGGCGGCCATGGAGGAGGGCAGCATCTTGACGGGGGAGAACTCGTAGGGGTAGGAGGGGTCCGCTGGTGGGGTGAGGGGCAGTTCGTGCGAACCTCCGAAGGAGGGCTGCAGGTGGTTCTTCTGAGGGGTCAGCCCCAAACTGGGATGCGGCGGCGGCAGCCCTCCCGGGGAGTGCGCTGGCATCTCGCCGCTCCACGGGTGGAAGATCCTGGAGGGCGATCCCAGCGTCGGGTCGTAGGAGACCGGCAGGAAATCCGAGGGCGCTGCGCCCGGCTGCCCGATCCGGCTGCAAGTAGCGGCCAGAAGAGCCAGGGGCGAGTGTTTGGCCAAGTCTGGGGAGGCGCTGGGGGTGCGGTCCTGGGCAGGAACGGGAGGGAGGGGAAAATGGAAGGAGGGAAGAGAGCGCGTTACTCGCCGCTCGCCGACACCGGCCCGCGAGAAACTTCCCGCGGCGCTGCCCGTGCGCGGCCAGGGCCGCCCCGCCGCTCCCCGCACGGCCGGTAAACTTTCCGAAAACAATGCACACCCAGGGGGCAGGACGGGCCCGGCCCCCCCGCCCCGCCCAAAGACCGGTCCCGCCTGCGGCCAGTGCCGCCGGCCCCGCCGCCGCTCCTGGGTCAGGGAAGCAGCCGCTGTGGGCAGGAGGGCAGCCCCAGCGCCCCCCACATCCCTTGCCACGGAGCACTGCCTGGAGTTAGTGATGGGCTGCTGGCGGGAGAGGGAAGTTACCGGCCCGAGAAGCCCGAGCCCGGCCTCCTACCACCGCGGGGGTCCCCACCTACCTCTCCGGGCCGCCCGCCGGGTAAAGCCCCGGGAGGGAGGCGGCTGACGCCAGCTGCCCCCGCGCAATGCGGCTCACAGCCGCGGGACTCGGCGCAGCCCGAGCTACACCGGGCGCGAGTACTGACCTGGAGGAAAGCCTGGAGGGAGTCGTTCCGGAGGACAGCCACCGCGGCCATGGCTACTGCGCCCGGGGCGAATGGAAGGCGCCGGGGCACTGCCGAGGCATGAGGACGCCGAGGGGAAGACGAGAAGCTGCCCAGTTTCCTTCTCTCTCCCCCTCTCTCTCCCTTTCCTTCTGATCTCTTCGCCTCCGTGCGCGTCCCACCCCCCCCGCGCTGCGCGATCTCCGCGGACTGTCTGACTGCGCCAGGATCACCTCCAAGAATTTGATAAGGACTTTGCTGGGCCGCCAACCAGTCAGAGGGAAGATTTATGGCTTTGAAGTTTGCCGCTACCCAATCATCAAAGAATAGCGGCTCTTTCAGAAGCGAAAGCAAATCCTTTGAATCCACAAAGCTCCTATGGTGTGTTTGTTGGTCTGGATAAAAGAACTGATTATTAGGGGGGATGGGAAGGGAGGAGATAAAGGCGGGACAATTAATGAAGTAATCACTATGTGGGAAATGTATATACACAAATAATTGGATTTTCTTGATCAAAGGACCCCTTACCGCCTAGAGACCCTCGCCTTGGATGTGCAAGACACTGGATCCCCTCTCTTTTTTTTTTTTTTTTTTTTGCAATTAAATTTGTGGCAGAGTCCTAAAGTGACAACGCGTCTTTGTTATCGCTCGAGAAATCTGCCTCCGGATTCCTCTGATAGTGTTTAATGACTCAAAGTAACAGAGCACAGCGAGTTCACCTGATCGGGGCTGGTCGATCCCAGCCGTAAAACTTCCCTGGAGTAATTGTCGTGGTTCCTCCCCGCTCCCTCCCTCCGCCCGCCCTTCCCCCGAGGCTGAGGGGTATGCCCTCGATATGACTCCGCAAATAATCGCGCATTTTCTCCTCTGGTAGCTGGAGTTTCACTTCGCTCAGCCGGCATTGCCCCCTTGTTACCGGGAGCCCCCGCCTGGCGCGGGGCCAGGCCAGGCGCCCAGCCGGGGCCGGGGAGGAGCGGCGGGCTGCCACCGGCAGCAAGCGCTCTCTCAGACAGGCACACCGACAAACCGGGCAGCCGGGAAGCAGAAGGGAAAAGTTTCCTCTTCCCTAGAGGGAGCCGGGTGTAAAAGACAATTTCTTTAAATGAAGACCGGAGTCTCTCTTGGCGGGCCCGCCGAGCCGGCCTGTCTTGCGCAGGAGGGAGTGCAGGTCTGGGCGGCTCCTCGGGAGCACGAACACTGCTACCGGGTCTCTGCCTCACCCGCTCATTCACCTCCTGCCCCAAAGCCAAAGTCGGCCCCGAGAGCACTGTTACCTCACCCCGCACCTTTCGGCCTCTGTCTACACAGGTCTATGCCCGTGTGTGTATGAAGGATCTAACCTGCTTTGCGTTCGACCATGTGTGAGGCTATTGACCCTCTAACCGGCACCAGGCACATCTGGGTCACAGCTTGCCGCCATCGCCGGCTGCTGAGCTCAGTAGGCTGCAGAGCTGGCGGGACCCCTCGCATGTGCCGCCCAGCGAGGGGCAGGCGCGGCCTCGCGCTTCTCCGCGGGCCCGCTCAGCTCCGCGCTCCGCCGGGGGCCCTGGAAACGCGCTCCTCTCCTCCCCGCTTCCCCATCTGCTCCGAGGCCATCGCAAACGCCGGCCTGTTTGGCCAGGTACCAAACCAGGACGTTCATCTCCGTCTTGAGGAGGTGGGGGTGCCCTTTCGGGCAGATGCTGGCTGGCTCTGGTCCTCCGGAGCTGTTTGCACAGGTAACTCGATCCTCTCCGCAGTCGCTGGGTTCAATTGTATTCGCACCGCCACTGAAGTCTCTTTAAACGCCAGCACACAGAGATCTTTATCTGCCTTTCCTGTGGAAACAATCACTGTCCGCTCAAAGACTTTCAAGAGTTGTAGGGCTTGAATTAGATCGGTTTCTTTGAAGGGATTAAAGTGCCAAGTCCTCTCCCACGGCTCCATATTGAGTCCTGGGGAGAAATAAAAGCTCGATCCCTTGTAACACTACGCAGCAGCCATATCAAGCTCTTCCCATGTGCCAGGTAACCGTTTCACCAGGTCGGCACCAGGGAGACAAGGGTCTCGCATCCAGCGCTTCTACCACGCACTGATGCATCGAGGCAAGGCTCGCCGCTGCTGCAGGACCCCGCGGCCCGGCAGCAGCCCCCGCCAGGGCGTGAGGTTGTGGGCGATAGGGTTCCCCATCCGCCTGCTAGGGTGCAAGGCTCACGGGGCCCGGCACCTCCATCCACACACACGAGCACCTCCCAGTACCGCCGATGCGCGATCCGCCGGGGGCTGTGCCGCGTCCACACGGGACATGGCGGCAAACAGGGAACCCACAGCGAGCCCCGGCCGACAGCGCGGCCGGGAGGGCGCGCACACAGGCATAGCCCCGCACACCCCCGCCCGCAGCCGTCGGGGGACCCCCGCTCACTGCCAAGCTCCAGCCGCGCCACTAGAGCCGCATCGGGACAGGAGCGCACTTGTTGTCCCCTCGAGTCTAAGCTGTAGCCAGGGCAGCAGGAGCCGAGGGGGAACGCCGACGCGGGGAGCCCGACCCGCACCTCTGCTCCCTGGAGGAGCAATGACCCGCCAGACAAGCGAAACGGCGGCGCTCGCACTTGCGTTCTCCCTAAACCTCCATATCCCCAAACTTATGTCAAACCCAGAGACCTGCGAGATGCCCGATTTAACTCCTACCTCGATTTTTGTTAATTCGCTTAACCTAGTAACTGCCAGAAGAATATTCAGAACAATGTTTCTAAACGAAATGAGAGTGGATAGGTAGCTCAGGAAACACTGAACACACCGAGGTTCACTCCATTCTCTAAAGTAAGATATTTTCCCAGATATCTCGACGAACCAAAACGATTCGACAAGTTGCAAAAGAGTTAGAGGAAAGCTGGGTAAGTTTCTATACAGCTGCCACACTACAAGTGCTTTAAATCTGCATCCAAGAAAGCATATTACTTAAAAATCGAGAATAAATTCTCATTTCTGGAAGAAACCAATGGGCTGAAAAATGAAACGTTGCAGTCATAATTTTCTGTACAAATAATTAGTGTTCAAACTCGGAGCATTTGAGTCTCCTGAAATGTATTCTTAATGAAGTGATGTTCGGAGCCGTCATTAAAAATGCAGGGCTGGAAGATCAAAGTACAATATTTATTTTAGAAATTTGTTTCAGTTATCAGGAGATACAGGTATCAAGGCCAAATGCCAATTCAGTTACACAAAGCATTATTTCCACGAGAAATGGGCTGCCGCTCCGTCCCAGTGTAAAGCAAAGGGGCACCAGAGATGAGCTGCAGCGCGGGAGGCGGCGCGGCGCCGGCGGGGGGGCGCGGGGTGCTCCCGGCGGCGCAGCCGGGCCAGGGGCCGCCCGGAGAGCGGCGCTGAAAAGCAGAGCCCTGCGGAGAGCTTTGGCCCGCAGACCAAGGGGCCGGGCCCGACCAGCGGGGCTGTAGGGGCCGGAGCGGCGCTTGGGCCCACCGGGGAGGCAGCGGCAGCGCCGTCGGCGCCGGGGGCAGCACGGCGGCCCGGACGCAATGAGCCGGAGCCTGAATTGCTGCAGCCACGGGGCCGAGGAGCAAGGGGCGCGGCTCCCACAGCCCCGCTGCCTCCATGGGATCCTGCCTGCTACTGCAGCCGGCGAGACCCCTACCGCACCCGGGGTCAGAGGGGCTCAGCCTGCGCTGGGCTGGATGGCTACTGTCGATTTAAACACAGCCAATGTAAATCACAATCACCATTTCCTAGATAGGTGTCTTAAAATTCAGGCTTTTTCAACTTCAGGTATCCTAGAGTGGCTGTACCACCTTGCAGAGCTCTGTGGACCTTGGTTTGAATGCAGGTAGTAGAGAAAAAAATACTTGGGAATAGCAGCTGCTTGCACGCCAGTGGTACCCTCCATGGTTTCTGCTGTGCCTCTGACTTCTGGGCCCCAAGTACCTCATCCTGGAGCCCACTCCAAAACCTGTCCCAGTGACGGCTAGCACTGCCACAGCCAAGTCCTCTCACGACATTCACAGTCCCTCCAAAGACACTTGCAGTCACCTGCCACGACCCCCCCAGTCCCTCCTGTGATGACCCCAGCTCCTCAGCTCTTCCAGTGTAGTCATGAGCAACCCTGAAAGACTGGATGGGCTCTGGCCACCTGCCTGTCCACAACTTGTGATTCTTGGGTTGCTTTCAATGAAATACCGTTCTTTAGCTATTGTGACAAAGAATCAGAATCATTTTTAAGTGAACAGCTGCATTAAGCAATTAATGCATTCAGCCAAGCCTCCTAGTCAAGTTGTCCATGAGAGGTGACAAAATTAAAACCTGAAAAGGCTTTAATAAGCTTGCTCCAGAAGGCAGTGTCTTCACACCGTCCGTCATTCTGTCTGGTTTAAAGATGTACTAACAGAAACCACCCAACCACAATAGCAAGAAGTTTCACCAGAAGGTAAATTACCCTAGGTATACAGCTTCAAGCATGTGTGGATACACTACCAACAGTTCTGAGTTATATGCCATTAATACTATTTTTATTTACTTCAGCATATTCACATTTTTACAGTAGGCAACATGACTGGCATAAGAAGATGAATCACCAGTTCACATAACGTAATTTGAACATCAGTAGATGAAAATAAAGAAACATTAAAAACTGCTGTGGTATCTCCTGCTTTTTTCTGTGCATAAGGGAAAAACACAAAACCCTAGAAAAGCTCAGCACATGTAAAGGCATATTTAGGATTTAAAGGTTTGCCTCAACATTTCCCAGTCTAGGTGTGGATTTGACAAAGATTAATAGAGGATTTCCCAAACTTCTGAAAGCTGAGCTGCCCTTTATGAAAAGTAGAACAAGTTTTATGCCTCACAAAGTTTTACTGTATTCAGTAACACAGTTTTCAAAGGTTTAAATATCTTAACATATTCATCTTCTGCTCTGTCCTTGGCTGGTTTTTTGTGACTCTTCCTCCTCTCTTGGGGAACATTGGTGAACATTTTTGGATATACTTCCTTCCCTTGCTTCCATACTTTAAAAAGGAATCAGACTCTTAATCATAACAATATTGAAAGTGTTATTCTTGGCTCTACTTGGAATGCTTGGGACATTTTTAGTTCAAAATGATCGTTTCAAATTCTCTGGAAATGTCTTTCTGCCCCTGGCACACATGGCTGCATTTTCGTCACAACTCTATTAGCTAGAAATGGACTTCACAAAATGGAAAGCAAGCCAAGACTCGGGTGAGCAGCTGAAAAAATCTGCACCCTGTCCTCTCATTTGGGGAAACCATAGGTAAAAAAAGCCTCTGTATTTTTGATGGAATGCATTTGTTTGGGGAAGACTGGATGGGAACTTTTAATTTTATGACTACAGATACATATATCTATTCTTTTTTTTTGCACTGCAATTATTCAGCATAGAATGAAAAGGTAATTAAATTGTTATTTGCTTCCTCTTAACTACAGAGAGTATATTATCTAAAAACTGGGTCTCATGATAATTAATTTTAGTTACTTAGTGTATTTATTGACAAATTAAACAGCTGTCTGTGTCTATACTGTGTTAGAACTGGAAACAGTGCAAAGTTTATCCAGAAAGAACATTGTTTAATCTATACATAAATATTGCATGATCATATGCCTGCCACATTGCTATTGATTTGGCTGAATGGATTAATCTAACACTGTAAAAATACACCTGTTACTTAATGAACTCATGCTGTAATTCTAGAACATTTTGGTACAGAAAATATTAAGTATTTTCTAATGGCAGTATTTTTTCAATATTTCAAGAATCACTTTTGAAATAACCCATTCTTCAAGGACTACTGAACAGGAATGTATAATAATGTGCATAATCTTAATTATAAAAGGCAAGAGCTCTATACAAACTCTTCAACAACTCCACTTTAGCTGGGGGAAAAAAAGAGAGATGTGAAGAAAAAGCCCAATAATTGCATTGTGAGGGTCAAAACAGGGACACAGATATGGTACATGACTGGCATTGAAGGTGTCTCAGGTAAGAGATACTGTCTTCACACTGCGGGAGAGAATTTGAAGACCCTCTCTGTATAAAGCTTTTAAGGTAGGTTTTCCCAGTAATACATACATATCAGTGAAAGGCAGTCTATAAACTATGACATAGGTGAGTGTCCCCAACAGGGGGAGAGTTTTTGAAAGGGACCTAGAAAAACTAATTTTCTAAATTGAGAGGTTTTTTTTAAATGCCACTCTTCTTGACTGCCACCAGAGGCTCAGGTTCCTGTGAAAGATTGGGGAAAACTTCAATTACAATTCTGAAATGACTTATCTCTCCCTAGCTGAACACTGCTCTCATAGACTGGCAGAAAAGTCTTTTCAGGAAAGCAGTGTACAGTATGTTTCAGTGTAATTTCATAAATTGATGCCTTAAGTGGTGCAGAATAATACATAAATAGTTAAATGCATAAATTACATTAATTACCCAAATATAAATTTGCCTCCCTCAAATTCTGAAAATAAAAATACCATCAATAAAATGATTTCAAATGTATTTTAAATACACAATATTTGTATTACGCTTTCCATCCTCACAGAACTGTAAAAAGGTGAAGTCATTCTCAGCATACTTTTACACACTAGAGCCAGCTTCCTTCCCCTTCTTTACAAGGGGAATAACCCTTGCCATATGCACAACTGCTCCAGGCTTGAAAAGAGGAGCTCCTTGCCTCATTTCTGCACATAGATTACCAGGCTGCTCCTCACCAAGCAGTTAAACAACTTACCCCAGCTCAGCTGAAACCTCAGGAGTACTGGTTGAGGTATGTACCTCCTGCTGGCTGGATGGCCATGCCAAATCAAAGCAAACAACCCTAATCTGGGAATAAATCACATTTCACTCTTCAATCAGCCCCTCTTGCTCAGGGACAAACAACTTGACCAGCTGTTTGAGAATCCAGGACGAGAAGAGGAGAAAGGATATTCTCCTCAAAGATGAGGGTGTCAGCATGGCCATGACTAGTGAACCAGTCTAATGAACAGTATAATTTTTCTCACACTTCTGGAACCTCTGAGACAGAGGGAGAAAAAAGAGAAGATCTTCAAATGGTCACATTTTTTGGCTTCTCTCCCTTAGTAAATCTCACATTCCTATTTCCTATACATGAAGAAAGCTTGCATATTCTACTAGCATTGAGCTGAGAGAATCACATATTACATATGAAAGAGAGAAGAGTCCATGGCAAAGGACAGATACTGCAACCAAGTTGAAACGTATTAGTCTAAATTACCTAATTCTTACGCTTGGAAATAAGAGCAAGACTATGATGCTGCAGTGCTGGCACTCCAATGCCCAAATGATATAGAAATCTGTGACTGAAAACTGAGTACTTAGGAGGTCACACTAAAGCACAATGAACTATTTTCCAAATGTTTTGTCTTAAAAAAGAAAGCTTGGAGAAAAATCCAAATGCCAAGTCATGCAATTTCATCGGCATCATCAGACTAACTTTATAAAATGCTGTCATTCTTATCAATGCACAAGAGTATGGGGCTGAAAAATAATATTCTATCAAGATTCTTATAGAAGGCAGTGGAATAGATGCCCAGAAAAACTGAACTGGGCTCATGATTTACTACTTTTTTCTACTTCCATTGCTACACATGCTAAGTATACTTGGCACATGGAGTGATTCAGAAAGAAGCTGCTCTATAGTGCCAATGATTCTCTTTAATGAGATACACTTATCAGTTGATTTATGAATTTCTGCTGCCTGTTCTCATTAAGGGTAAGATAATTTGCATTCTAGAAGTAAGATTGTTTACAAGAGAACATAGTAATCAAAATCCCTCTAAATCAAGTTTTACAAATGTACACAGTGAGGCTAGAGGTAATTCTAGCAATGTGCATAGCTTTATCCATTAAACTCTATTGCAAAGACTCAAGAGAAAGTGTTACATCTCCAGTTTTATCTAGTCTTCCAAATTAGTATGGCATTCCTGTATCTCAGGAATTTAATACGGGAAGAGACAAAATGAACTTTCTGCTTGAGCCTTCTGATACCCTGGTGACCTCCCCCTCCTGGGAGATCCTATGCTGTTAATTTAGATACCATATGCCTCACTGGTCATCAATCCAATTGCTGCTCTCCGTGCTATAGCCTTCACAGGGATTTTGATCACACTGCCTATAAAATGAATCACTTCTTCTACCTATTGTTGCTCTACTAGTCAGACAAGCCCCAGATGATCAGTATTTTCTTATAAATAGTTAGAAATAGCACAATCTAGTCAGCTTTGTTCTTTCTTTTGGTATATGCTTCTCCGCTATTATTTATATGCTATTTGCAGTGCTCCAAGTAAAGCATGAACAACTGGAAAACAGCAGAGGCAAAATGTAGGAAAAAAGAAACAGAGCTACACAGACTCTGAATTAACACTACTGGTCAGGTGTCTGAATGTAAGCCAGCATTTTGGGAGGGGTCTGAAGCAAAAGCCTAACCATCCAGGTGGACAGAAAAGGTAACCTCCAAGCAGACAGCACACCAGCGCCAAGAATGACTGGAGAAGTTAAGAACGAGCATGGAATTACACATGTTAATGCTGGGGACACTGATTATGAGAACACCAAGATGAATGGAGCAGCTCAGCCTGAGCAATTGATTGAAGATGTTTTCATCTCTGTGGGGTGTTCTTTAACATTTCACTCTATGCAGCCATATACAGCCACCTCTGACACTCAACTCATACATACATTCAACCTAGATAAGGTGTGGGAACTTCGTCTCCACTTCCCCATTCTCTCCTGCCACCAGCCAGAAAAGCAATTATTCTTCACAGTTTCCCTTTCTTCTTTTTGTAAACTTCTGTCAACTTGCCAAGTTTACCAGTGACAGGATATGTAAGGATACACCAGACAAGTGTGGGAGGAATATTCAGGATATTTTTCTGAGTAACCAGAGTGCAGCTGCAGAGATGGGTGGAAATAAAGAAATGGGATCAACAAGCAAAATCTTGTGACAGTCCTGAATAAGAAGGTGGTAAAACTGCAGTGAGTGTACTGGGAGGAGCTTTAGTCACATGGAGCACATCATCTTTAAAGCATTTATCTCCACAACTCCTCTATAAAGAAGTACTATGTTATTATTGCTTTTTCATCAAAGGCAACACAGGGGATCACATACCTTGTTCTATGTCATATATTAACCCTACTGAAGAGCAGGGAGTTGGACTGATGAGCAGAGGCACACAACTTGGGACCAAACAATACGATGTTCCACCTAATTTCCCTTGCAAAATCCAAACTCTTTTCTGTAGCCCTCCCATCCCCCTGATTTCATGTCACTCTCTTCTGAAACTTGTATACTCTTTTAGCGACTTCTGAATTATGAGCAATTGTCGATCTCTCAGATAGAGTAAAGACAGAGTAAAACCCAGATAACCTTGGACATGCAAAGGGCCTGCAATGAGACTGTGAAGGCAATGAGGAGACAAACATGCAGCCTATGCAAATAAAGCAATAAGCCAATGCCTATATATTTACTCCTCCTGGTGGATGGTGATTAGAGCATATGAAAAAACCAGAGCCCAACACACATGCTTTACAAAGACAAAATGCACATTAGGTGGGCTGTCCTTAACAACCAGATGTGCCTTGATAATTTTAACACTGAACATACTGAGCAGAAATAACTAGATACTTGCTTACTTTTACAGCCCATCCTTTCTCTGCTTTAGGAAACTCTTCACTACAGGATTCTGTCCAAAACGCTAGTTTCACTTGGCAATCATCAAAACAACCACTCTCAGTGGTGATGACCTCCCTGCAGACAGATCTGCAAGCTTTGCTCCTGAAACAGCTTTGGGAATTAAGTAACGCTATCATCTGTATTTCCTTCATCTCACACATGGGAGTAGTTAGAAGAGCTGATTTTCCTCCACCTCAAGCAGACCGTCCTTCTATGCCCGTTTTCTCCTCCCCTCAGTCAGTATTCCACCAACTTTTTCCAGTGAATACTTCTACAGCTCTGTATGATCAAACATAGTGAATCTGATGCTCTGCAAATACATGAGGCACAAACACACTGTATTGCTGGATCAGCTAAGTTTTGGGACACTGTTTTTTCCCTTACCAGCATCTTATTGATCCATGTTTGGCTCATTCCCTCTAACAATCTTACAGGCATTATTTATGAGGAAACTGGCATGTTCTCATAATGGAAGTCTGGAGAGTACAAAAGAGGGATAGAAGCTTGGGGTAGTTTTTGCTCTTGACCATTTAAAAGAATTTAGACAATGTGGACAATTATTTCTGTCTAACCCTTGTACAGCACCCTTCCTTGATGTCCTAAGTTTTAATCCAGGTTTTGTTGTCCTTTATCAATATACATTCATATACAAAGAGCTAAATGAAGACTCACCGATATTGAGAACAAGTTTGTATTCCTGCCTCTCAAGAGTGTATGTGAGCTATTGGTAAACACAATATTCTAGCTACTGCTTATTTTTAACCAAAACCAGTGTGATTTTAATGAAAGTACCCTGGTTTAGTCTGGCTGAGCAGGCAGATTACGTATTTAATTGTAAATGGGCTGTAAACATCTGAGATCTTTACATACGGAGAAAATAATAGTATCTATATTCAGATATTTGAGAGAAGCAAGATTGATCTGGAAAAATCAAAGTGATTATTTTGATCTTTGGGTATTTTTCTAGTATCTCTTGCTCTTTTTAATTTGAAGGTTAAAACTTAAATATATGTTAGAGATATCCATCTTTGTGCAGTTGGTCCTAAGAGGCAAATAATTTCTTGCAATGTAATGAACCCCAGTAAAAGGGGAAAAGTTATTTTTAGACTACATCATTCCCACAATGAAGAAAAGGAAGGAAACAATCTCCTCAGATGAGGGATTACCACTATTTTGCTTCAATATGCTTATAAAAATGATGGATAAATCAAAGAAAACATATTTACATCACACCATCTAGTAGCATATTTATAGAGAGACACCTGGAGAAACTTTTGCTAATAATATATACTATATATCACCTACTTATGATTTTTATCACCTGCTTCATAGTCTATTTTTCTGAAGTTAAAACTGCTAAATTTCTAGCATGATGAACAATTACTATTTTTGAAAATTATTAATTCCAGAATTTTTTTTTCTTGTGCTGATATTTTCTGTAAACTTACGACAGGAAAGACTTTTTCCAAAGCTTACAGTAAGATATAAGATAATGATTATAAAATAATCATTTAAAAACCTGAGACTGATGAAGTACTGCAGGCCTAGAAAAAACAAAAAAAGATGTTTTACTTTGAACCATCAAAAACTGAAGATTTTTTTTTGTGATCTTTGAAAGGGGAACCAGATCTCAAGATACAGATTGTATTACAGCAATTTCCCACTGTAGAAAAGGTAGGAATTTTACACCTGGAACATTTTATTTGCCTTTACTTTTGTAATTTAAATTACTATTCCATTTGTAATTTTGTTCTAAACAAACTTATTTGTAGTTGCAGTAACTATACCAACTTGCCTTCTCAAGAAGTTTCCAAAGCATCTTAAAGTGTTTTTCTACTCTAGATGTTACATACATTTTAAGACAGTCTGCAAGATGATTCAATGCTTTATTACAGTGTATGATGAGAATAATCTTCAAAATTTACTAAAGGTTGCCTCTGCCATGAGGCCCCTATCATGTCTTTTTTCTTCCTGTCTCAAGTAGCTTCCTCTCTTTTCTTCTAAGTCTCTCTCATAGAAGTTTTCTACTCCACTGTTCCCAAGTCCATTAATTCCCTTATGAAAGACCATTAATACTTCTCTCTTCATGTCCATCCTTTGAAAGTCCTCTTCCAAGTGTCACCCAGAAATTGGATACAACAGAGATTAGTACTGTAGGAAGCCACAGGGTGAAACAAGAAAGCTTTGCCCTCTCAGAACTAACAAATTATGTGCTCTCCATTTGGTTCCGTGCAGCAGTTGGAAGAAGCAGTGAAGCTGGCACCTTGTCACTGCACTGTGGCAGAGACAATGAAGAATCTGCCTCTAGTTCTTTTAACACAAAGGAAGACAGCGCGAAAAACCACGACCATGTTTCCTGCATGTTGTGACTGAGCAGAAGAAACGGCAACAGTAATTTCAGTAGGAAACACTGAAATTTCCCAAGAAAATACCTAATAGTCCTCAGAGTATTGTCCATAGCTCAAAAATACTTTAAAAGAAAGAAAAGTAGCCTTTAATTCAGTCAAATCAATATCTGTCATAAACTTTATATTTCCTTTGAAAGTTTTTATCACTTCTAGCCTGTCAGCAACATTTTCAAGTACTGTGTGTATATACTTCTCTTAGAATCAAAGGAAAGAAACACTTATATTCTCAGAACTTCCATGTGCAAATTAAAAAAAGAATTTTAAAAAGTAAGCTATAAATGGAACGGTGATTGGAATATCTTTCTGGAAGCACTGTATTGAGTTACAAATGAGTTTCTAATAGAGAACACTCTTTCAAATTGCTTATACCTAGTGATCTAATGACAGGTATGCTCACCTTCTTCAATTGTATTGTTGCACAGGGAGTCCAGAATGTTGTCCTTTTTGCCTGTTTTCTCCATTATTTGCAGATATACTCTAAAAACCATTGGGAATTTCCAGCTTAAGTGCAAAAACCATGCAGATCTAGGTTCAACAAAGGTAGCCATCTCTAACAATCTTAGCAAACACAACACAACACAGCTGACAGCTGAATGTTACCAATAGGGCCTCAGAAACAGGGCTTAACAATCCTGTTTAAGATCACACGTTCTCCACCAACACGTGAGCCACAGAAGAATGCCCATTAGCTTCTATAAAAGCAAAATTGGTAGGGCTTTGTGTTTCGGTGGAGAGCCTGAAAGGCACACACAAGCAGGCACACACCAACACATTGGAGAGTAGTATAAATTCTTCCATTTAAATAATTTGCACTCTTTTCTTCCTCTTGATAATATGAAATCATGCTTTGTTTCAGTTAAAAACATTTTTTTTCTCTACATTTAACCATGTTCATATTTCTTTTTGTTTAGTTCCCACTAGTCTCTTTACATAGGATTCAGTATGATTTTATATTGCGAAGAAAAAAACATTCTGTAGCTAGAGTTGTTTTGTCCCACTCTTGTTTTCTTTAATCTTTTGTTTGATGCATTGAAAGATGCTAACCTTTTTGTACTATCTTAACCGTAGTGATCCAGGAGGAAAGCAAATGAGATTTAGTAGATATGTTTCTGTTGTCATTATTAAACTTCATATGCTTTGCTATGTAGGCAACATGTTTTATTTCTCTTAACGTGAAAGAGGTTTCTGTCTTATTGTTGCAATTTATTAAGGGCAAACAATCTAGGGCTTATAATAGGCCTGTAGGCAGAACAAAGCCCTTGTCAAATGGAAGGGTTGGCTGCTCAGCTGGGTAGCATGTAAATGTGCAAAAAGAACTGTTCTGTTCAAAGACGCTAGACATGCTTTTTAAATAAAACATCTCATATAATTGAGAGTTGCCATTTAAGTGTTGTGTTGGAAATGTTAATTAAAAAAAAATAATTTAAGTGAAGAAATACAGTTGCAGTGAATTTTTTTTTGTAAACTCTCACAATAAATAAAATCCCACATATCACTAAGGCTTTTATTAGAGACTCAACACAGTATGTTTCTCAAAGAGCAGTTTATTGTCATTTTATAACACTGTGTTATTCAAGTTCAGTGACTGCTGTACTCACCTAGGCAGATTGTGTAAACCTAATCTTATCCAAAAGGTATTTTTTGTTTTTAATATAGGAGATCACCCTGCCTGTTTCTTTAACATAGTATCACATCTCAAAAAGTAAGACAGTTTCTCATTCTACAGTTCATTTAAAATTTCTCATTATGTGCCTCTTTGCAAGAGTTGAAATTAAAATGACAGATAAAGATAACAACATAATAGGCATTTTTTAATGCACTGGTCCACTTGGGCACAGGCAGTTCTATTTTTCTCTTCTGTTGAAATACATAATCAGGACAGTATCATCAATTAGATTTTTCACTTTAACTTTTCATAATGTTTCCAGACTTCTCTATTTGGCAAAGACAATTGGGACAGATTTCTTTATTTTTTCCTCTGGCCTAAAACTCAAAACCCCCCACTTCCCAAACTGTTACCACCGAAGAGTTTATTAAATGGCTGAAAAAGACAGCTGGTCCCACCATCTGTTAAAAATTTTCAGGGGCCAAATGAAACAGGTTATACCTTTAGCCATGCCAAGTCTTCCAATACCCCCTCCCTCTCACAGCCTGTGGAGGGCTAATCTGAATTTCACGCTCTGATTTTGCTATTGCTAATGTCTGAGCTTCTTATGTGTGCTTCTTGTAGTTGCTTATATTAGTTCTCTAGCAGTATCAAAAGCTCCCCTTTCCTTTCAACCTAGCTCATTTGCAATCAACGGAATCCTGGGTCTATAGTCTCCTTTACAATAAGATACTGTACCTTGAAGGAAACCCACAGAGAACCTAATATCTGACTTTTTTGGAGTAACAGAGAAAACCAGGAGTATGTTTCTGTTGTTTTGCAGCCACTTTTCTATAAATGCTAATGGAAGTAATTCAGATGTGCCAACAAAGACAGAATCTGCAACACACTGCAGGTGTGAAGGGGCTGAAACAAAAGGGATGCTAACCCTAATGGTATTTCTTGTCATTAACAATTCTTTGATGTTCATACTCGAGGCTCTCTTTTATCTTGCAGTTTTTCAGCCATCTTTGTTAACATGCAGTGCAACTAAATCTTTTTTTCCTTAACCTTTAAAGACATCTGCAAAATGTTTATGCTAAGTTAGTTTCCATAGCATCTATCTGTAACACACATTGAAGTAAAATGAGATAAAGCTTGCAAGGTTATTATTAAAACATCAGTAAGTTCCTATAATTAAGTGAAAGGAGCAGATCAATAAAAAGAAGCTCTTAATGTTACTTTAATAAGGATGGGTTTCTTTTAACAGGACTGGGGATTAACTTCAGTGTAACGGAAGCAGTGTTTATAATATAGCGGCTATGTTGATAAGAACCAGTTTGTTTTACTTGTACTCATTAAAAAAAGAATTAAAAATATCTGTAAGTTCCCATATTAAAAAAGCATTAGAAACCCAATATAATATATTTAAAGACATTCTAATATTCCAGAAGGGATTTCTCTACCACTAAGCGGGCAGTGGCATTCAGTCAAGGAGCTGTAGGTGGAGATTCTCCACATCCATCTGTCTTTCCGTAACTTACAGATGGAAAAACACCGTTGTCTTTTAAAATGTTCAACTCAGTAGGATGACAGTAAAATGAAATGAACAATCAAAGCACACAAGATGCCAATCTGAGCTACTGCACAGCACTACTAACAAACCCAGCGTTTTGCTCTCATCCCATCGGTCATGTCCTGTTAGATCACATCCCATTTTATCACACTCTGTTGCATTATTGTTGCTGCATGCTGGAATGTTAAATGAGCAACATAATCAATCAATACCAATTTTGAATTGGAACTCAGCTGTAAATCTGTACTGAGTTGAAGATGCTAGAGATTGTAATACAAGTTATCAAAAGTTACAGTTTTATGAAGCCTCCCATTTTGTTTTTCTTTCAAAACTTCATTTCTAACAGGTCAATTAAATCAAATAAATTAAGTCTGTGCCTGCATTAAGTACAGCACTTACCTTTGAATTCGGATGTAAACTTCCATCAAACTAATCCACAGAACAAGAACTGCGTGCTCACTCCTGGGGTAATAGAAATTACAAAACTAAAAGTTTCTGTTCCAAAGATTTTGTGATCTCAGTAAGTGCCATTTTGTCATAGAAGTCTTTACATAATCTCTCCAGTTGCATAACTGTGTTAATTTGTTGCTTATAACAGGGAGCAGCAGCAAAACCAAAAATCACTAAATAAACCACGTCACACAATTTTGTGGAAGTACCTCCTGTCCATTCCTTACCCATTGCTAAGGGCCCCAATGTAGCCTTTCCATCTCACCATTTCGCAGGTGTACTGTGATGCTATGCTCCAGCACCCAGCTTTCTGAGGATCACTTCCACCAGAACCTCAAGATTCTGCTACCCCTGTCCTGGCCTCAACCATCTCCACCAGCGCATTACACAGCATGGGGCTCCCAGTCCTACTGTTCTGGTTTTAGATAGGTCTTCATCAGAGACTTGCCATGATCAGTAGCACAATTTTTGGAAACAGCTGTGACAGGCCGGCCTGCCTCCCAGCACTGAACTCCAGCCCAATGGATGACATCCAGTCTTTGTTGTGGTGATATTACTTTCACTTAGAGATCGAGATGAGATTCTCACTGCTAATGGGTCAGAAATCGAGGTTTGGATCTTTTGCAGAAAAAAGCACACATGTTGATCTACCTACTTGCCATCTCCAATTGGCAACTATATTAAAAAATCCTAGTTAAATTATTGAAAAAATAATATCTCTCTGCAATTGAATTAAAAAATAAGCCTGCTAAACAAAAGGAAGAGATTTATCTATTACTGGCCTGATCAATAATATGTAATCTGGTTTCTGGAAACATTACTCCAAGATACACTTTTCACTTATCTGCTCCTATGTCCTTTAGCATCACAGCATGAGTACTACAATAAACAGTTCCATGATAACACAATGTATGTATTTACTGTTCTGGCTGACCTTGGATTTATACATGTAATAAAATAATATCCAATAATTCTTGACAAATCTATTAAGATGAGTTAGGCATGAGCCTGTGCATTTAAAGACACAGTGCTCTATTATTATGAATTGTCAATGTTCTCCCTTCTCTGTTCCAGTGCCCATCACAAATGAGACACAAAGCCTCTCACTTTCTGTAATCTTTAGCCCTGACCTAGAGGGCTGCTCCCCAGCCTTTGGTTTTCACAGCATCCTGTGTTACTTTTGTCAGTTTGGGAGTACTGCTTTGTTGTCAAGCAGAAACAGTTTCTGTTAAGTATGCATTCTGCTACAACTCCTCCTAGGGTGAGTACTGTTAAAGACAAGGTGTGTTATCAAAATGTATTTCTATTGTTAACAACAAAACTGACATTACTTCTCACATTTTGTTGTCAGAGCTAAAAGCAGGATGGATAAGTTTAGTATGTGCCATGTCTCGTGCATATATCGGTACTAAAACCACTTACCCATGTCTCATAGGAGGATACTTTTGTGCCATATGGCTTTATTTTCAATTGTATGCACTGTATTTATCTGGTTAACCTGAAGACATTTAAAAATTTCAGAGTTTGGCTGTCTCTCAAAATTCCCCTACTGTTTTGAGACAATCAAAAAAGGAATGAGAAATAAGAGTATGGTAGGCTTGAGTTATTTATTTAATTGCTAACTATTTTACAACAGAAAAGCAACATTCCTATATAATTACAAATCTTAGAACAGGAGGGTATAAACATTAAATTATAATTTTTTAAAGGTGAAATTTTAAAATTTGGACTTAAATCCCATTTTCACATCAATTTTTATATGGTGTAAAAATAGATAGTAGTACCACCCAGTTTTACATCATTTATAGCCACATTTTATAAGCTTCTAAGTAACAACAAATCCTTGGATAGCCTGATAGGGGCCACTTAAAAGACCTTCAGTGCACAAAAGCCCTTTCCACAACTCTTACAGTGTATGGGTGAGGGAGGTCACATTGAGGGCAAATTTAAGATGGCTGCAATTTACTCCTGTTCTAAGGCCCCTTTATGTCACTAAAGTGATGTAAATGTTTAAGTCAGAAGCACATTCAAAATTACCAAATGAAAGGGGCTAATCTCCAAAAGCTCCCTGCCCGATTTTTTTTTGGCACAGAGACAAGTTTTAAGCTGCCATAACTGAAAGGCAGAAATTGTCCTTAGCGAGAACCAGTTTCTAGTGCCATTAAGGTCTACAGAAGAAATCTTCTAAAATCCCTTGTTGAGCTTCATCCTTTTCTCTTCCATCTGCTGAAAACTGTTTAATATATTACATACTGTCTAAGAAATTTTCTTCTACCTAACAGGATTTAAACTCTTTACTTTTATAAAATAATAAGAACAGGATATGTTATGAACTATTAAGCAAAATACATTAATATTTCAGGATAATATACATGAAAGGAAATAAATCAGAACAACGCTACAATGGTATCAAAGCCAAATGAGAAAATCTAAGCAATTCACACTGATATGCTTCCACTGACCAGGATCATCATACTGACATGCCTCCTGTACTCCTTTTCACACACCAATCAATCAACCCAAACACACACTTCTATCAATACGATAACAGAAATTCAACTCTTTGGTCAGTCTTAATGTGACTGCGTGGCTATACAGCAAGACTTTAAATAATCGAAAAGCATACATGTGCTCTAAAATCTGGAGGAGAGAAGACCACCTCACAGGGTCATCTGCTGAGGATGAAGTGAAAACAAACAAGGAAAGGGGGTAAGTTAGGAAAGAATAAAATACACATACTGACTTTGTGCACAATATTTAGCTAAGAAGCAGCAAGAATGAAACCATACTACTCAAGAGCAGCTTTTAGGTAGTAAATTCAGTATTAAAGTATTAGTGACACTAATTTGAAAAAGTATAGCAGATGTAGATAGTGGCATTGTATATAACAAGGAAAATATTCTACCCTTTCCATACAACTAAAGACTGCTTAAAATCTCTTTGAAGTCCATTTCTGATGGCTGAGATTGATATGAGCTTAACAATTGGAAGAAGAGAAAGGAAGAAACCTAAGGGATGTACTTAGAGAGTTTTTGCATTTTGCCTGTGCTTTATTCTTTATTACTCTGAAGCTGCTCTTGTTAACTCGGGCCCCCATTCAGCAAAGCACTTAATCACGTGCCAAAATTTCATTGATTTCAATGGGACTAGGCTTTGGCTTAAGTGCCTCACTGAATTATATATTATTTTTCACTTTCCCTTACTTCTTTATGAACTTAACTACTCAGAGTAATGTATTACTCAGTGTAAGGTAAACAGTTGGTTTTCAGGCAGGTGACATAATACCTATCTGGAAACCTCACTGCCATTTAACTAAAACAAATTATAAACTCTTAACTATGAATAATGATGTGAATTGCAGCAATAATAAAACTTTATTTTCCCAAACAGTTTTCAAAAAGGAAGGAACCAGAAAGAATCAATATTGAATAGAACTCTGTGTGACCTATGCCAATGGAAGAGTAGATCAAGTAATTTGACTGTTTAAAAATACTGTTATTTTCCATCCAGATATGTTACAAATTAACAGAGAATTTATACATTGCACAGGAAAAGTGACATAATTTTTGATGAGTTATCATAACAAATACTCATTCCTGTTGCATTTTGACAAAATGTAAAAAAACTGATCTGTACCCATGCATTCATATTAGTTGCCATTTCTATTTGCGCTGCATTTTTTAATGCCATTAATTCATCTGCAGCTATTCACCAATTCTCTGTTGTTCAAGGAGTTCCTAAATTTCAAAGGCTCTTAAGTGCCTGTAAAGTACACCTACCCGAATGTACATCAGAGGAGAATGGCGAGTGAACTGAAAGACTTCAGTGTCTGTCAGGATTATAGCTTCCAGCTTCAGCCTTCTCTCACATTTTGGGTGAAGAATGACTGAAGAATTTTTCTTCCTGGAATCCTTCGCTCATCCTCATCTGCCCGGCCTAACTTAATTTCTGTGTTTGTTAGAAGAAACAAAGCTTTTGTGGAACTATCTATTTCATTACCTTTTCTTATTTTGAACCCTTTTCTGGCTTAGGGTTACCTTGACTGCACTTGGGTCTAATTTCTCATGCCACCTTTCCTTGTCCTGTGGTCAAAAAACCGATGCCAGTGAACATTGATAGTAAGAAATTATGTAGCTTAAGGAACAGGTGTGAGGTGCATCTCCAGTAGGAAGAAGATCTATTAGCACAGGTCAGGGTAAACCCATTGGTGCAGAGATAAAAACAAGGATCATAACTAGGTCTGCAAAATACATGGTCAGCTTTAATCAGCATGGTTTTTCAAAAAAGAAAAAAGAATAATTTTGAGCAAACGTGTAAGGCAGTAAATGTGAACATTTTATTTCCAAGTGTTTTTGACAAGAGCTTGTCTGGAAAAGAAGCAAAGAATGGTCACAGATCAAAATTGTGTCTCTTAACCAGAAATAAAAGAGTAATGTGAAATAGTTGGCTTCTGCCATGGAAACAGTAAGTGGCAAAGAATCTCAGTATTCCATAGAAAGTCACACACTGTTTCATTAAGGATTTTCAAAGAAAGTGAAAAGCAAGTAGAAAAATTTGCAGGTGACTTTTTTCCCCCCTGCTACGTACAAGAGGGCTGTGGAAATGTAGGAGTCACTGGAGCCCAGAGATACAGCTTAAGGAATAAGTTAAATATTTGCATGGATAACAAGAATAACTAGTCATAATGATGGTTTCAGTCACAAGGACTATATGAAGCAGTGTGTGAAACGTTAGCCTTAAAATTGTTTTACTTCTTAAATTTGAAATAATTCCTCAAGTTAGACTTATGGTAAACTAATACTTTTTAAGAAAACTACTTGCAAGGTAAACTGAGACACAATTATATTTTAGATTATTTTACTCTGTACATTTTTCTAGTGTTAAAAGTCATACACAGCAGAGAATGTTACAAAGGACAATATTTAATATCAGTCTAAAGAAATACAAAACATTTTCACTACGACCCCAAATTAAAATTTTTCATACAGTGTTCTTTTAATCTAGTTCAGTTCCTTGATCTTACTTTTCACACAGCTCTACCAGCAGTTGTGCCAGCACAACAGAAGGGATGGCAGAGGGTGGGAACAGCAGCTAGGGGAGGGGGAAGCAGGAAAGAAAGGGTCAGAATTGGATAAACTTACCTTGCTGCTAAAGGAATGTGTCCATTATCAACATCAACACATACAGGTAGTGCTGCTCCCCTTTACTGGAATTGTTTATAGAAATACAGCTAAATGTGACAGTGTACAGCTGCAAACCCACGCCTAAATCAGTGAACTGAACTAGCTAACACGGTATTTTTAACATATTATATAAACACACATCAACAAAGTTAACTGGAAGAGATTATCAGCAGAAAAATACTCTTTACCAGTATTAGTCAATAGAATAAGTGAGGTTCAGCTTTGAGCAAAAGACACATCTCTTGAAGAAGGAGAAGATGAGGAGCTGAGAAAATTGTGATCTTCAGCAGTAGATTCAACAGCTGACAATGATTCGTAATACTCATCCTCTCCATCCAGTACTTTGATTTGGCTTGAAAGTAAACAAACAACACTCCTTAAGTTACACTTTAACTCTGTCAATATCTTCAGAAATAGAAACTATTCTGTGGATGTAAAAATGCAAAGCCCCAGTATAAGAATGGAAAAAAAAAGAAGATAGGATGATTTGATGAGAAAGATACAACTTTTATACATATTTCAAGTGCTATTACATTTTATGATTATATTCTGAATGGTTCTGAGGATCAGTGAAATGCAATATAATTTTTCAGTTTGGGAGTATAGAATGATAGAACAACTATTTGCATCAAATAGGCATTTAATTTGAGCAATATGGCTTTTTTTGCCTGTATATGTTCCACAAGTAGGATATGACTTTGGTATCATATTTCAGATGATGGTTTGCTGTGAATATGAGCCAAAGACTACATCATCAATTTTTGGGAAAAGCTCTATTGACAGCAAGGGGCTTTCATTTTTTTGTGATGTATGATGAGCACTGCAGTCTCATGTTAGTATTTTTATTCCCAGAATACAAACTTTTTTAAACTAGGAGAGGGAGAGAAAATAAACCAAATCTTGCACAGTCACGCAAAATTTTGGGCTTTAACCTTGACTCAAAGACGTTCTGTTCATACAGTTACATTCAGAAGATTAATAAAAACCAGAGGAAATAATACAGAAGGTCCTGGTAAATTTTTGGACTAAATGTGTCTGCAAGAACAAGCATCCATCAGTTCTCTCTGGTCTATGTGATCAGGCAAAGGAATATTTTGGCAACTGTATAGGAGCCAGCCTAGTTTTTTCTACCTATACCAGGTGGTAACTGCTCATGTAACAATGAGAACTGACTCAGTTCAACAGAGAAGGAGCAACTCCCTTTTGTGTGGAGCGGCCTCTCCGTCAGCTCCTCACACGTGCTCCCCCAGGAAGGCAGAGGCCCACCGCGAGTGTGCTGCTGTGGGGCCGGCAGGGCTTCTGGCCACATTCTAGGTCACACACCTTCAGTTTCAACAACCTTCACCTGGCACCTTTCACTAGTGGTAAACACACTTAAAAATATAAAGAATGCTATTTTTTTTGGTAGCAATAGTACGCAGAGAGACCTGGGGAGCATTTTTTGTAAGAATCAGTTCTAGTGTCTGCAGACAGCAGTACATGCAAGTTTTACATTTGCTTCTGCAGAAAATGTCCAATGTCAATGCACAGAAATATGTTAATTGTTTATTTTTAGAAACCTCTCTAGAAAGTTTTGCATATTCTGTAATATCACAAAGGACTTCTTCTGTTTACAGTTGCTTAGAACTAAGAAGATAGATATTTACCCAAGTTTTCTTGGCTTCCTCTTGCTCCCTTGATATTCTAGAGTTCCCTGTGGAGAGGGCCAAGAACACACAGTCAAAGCAAAGCAGCAAGTCGTTAATTTTTAATTCAAAGTGATTTTGTGTTGAATGCAAGCAGATGCTGATAATATCAGAAGTCACAGCATAATTTTTTTGATCAAAGGGCTCAAGTGAGCCTGATGAAGCATGCATCTTGCTCGTCTTTGATAAACCACATCAATTATTCACCGTGAAGGCAGACATCCTGACATGAAAGCAACAGATAAAGAGCATAAGCACATGTTCAAGACGAGAGCAGAAGAACGTGGGGGTGGGGCTGGAGGGGCTGAAACAGGTATTAATAACAGAATTATTAACTGGAAACAAAGCCAGTAAAACAGCTTTATTGCCACTTTGAACTCACATTTAACTGGTTATAGTACATGTTGTCCTCAGGGCTATTCAGCATTTTGGGCTGCTGACATCGTCGACGAGGTGTTCTCAGCTTCTGTTCAAGACAGTTTTCTGAACCTACAGTAAGATAACACAATTTAGTTTTAAGCTGTGCCAGGTGCTGTGAACATCTTAGCACATTTTAGTGTGTAAACAGTCTTTTCTTCTGTCCTATTTGGTCCTGGATTTATTAGCAAGTCTGTTCTATCCAAAGTAAGCAAACAGAAATTTGGGAATCTTTGTTTTCTCTTTTGAACTTAGTTCGAATGCAAGTTTTTATGCAGAACTTGATTTTCACTTTTTAACATTTTTTATTCTTCCATATATCTATATCACACAGTTCCTTATTCCTTTCACATTTTATCTTAATATCTTCTGTTATCTAAGCAGGAAATGAGGTATATTGTGACTAGCTAAGGACGTATCATTCAGCAGCAACAAAACAGTTTTTCCACAGTAGATAGTAATAAAGTCTCTTGACTGATGAGACTTAGTCTATTATCATCATTTTCATTATATAAAAAGGCTACCTTCTTGACATGGCTCTCTGTTTAATCAGATTAACCGAACCTGTTTGGAATTACACTTTCTTCATATAATTTGTGATGTGCTGTAAAGTAACAGTTGCTTAAAGTCATCTGGAAAGCAGAATCTAGAGATGAAGGAAATATTTCAGAAGGTTTTCTGAAAAGAACTAACAGCTTGCTGATTTTTTTTTTTTTAGTATTAAGGAGAAAAGACATTATGGTGTGCTATACTCTATTTTACCAGGTATTTTCCATGGTACATACTTTAGATTACAGGATAACTATTTTCAGGATAAGTAAATTACTACAAGATACTGTAGGGGGTAAGGAAAGGTAATTTACTTTTCAAATGATTCTTCCAATGCCTTCGACTTTTCTTGTATCTCCCTGTTGAAAATTATTTTAGTGACAGTATGAATAAAAACAGGGTTTGGCAGCACTGAAGGAAAAATATACATCTTATACATTTGCATTCCATACTGCACAAGGAACTTGCTCCTATACAAAAGGCCAGCACAAAGATCAAGTAGCATGAGTTCCTTTAAACACTTCAAAACTCAAGTTAATACGGCTTTTGCAGATGCAGGGCTCTAATCTCACAAATCCATTGACAAGATCTGGCCTTAAGGAGCAAGTAACATTACAAAGGTTTATTATGCACTCAGGCTTACAGTTTGTACCTGCAATCTGAATGAGGTAGAGGAGATGTTTGAACTTTGGCCTTTTCAGCCAAAAGACTGACTGTTCTAAGAGATTTTCTCTCTTTCACTGTCTTTCTCCCTCTCAACAATAAAATTTTAAAGATAATAATTTCCTCAACTGCAATGTCTGCGTGAGGGAGGAGCACTTGTTCCACTCCAACACAACACCTGGGAGGGATGGTGGTTAAATGACCACCAGGGAACTGACTGCAGAGCTGGGTCTAAAATTCAAACCTGATTTTATAGAGAATGATTGTATTTATCCACTAATACAAAAAACCTTTAAAATAATGCACTCATGCTGCTTGCTAATTTAATACCCAATGCTTCAATACTTTATACTTTCAAGTTAAGTAAACTTTTATATTTTTGCTAAAGAGATTGTGATGGCTGAGCCAGAACCTCTGCTACTTGCCCGTATTGTATACAACCAGACAAGGCAGAAGCTGCACCAGAAAATACTTCTGAGGAAATTGGGTGCCCAAATAATATCTGTTTCTTTGAAAGTTTTTTTCACTGTGATTTAGATAGGATATAAGTGCAACTTTGTTCTCTCTGAAGTCTGGAAAGGTTGTGGAAGTCTTGTCATAACTACATTCTAGCCTCTCTCTGCTCTGAAAGTTACTCAAATTGATCTTAGAGCTTTTCTTTCTCAGGACAGCAGGGTCTGCAATTTTTGCAAGCAATGTTTTCAGTCGCAAGGCCATTTGAGTTTTTTCTCACAGAAATACAGTTTTTTAATACCTCTCAATGAATATTTTTTTTATTCTAGGAAGAGGCTGGTATGAAATCAGGTCCTCACTGTTTTGCATCATTTCACACATCTCTGCAGCTTGCCAGAATTAAAAATACAGCACACAAATACTTAAAAAATTTTAAACAATATAATAATGTGATGGACTGTTCTTTTTTCCTTTCTCCTAAGTGCTCTTGAGGCCTTCACTTCTTTTTTTTTTCAAAGCACACATATATGTAGGTTGGGTTTTTTTAATGTCTTTTATTCACTAGGATACTGCCACTAATATTTTGCTCTACCTTTTTATCCTGACACTTAATTATTTCTGCGTATCCTACGGGTGGTCTGCAGCTTGTGTTCTCCAAAGGAAATACCCTTTCTGTGGGCCCATTTGTCTTAGTTGCACACTACATGAACAGTACAAAATCTGGTAGCATTTATCATAAACTACCATATCTGGAGAAAATGGTATTAACATGTGCTCAACACTCAGCAGATGCATAGGCATTTTAAATGCTGTCCTAAAATATTTCGCTTTGATGACAAACTTAAAGCCACCAATAATAAAAAAGTAACTTGTAATTTAATAGCAATAGTAGCAGCACCAGTATCATTAACAAGGCATTGTCTATAGTGCACAGAAATTGTGCCAAGTGCCTCTGGCACGTCCAGGCTCCTTAGTTTGCTACAAATTTAGAGACCCGATGAGAGAGTGTAAGCACATGCTCTTTCTTCAGGTTGTCCCTTAGCATCACTTTTTAAGAAAGAGATCTGGCCCCCTTTTGTCTGGAAGAAAACCTTTTCTTGTAACTCCGAGCACAGAAATTCCTTAGGCTACAATTTCTTATTTGACAAATCCCTTGCTGCAGTGCAGAAATAACAGAGAATAGGCAAAATGCTTTCTGCCAAGTGCACTATGTCAGCTGATCTTAGTGTAGAGTAGCTGAGGTTCTGGGCATCCTCCTCTCGCTTGAGCCCAGAGAGGCTGACACACGTGTGTGAGCAGGCTCATGTGGATGTTTCACTAAAGACATCACTAAATTCATGTTGCTTACAGTGAAGGGAAACAGAAACTGGCTAATAGATCAATCTGTTGGAGTAGGAAGTACTTGTAAGTAAAGAAATTGATGGAGTTTCTGTTTAGTCCTCTATTACCACTATTGGTTATCCTTTTTATCTCTGATACATAAGAGCCCAAGTCAAAAAACCAGGACCTTGCAGAGCTCAGGCAGATTAAAAAGATATCATTTTTCAACTAAATGCAAAGTTGAATATTTGAGATACATTTCTATGAACTGGGAATTGCATAGTTGGAAAGCAGTGTCTCCAGAAGAAACTTGGGAACTACAAATATTCAGCTGAATATGCAAATAGATTGGGTGCAAAGAAGAGAGGACTACTCAACAAAAACAGGAAAACAGTTTTATTGTTGTGTAAAGAATTATTTTAAAGTGGATGCAATAAAGGGCAGAATGTTTTGAGAACAGGAATGATCTGAAATCTGGAAAATCCACCATATGGTGAGAAATATAAGAAGACTGTTCTACTTTATTTTTATAAAAGAAGGTTAAGAGGTGATTTGAAGCAAGTGTAAACCCCTATGTAGAAAGTGGAGGGTTTTTCACATTTGAAAACAGAAGTCTAGACTAACCAATGGTCAGAAAGAGAAGAAAATTTTAGACCAGAAATACAGCACATACTGAAAGCAATCAATCAGGAGAAAAAATATTTAGCAGTATGATGGGAACTCAGGTTGAGACTAGAAGCTTTTAGAAAAGGCATGTTTTGACTTAAGCTAAAAACTATTGAAGATGTGACACAGATCATGTCTAGCTTAACAGGAATTAATTTCTCTAATGTGATTTTTATCAGAAGTGTCAGTCTGCAGAAGATCTGTACTGATCTTTTAAATTCTGGGATATAGTTTCTGAATTTCCACGTGATTCTTCTTTGTTTTCTTATGGCTGAAATAGAAATATTTTTCTTCAATTAGCCATCATATCCATTATACTGACACTTCTAACAACATCTCTTGGCTTGGAGATGATTAGCAGATTTCTTATGCCTTATCTTATTTAGAAGATTTTTCTGTTTAAAAATCCATCATTTCCATAAACTGCAAAGGACTTTTCCAGAAATGTACAAACTGCCTAACCATAAGATTTAACAAAAGACTTTAAAGTGCTCTTTGACACTGACACAAGTACTTTTGCATCTAAGATTTGGGCCCTGACCAATACTTTCAAAACAGTAGTGGCAAAAACGTATTTTTTTAATGACTTCCCATGGGGCAGATGACTTCACTTGATATTCAGTGAAAATCTCATCCTAGATGTCCTTATTGTCCTGATTATCTTAGTATTGAAAGCATGGGTACCAGGCACTGGGCAGGCATGTCAGAGGAACAGAATCATCAGATTTTGCTAGCTGAAATTAAGTTAGCGTCTCCATAAACTCTTCATGACTAAACTCTTGCTTCAAGAACCTCTTGATGCTGATAATCTTGCCAAACATTGCTAGTTTTTCCAACATGGAGAATTCAGCACAGAAATGGTGAGGAAGTAGCTTAACTGCATTTGGAACTTGTAAAATAAACTGATGTGAATCAGATTGTTTTAAGGGTGGTGCAGCACACATGGGGCTCTAAGCACTGGTTGACATCTTACTTTTTCTGCAAAAAATGCACACAAAGATTCTTTGCCAATGTGTCAACGCCCCAAAGAGGCTGTGTTGCCAATTCCCTTGCTGAGGGGACTTCATCCACCACAACACATATTGAAGAGTGAAGCTGAGTACACTCAGTTTCCTTCTGAAGCCATTTACCCAAAGCAGGTTTGGGAGGGGTTACTCTTGGCTCTTTTACTGCTATAGGTGAACACAAACCTAGTATCACAGGAAGGGTAGCTTTTTCCTAATTACTCAAACAAGGAGATTTAGAGTATGAGAAGGGGCAGTTTGCTAAAGGAAAGGCAATGGGGCCATTTAGGGAATCATATATATTATTAACAGAGTAAGCAAATAAAGTAGAGAAATCAGTATGACCAAGAAAAATAGTAAGCATGTAGCTGATTTCCAATCTATAATATCAGATGAAACATGAAAGTGCAACCCTTAATTATAAGCAAATATTAGCACAGACTCATGGGATCTCATCATAACATCTCAAGGTCTACATTCATGAAAATTTAAGCAATGTTTAAAATCATGTTAATTTGTTCTTTGTTTGTTTCTTTTCCTGCCAGTCTAATTTATTCCAAAAGACTTTGGTTCTCAAGCCTGGATATATTGATCATGCCTATGTAAAGCATTGTAATAGCCTGGGGAGAAGACTTTTGTGGAAAAAATTGTCTTTGTTCTCCTTTGATAATTTATATGTATTTTGATGTTTTCAAGTTTCCAGTCTTGAATCGTTTTTCAAGGCAGCAAGTTAACTTCACTTTTCCTCTTGAAGTCTTAGGCAAATGCAGAAATGACCTCACAGACAATGATAATACACCTCTTCCTCCTGGACTGGATGCTAGTGGATAATTATGTGCAGCATGTTGACTTCAAGGAACAGCTACATTTTCTTGTGTGCTATGCAAGTCTGTTCAAGGAGAGGACTCAAGGGGCTAATGATCCTGGTCCCACTCATACCAATGTTAAATGGGACTGACTGAACATCACTTATGCAGTAAATACTACTGCAAATTAGCTAGACTTCATTATTTTCATTATCTCAGCTTTATTTTAAATAAGAGCGATTCACAAAGGGCACACAATGCTGTTTGGCTATGAGTACTCATACAAATGTGGTCCCATGATTCTCCACCATTTGCACAAATTTGTATCATACCTTAAGTGCAAAACAGGAGTAAAGTGCAAAATGGGAGTAAAATGAAAAATGTGCCTTGGAAGCAGAGTGAATACTCAAGCAGTTAGTCCCCATTGAGCTCCTGCTGCATCTGCCTGCCATACTCAATCCCGTTAGCGCAGAACTATACTGCATATCCCTGTACTAAACTGTAGTCAGTGTGACTTTAGTAGAGTACACATGAAGAGATACCTGGCCCACATCACAGGGTATTTGTACACTGCCTGTTAATGCTACCAACTATAAAAGTATCAGAAACAAGGACAGGACAGCAGGTCTAATAGGATTCGCTGAACACATACAGTAGAATAATCTGTAGTTTCATTTGGAAATAATGAAGTTATTGTGTCTATGCTACATACTATAAATTCAATTATATTATGGTAGTTCTGCAAAAATGCTGGAGGCTGATAGAAAGTAAACACATTGTCTCTGTAAAAGTTTAATCTCAGTACAGGCAAAACCACACCAAGAGACAACAACACAGGGTAGGAGAGAATAAAGAGCAAGACTCCTTGGTAACTTGAGTAATAAGGTACGTCTTCATTACGTTCTTTTCCCTTCTAAGGTTAGTAAGAGAGAAAAGAGAAAACTATAGGAAGGAGGAAAAAGAAAAAAAAATAAACTATTAAGTAAGGTACTGAGAAACTACGGAAAAGAAGAAAAGGGAATAAAAACCATTAATAGTGAAGCAGTTGAACCTATGTTCTGGCATCAGAGGATTAAATTAATCTAGTAACATCAGGAGCCTGGAGGCATATTGACATAATACTATTAACAATTGTAATTCTCTCCAGAATATTTCATGCTTACCTACCAGTAGCTTCAGACCTCTGCAAATGTTCAATAACGCCCTGTATTCTGTTGATATAATGAGATCTAGTGTGATGGGAACCATTCCTGCCACCAAATTCCCTTAGTGCCTTTCTGTACAAAAGAGTGTCCAGGAATATTTATAGGAGCTGGCACTCTTCATGCTGCTAGTGACAAGCAAGCATGGAAAGAACAATAAATCAGATGTGCTTTGAGGAGTTACAAGACCTCAGCCCTTGCTAACTCACAAAATACCTTACTGAATCTTCACATAAGTGTTACTAATGGAAAAGATGCTAACTACTTAAAAAAAAAAAATATATATTAATGCTTAGAAAGAGTGATTAATCCTTAGCGACTCCAGTGTACTCAAAGCTCTTATCTGGATTCATTATGTAAAAATAATATATTAGATTTAATAATTTTCAGTGTCAAGTGCTTTGTAGTCTATAGCTCAAATGTAGTTACCAGACTGACTGAACACACAGAATCGAAGGAGTAAAAGGTCCTATAGAAAGATATAAAATAAAACAAAACCAAGCTTCACGATCACCTCGGATCCCCCACACAACTGTGGTGAAGTAGAATTCTGTTTATTCAGATGGAGTGTGCTTATAATGCCAAGAGCCATAGACTGCTAGGGAAATTAATGTAGCCTCTTTGATGTCATGTGCATCCCAGAATCTGCAACACACTGCTGAAACTGCGAGCATAGCCTTTTGTTTATAACCCTAAACAGAACCATTTGAATACACACACTGAAAGAACTTGTAACAGAAGCAATGCATTTTCTTCCACCCAGTGATTCATTATGTACAGCTTCATTTTGGATACTGCAGTTATATGCAAAGCCATATGCTTTAGATTATAAAGCACACTAAGCAAATCATAAGTTTTTCAAGATGGTATGTAAAGGTTGGTTTTGCATCTGTTTGTTGCCAGTGACCCAGATGACACTGTAATTAGAATGACAAATATTTTATGTGAAATCAATCATTTAGCTGTCTCTGAACCCTGAGACAATGGCTTTTAGATACACTTTGTTGGGAAACAAGATCCATAAATAGTTAGAATCTTGGCTTCTGCCATTTTTTTCTTTTCAACACAGTTCTGATCCTTCAGTATTTTTCAGTTCTTTCAGTTTCTATTGTGAGTGATTTGACTGTAGAGGAAAAAGGCAGAGATTAAACAAAGCATACCAAAGAACTAAACTGTCAGTGACTAACACGGGTAAGATTCAAACCTGTCAACAAACAGCACGCTTCTACAAGCGGTAGGTCCTGAGTATGTCTTCCTATATGTTGAATATAGAGGAACCCTTATATGCCCTGCACATAATAACATCTAACAGTGGGTTCTAGAGGTGTGGCAATTGGTTGAAGTCCAAGAGGTTTACACAGATACAACTGTAACTTCAGGGAAAATATAATTCATGCCAAACCATCTGAATGGCAGAAACTACTTCTGAACAATGCAGAAAACTTAACTGATCATTATTTTTCTTTCCCTCCTCAAACTTGACCCATGGTGGTTGTGGAAGATGTTTTTTAGTTAATTCATAAAATCACAGAATGGCCTGGGTAGGAAGGAACATTAAAGATCATCTACTTTCAACCCCCCTGACATGGGCAGGGACATCTACCACTAGACTAGGTTGCTCAGAGCTCCATCCAACCTGGCCTTCAACACTTCTAGGGATGGGGCATCTATAACTTCTCTGGGCAACCTATTCCAGTGCCTCACCCGCCTCAGAGTAAAGAATTTCTTTCTTGTATTTAATCTAAATCTACTCTTTCAGTTTGAAGCCATTCCCTTTGTCCTGACACTACATTCCCTTGTGAAAAGTTTCTCTCCATCCTTCTTGTGAGCCCCTTTTTTAGGTACTGGAAGGCTGCAATTAGGTCATTCTGAAGCTGCCTCTTCTCCAGGCTGAACAATCCTAATTGTCTTATCCTTTCTTCATTGGAGTGGTGCTCCATCCCTATAATCAACTTGGTGGCCCTCCTCTGAACTTGCTCCAACGTACTGTCTTTCCTGTGCTTGGAAACCCAGAGCTGGAGNGGTTGTGGAAGATGTTTTTTAGTTAATTCATAAAATCACAGAATGGCCTGGGTAGGAAGGAACATTAAAGATCATCTACTTTCAACCCCCCTGACATGGG
This sequence comes from Dicrurus megarhynchus, assembly GCA_013399195.1. Classification (NCBI taxonomy): domain Eukaryota; kingdom Metazoa; phylum Chordata; class Aves; order Passeriformes; family Dicruridae; genus Dicrurus; species Dicrurus megarhynchus. The sequence goes on along the minus strand of VXAD01012650.1, from coordinate 810,930 downwards.
CAGGGACATCTACCACTAGACTAGGTTGCTCAGAGCTCCATCCAACCTGGCCTTCAACACTTCTAGGGATGGGGCATCTATAACTTCTCTGGGCAACCTATTCCAGTGCCTCCCCCGCCTCAGAGTAAAGAATTTCTTTCTTGTATTTAATCTAAATCTACTCTTTCAGTTTGAAGCCATTCCCTTTGTCCTGACACTACATTCCCTTGTGAAAAGTTTCTCTCCATCCTTCTTGTGAGCCCCTTTTTTAGGTACTGGAAGGCTGCAATTAGGTCATTCTGAAGCTGCCTCTTCTCCAGGCTGAACAATCCTAATTGTCTTATCCTTTCTTCATTGGAGTGGTGCTCCATCCCTATAATCAACTTGGTGGCCCTCCTCTGAACTTGCTCCAACGTACTGTCTTTCCTGTGCTTGGAAACCCAGAGCTGGAGGCAGCACTCCCAGTGGGGTCTCACCAGAGCAGAATCAGCTCCCGTGATCTGCTGGCCATGCTGCTGAGGATGCAATCCATGATACAGCTGGCTTGTGATCTTTTCAGAAGAGACAGTTACTGATGAAAACCAGGTCATTCCAGGTATGCTGGAATTACTACATACCACAGCCTATTTCCTAGTTCTAGATGACCTGGTTAATACAATAGCCACCAGGTGATAAAAAATACCTGCCTCACATTATCATGTGACGGAAGTGATGTCTCTCTCACTGTTTGAGCAATGCTGTATGATCAATGCAAGTTAATGAAGAACTTCACAGCAGAAAAGCCTACCGAGAGCAATTAAATATGAACAGATCACTTCCAGATTGAGACATCCCTGAGCCACAAACCACGTTTGGCTGGAGAGTGTTCTGGGCAAATATCTCTGCTTGCCCTACTTTTGTACTATACCCTAGGCTTTTCCTCTTGGTTACTGTGAAAGAGAGAGAATTAGGATAAATAGATTTGGATGGGACTGGAAATGGTTTTTTTATGTGTGGGTGGGTTTTTCTGTTTGTGTTTTGTTGTTGTTTGTTTGGGGTTTTTTTTTGGTGTAAGGTTGCTAATATTTAAATGACCAGGAAAGAGATCAACTTAAAATAAATAAATTAAAGCAGAACAAATCCCGAAGAGGCACCTGAAACAGAGGCTAAGGAAACTTCTCACAAGGCAAATATCAGAATCTTCACTGTAGATATTTCAAAATCAACTTTAACTGTTTATGGCAGGAAGGTTGTATTACACTTGCCTTTTTGTTAGCAGTGCACCAGATCAACCTGAGCTTCTGGAAAGCTGAAGTTGAAATTCCATGCAAAGATGAATACAAAAGAAAGCCAGTCATTCTTCAGTTTTCTGGACATGCCCCATTTTCCCTTCTCCATGAGTTTTTATCTGAGGTACTAGTCCTAAAATAGAAACACTGGGACAACTACACAGACATCGTGCACTTAGAGGTTTGCCAGGATGCAAGCTTGTCTCATCAACATTATGCCATGGTTGGGACTCAGACTGCTGATGGAGTTTATTTATTTATTTAGTGAAGTTAAAGAAAAGAGGACTAGAAAAAATCTCAAGTGAGTCTTTTGTCCTTCTCTGTTTTCCAAAGTGAAACCATGCACCATGTTGGAGGTATGAGAAATTTTCAAATGGCTCAGAAACAAAAGATATCAAAAAAATTCTCACAAACACAACATCAACATGACAGTATCATCAATTTTAGAGACAGTCTCCAAAACACATTTGGAGCTACTAATATACAAGTTTTCAAGCTGCAGATTGTGGGTCCTAAGAGCTACATCTCATGCTAATATGCTTCAGAAAACTCACTGGACACTTGGCACTGGTTAATCTTGTGGATGCTAGCTAAGAAAAGCAAAGCATATGGGGAAAAAGATGAAACAAACATGAAAAGTAAACAGTGAGATTAACTTTTAAAAATAGTCAAAACATTCAGTGCATTAAAGAAGAGTAACAAATCACAAATACCTTTCTAATTCTGCTTCTCTACAGAGCCAACTATTGAATTTGCCAAAAATGCATCATACAATTGTGGGGAGTTAGTCTGTGCGATCAAAAGTAGGGCAGGAGGCAATCTGTAAGTTCACACTCTATTAAGATGTGGTTCATAATGGCCTGTGTTTCAGAGTTGCTGTTGTAGCATATAGCCTGGATACATTTAAAGGTAATCCCTCACCTTCTTCCAAACTGTAATAATAGCATTTTTATCCCATGCCCTCAGAGATTAAGCCACTTGATTGACTTTGAATTCTGGACACACAGGAAATTTGTATTAATTTAGCATAATGATGAGGCGCAATAAAGGCTCTGTGGAACCACAACAGCATGGTCTCTAAGGTTTTGTTCGTTACAGAAACACAATTTGCATATCTAAAGGCTTGAAACCATGGGTCCATATTGATACAACTAGTATCTCAAATTTGAGTGTAGCAGATTCAGCATATATTTCAAAGAATAAATGGCAGAAGCCCAAGATAAAACTCTCAGTAGATTTCTTCATTAAGAAAGAAGGTCTTTTTCTGAATTCAAGGTAGTTAGTAGCAGTAACTTTTAAAGGAGGTATTAAAGAAAGCTTGACTGAAGCTTGTAAAAATACCAATAGTTAGATATTTGCTTCCTGGTGTTGCTACAGTACTTTGGTCTGACATTGGTAAATGTTGGAAGTAAAGGAGGTATCTTGGCTAGATAAAGGAAACTAATGCTGCTGACCTACGTTCTACAGCAATCCATTTCTTTAAGGGGTTGTTAAGTGCTACTAGGACCCTCAGTGATAGTTCAGAAGTGATCTACAGATCAAACTCAGGCCACTAAATTCTGAAGGAATATTTTGAAAGAGAAACTGAAGAAGCGTAAGCAAACTATTCAGTCAGTGACAGATTTTGAAAAATAAGCTGGAGTAGAAAAAACCTTCAGGCTTTAAAGACGTCTGTTAACCTGTGAAAGAGAATCTAGGTTTGTTTTTTATACTCCTTCCAAATTCAAATCACACCCTTTTATTGACAATTTACACTATTAATCTAGTGGAAGAATGCTAGACATAAAAATAAGGGCTCATCATTTTCAGTGGTGCAGTTCCTTGTCTTTCACCCTGAAGTAGTAGATGGGAGTGTCCAGTAATAGCAAAGTAAATTCAGAAAATGTAGAAGAGATGTTTAAAGAAAAGTGAGGGAGGTCTGCAAAGAATCCCAACCCTGGGATCTCAATAATAATATAGTAATTTTAACCTATGTATTTCATGGTACTTAGCAACACCACCTGTAGTAAGAGTCTGGGGAGTGCAAAGCACACAGAATATGTTTAATTTTCATCCAGCCTTTCCTAAATGCTTCTAAAGAAAATTTTGGTGAAGATTTCAGCTCATGGGGGCAGAGGAAGATATACACATATGTGCACATATACAAATAAATTAAGTTGACCTTCTGTATCAAGAATAGTGTGGCCAGCAGCACCAGGGAAGTCATTCTTCCCTTATACTCGGCACTGGTGAGGCTGCACCTTGAGTACTGTGTCCAGTTCAGGAAGGACGTTGAGATGCTTGAACGCGTCCAAAGGAGGGCAACAAGGCTGGTGAGGGGCTTGGAACACAAGCCCTATGAGGAACGACTGAGGGAGCTGGGGTTGTTTAGAGTGGAGAAAAGGAGACTCAGAGGCGACCTTATTGCTCTCTACAACTTCTTGAAAGGGTGGTCGTAGCCAGGTGGGGGTTGGTCTCTTTCTCCAGGCACCAACTGACAGAACACGAGGACACAGTCTTACGTTGCACCAAGGAAAATATAGGTTGGATATTAGGAAAAAGTTTTTTACAGAAAGTGATAAAATATTGGAATGGTCTACCCGGAGAGGTGGTAGAATCACCATCCCTGGACGTGTTTAAAAAGAGATTGGATGTGGCACTCAGCGTCATGGTTTAGTTTAGTTAAGGTGTTGGGACATGGCTTGGACTCGATGATCTTGAAGGTCTCTTCCAACCTGGTGATTCTGTGATTCTGATATTATAGTGACTTGCTTATGTGACAGTATTTTATTTTGTTCTAAAACCACTGTTCTTGACAGGGCACATTAGTATATCAGCTCACTGTATTATATTCTCCTCTGATCACAATCTTTGTACTTGAGGGTCACTTATTTTAAAATGGTAAATGCTAAGGAATTAGTTAGATTCTTTATTTCTCTCATAAATACACGACTAATTCAAGTGACTTTGATGATGTTTTATTCCTCAGAACTTGATGAACCCTTCTTTACCAAAATGGGCATTGGTTTCCGGGTTCAAACTGAGGCACAGGAAAGGCTGATTTTTAAACCATTACAGCTTACCCCTTCTGGAAAATCAGGCTCCCCCATGGTGTGTTACTGCAGGTATGCAGAATTTCTTGTCACTCCAGAAAATACAGGTTAAGTGATTTGTGGAATTTTTTTGTGGAGTTGATTTGGATATGTTTTCCACCTCCTAATTACTACAATACTGAATTTTTTTCAACCCCTTACTTACAAGTCTATACTAGATTCTTGGCTTGTATTGAATAGTGCATCCCTATAGAATAGCTTGTGATATAACAACATCGCAATCTGTTAGTGTCCTGATTCTGTACTTGGGTCTGTGGATATTGCAGAGCATGCAAAGTTTGAATTAACACTTTATTAATTACTGTGCACTAATTCCTTGTGTGAATGACCTACAAAGGACCCCACAGAGCTACAACATGAACAAACCAGTGCATTGCAAGCATACCTCTTGCCACAGAATGCCACTTCTGATTTCTCTCTTTTGGATAGCCAGGAAGTATGGCCATATTAACATAACTCTCTTCCATAACATATCCTACTTCTCAGTAGGACTAATTAGCTTAGGCACGGCACTGCACTCATCCAGCTATACTGCCTCCGGGGTCTGATTCACATCTAGCTTAAGTAGCTTTGCAAAGCCCTGGCATGCGTTGAGTTGCTATATCATAAATTTATATTACAGCTTATTCTACACTAACTTTCCCATGGAGACAAAACCTAAAAATCAGCTTTACTGCTGTGAACAGATTCATCAAAGTCTCCTACTGAAGTAATGCCATAATAATAATAATGAAAATATCCTGGCCCCGGTAGGAAGGCTCATACCCTGAAAACACTAACATGGGTGCACACCATCACTACTAGAACTAGTTCCTCTGATGCCAGCCCTAACACTAAGCATATGAATAAAAGGGAAGAATTGGAAAGGATCAGAAAAACACCTTGATATTAACATGGCTTAGAGAAATAAGATTAAAATGAAAATGTGTAACAGAATTTTAACTCCTGTGTTTTGAAAGGACTGTCTTAATTATTCCCATTATTAAAGGGCACTGTGAAGTAAAAGGCTATGAGCAGAGAGAAATATGCATTTCACTTGTATAAGATACAATAAATTTTTGAAGTTCATCACTCAGTCTATCTACACAATACTCAAATTAACTCATGAAGCAGTTATAATTCAGAGATAATTGAGAGAAATATACTTTCTACCAACACACAGTAATATGTTAAGAGTACTCAAAGCTAACCTTTGATGAAAAATTTTTATGCTAGGTTCTTCAATAAAATAAACACAAGAATAACTTGTGCTTTCATGGAGAGTATCAATCAACATGTAGCTGCTCATCATTGTCTAAATTAGATTAATATGAGACTGTTGGGTGGACAAAGGCAAACTGAAGATAATCAGCAAGACTTATGTTTTCAAATAATGTACAAACCACACCAATTACTTCAAAGAGACCCTTCAGACTACGAGTTTTGAAAAACATTTAAATTATAATATAGAAAAAAGGAAAGAAAATGACTTGTGGACCCTAAGTTACAGTTCACTGTTTGCTTTCACAAGGTAGAGCAGCAGAAAATTATCTCCCTCTTGTTACACATTTCATTTTTGATTAGGTTATTTTGCATTACTAGTTACTTCAAAACAGAGACACAAAAATATGAGGTGCCAAAGGTATTTTTTCTTCTGTGAAGATGAAAATTAATATAAGAAAACTATCTACAACACCACATAGAAGAAAACAAGATTTTCAGTTTTTACTGCAAACACTCATTCATGCCAGCAGTCTACATTAAGTCAATGTGTTATCCCACTGCATAATGACAGATCATGTTAGGCCTTATAAGATGGGACCAATATTCTTTAAAATATGTTATTTTTAGTGCTTTATCCCTTTTTCTTACTCTCAACCAATAACACATATTTGTCCAAAACAAATTACTGTTCTTTCACCATTTTGTTAGCATTGTTCACAATATTACATATACAGAACCATAAATCCTTATTTTTATTCATAAAATACATAGGAGAGGTCAACTGCACTTTTTTTGCATTCTGCAATTCAATCTTTGCTGTTAGGACTTGATCTCGAAAGTTTGTGCAGAGAGACAAAATACATTAGGTAGCTGTTTTGGCATGTGAAGTCTTAGCTTTACATATTTTGTGTATTTATTTTTTAGAGAAAAAGGGGACTCCAGTTACTAGGTTTCAACATAAGGCCTTGCAGAGTAGGATGTGGCAGGCTGGCCACACAGCTGCTGTGTGGCCTGTGATGAGGAGGTGCCTGTACCATCTGACAGTGCCAGCAAAGAGCTAATGTCTTCATTACACTTGTCCTTCTTTCTCTTTCCTCCATGGCTGCAGACAGCCAGGACTAGGATAACAGTTTGAACATACACAGAATGTGAGGGATAAATTTCCCAGTTATCTCCGCTGAAGTATTAAATTCAGATGTCTTATGATGACATTCTAAACGTTATCATTACTTATTTCACTGCAGCTCAACACACAGAGAGGAAGAGATAGTAAATCATATTATGAAGAGCTTCATGATATCTTGCTCCTCTTATACAAGAAACAGCAGTAGCTTGTGCCACTATTCAAGAAAGACTTGAGTGCCCAAACACTGGCAGTGAACCTGGGGTCACCAAAAGAAGGCTGAGCTCATCAGAGTTCATCCTTGCAATGAAACATCAAGATAGGAGAGGTTCCAAGGGAACCAAGGAGCTGAGAGAGCACAGCTGATTACCTTTTCTAGTTTTGTTTCTGGAATGAAAATACTGAGAAGCAAATGTTTCATGTCCTGTCATGCATCACACCACGGAAGAGGCAGCAAAGTTTGTCCTTCATGTAGAAACAACAGGACAAAAATAAAAATCCTGCCTGCAACTGTGTTTTTCTTATCCTTTTAAAGAATTTAGGGCAAACCTGTCAATAAGAAGTGCTCTGTGGCTGCCAAGTGTAACTACAACGGCACCCAGATATATTTCTAACATCTAACAAAAACAGAACTATGACAATTGAACTTAGAACATCAGAAGAACATGCTTATTGTCCACACTCAATGAGGGAAAAAGTCAATGACATCACAAGAACTGCCTATGTTTTGGATTCTGTTTTTTTCTTTTGATGGTATCAAAAAGTCTCTTCTAGATTACTGTCATTTGCAGATGAGAAACTATTGAAGTAGCACACAAAGTCAATAAAATGATCTCACTACACTCGCCAATATGCATAAGGGGTTTTATCTTTAAAAATAGCCTAGTATTTAGTTGCGTAAGTTCCAAATGGTGTTTAATGGGTGAAAATGCCTAAAGATTTCTGAAAGGTGTTCTACTTTTGGCCATTAGCATTCTGCAGCAGGATAATTTAAATCTTCTTTCAGTTCTGGGTACTCAAGTTCACAGTCCTCCTTACTTCTAAAGGGGAGGAACTTCCACCTATGTGGAAGGGAAGAATCCCAATAAAATCCATAGAGCACAACCATTGATGGGCCCAATTCAGGAAGTACCATGACCAGACAACTGTAGAGTGTCTAACCTGAGTTAGAAGTTAATGAGGCTTCTTTTTCATCAATTTGTTCCCTCACTAATACTGGAATTTTAGGGCAACAGAAACTTTCGTTTTGTGAATTCAGGTCATATTAACTAACAGTTTCAGCTGAAATAACATGAAAAAACTTCAGAGATGTTGAAAGAATTCGTTCTGGCATCTCAAAAAACAAAACATTTTGATTTTGTCACAAGGGGACTCCTTTCTCAGAAACAGAGGAGGTAGTGCTGCCACCCCTGATATCCAAAAACTCGGTGATTAGGCCATGTTCTTAGGTTGTGAAAGATGTAGCTTCAAGCACCTCCTTTAAGTGATTTGGTACAGGGACCTGAACCCAAACACTGTGCTTCTCAGGAGAGTAGCCTAACTGCTGGGTTAGAAAATATTCTTAGGTAGGTTTCTCTCAGCCTCATTTGTTGAAAGTGTCCCACTTTACATAAAGTAGTTAAATATTCATTGAAACAGAGACTGAAAGCCAGGTGCCGGCCCCCTTTTTCTCTGACTGCTCAAATTACCAGGATCTCAAGTCATTCACATGCTCTCTGTTTCTGTGGCCTACTTACTATTTAATGTACATTCCACTGATGGGAGAAAGGGGAGAAGGAGAAAACGCTTTCTTCTCTGAACTTCTGTATCGGCCTTGGGCATAGCCCAGACCAGTGACAATATGGGTTGGTGAAAATTTTGAGCCTTACCTTTGCAAGGGCAGTAGTATGGAAGGTAAGAAATGATCATTTTCTAACACATAGAGTAGATAAAAACAAAGTAGCTTAATGACAAGAAATAGTATTATTTAAAGGAGAAAGAAGTGAGACATCTGCATCTATTTGTATCCAATGTTTATCCCTATTGGCACAATTAATAAAAGCTGTGCATAAATCACACAAAGTTCATTAAATCCACTGGCTCAGGCTGCTGACTAATTGGTAAACACACACTCGATAAAAAAAGTGAAATGTATGCCAACTCCACATTGTAAAACTGTTTTCTAGTTAAGAAGTCTCTGCTTCTCTGTGGCTTTTCCAACAGAGCTTGATTTTCACAGTTATTGATCTTAGGGAAACAATAATACCCAGAACAGTGCCCAAAGGCCCTAAAACAGGAAAACAAAAAGCACCTCTATCCAGCTTACAGAGACCAAGGAGTTTACTATCCTATGCCTAGGGCAATTTTCTAACACACCCATGAATCTAAGGTCTGCTGATGCCTGCTCCATACAATTCAACAGACTATTTTAGGCACTTCAGCTCTTTTATGAATGTGGCCTTCAGCACTTTCTTCTGCAATGTTGCCTTCAAGTAGTCCAACATGAAGGTATCACTGCCCAGCAAAACCTTGAATCTTCTAAATCTATCAATTCTGATAAATTAAAGGTCTGGGAACTATGTAGGCCTGTGCAGACAGGGAACCGAACACTACCAGAATTAGACACAAACAAAAACTAAGTATAAAAAACATGAGAAGTGTGAGAGGGGCTGAGGCTGGAGAAGGTCACAGAAGACCATCTCCATCATTTGGACAGGATGAAGAAATTGTGCTCCTCCTTTTCAGAAAAACGCCCTCCTTTTCAGAAGAGGCCTGCACCCAGCTAACCACAGATTTTTATAGATAGGGAGCTCATCAAAAGGCTTTAATACTTACAATACCTGTGCAAAAATCCACGGAAAGCCCTATTTGAAGAGTCTCTTGCTACCACCACTGAAGACTCTGACTGTGGACAGCTTTCCTGACATCAAACAAACCCAGATGTAAGAGGCCTTGGGAGCTAGCCCAGTGCTTTGTCTGGGTCTGACCTCAAGTTTTCGGTATTTACATTTTTTCGAAAACATGATTTAGAACAGATGTCACTGGACACCAGAGCTCTTCTCCAACGCTGGAATAGAAAACCACAGGAAAAGAAGAAGATACAGACCAGCTTAATTTACATTACAGGAGCATATTGATCTGCATAGCAAAGAGAGGGCAGAATCCACACACCTCCAATTTTAGTTTAATTAGACTCACAATCAAATATCAGTGCTGGTTTCCCTCTATTAAGGGTCAAGCAAAAGGCTTGGTTTGATTTTGAACGCCCTTATAAACAAGTGGAATACTTTGGTTTAGGGGTGGTTTAGGACCATCTCTGCTTGTATTCTCTATTTCTTCCATTGACTTTGGCAGTGCCTGAACAACATATTAAAAGCACTTGCCTCAAACCACACTTGTGGTGTGCATGCTTGAAACAATGGATGAAATATTGTTGAAAAACAGTATTATGAAACTGATATAGATTTAATAGTGGCTAAATGAAAGAAATGGGAATATGAAACCCCCTTCTTTAGACAATGTGTGGTGAAATAATCTGTTTGCAATGAAAGGAAAAAGCTCAAAAAGAAACATTTGGAAGCAATACAATGACATATGGTCCCATATGTTGGATCTATAATGCTTCCTAATTCCTTCAGGGTAAAATTCATCCTTCTCCTAAACAAATTCCAAGTAACTGAGATGTGCCTGTGTGGACTTAAGGAAGAACTAGAATCTTCCCTCCATACACAGACAAGAGAAGACTATGAAGCAGCTTCACTGCAGTTGCTATTGTACCCATGGCTTCAACCACTACTAGTAATGTTTTTTGATCCTTTTCTCGGTAATTGTAATTGCTGATCCATAGGCTCCTCCTCATCTCTTCTCCTTGGCTGAGTCTGCTCAGGGCAGGCTTTCCCTGTAGGGTGCTCCATGGTAAAGAAGGCATGTGCTCAGCTTTCTGAATCATAGTAGGACAGCAGTATAGCCAGAGTTGCTTTAAAAGTTTTATGTATAGCGAGCTGCATGTTGGTGTTGATAAGGCATCCTCAGGGCACTTATGCTCTACAGCAGTTTTTGGCGATGCCTTTACAGCCCTTAGGTTTTTGAGATACAGGATTTCCACTTATAATTTCTGGTCCTATGCCGTTCACCTGTCCCTGGATGAGGAAGTGAAAGAGGAAAAAGCCTGCAAAATCTGGCAACAGGTTTTATCCTCTTAGTGAGCAGATTTTCTAAGTGTGCTGAACACAAGTGATGGAACATCTATCCAGCAATGAAAGCATCTCATATCCAAATGATCTGAATTAAACTGTGATATAATAATTATTATTGGAATTTTGTCATATTTTGGGTGGCTGCATTACTTGGGATTGAAGCACAGGTAACTGCCTAGGTGAACAAATTACTGGAGGTAGTTAAGCAGTCATGGTTCTGTTGACCCCTCACAGCTCTGGAAAGCCAGGCTACCTAGAGCTAAGGTACTCACTTGCAGTTTTCATCACTGACCCATATGGATGTAACATTGCACAACAATACCTCTGTTTGCACATGAAAGGAAAACTTTTCTCACAACCCTTATTCTTATACTTCTTATTGATGGGTTGTTCCAAACCTCAGATGCTCCAAAGATGGACTATATTGCTATTTGCCTGGTCATTAAAGTGAAGCTCAATACCCATTTTATAGGTCATTTAAGCTGTTCATTAATTTGCTTAATTTTTGCCATCTCTAGTCTGCTTCAGGTGCTAGTAATTAGCTGTTTTCATTGATCTATTTTGTTTGTATACGAATAGTTTTGAAATGATATGTTACTAAATGTTATGCATTACTATTCTTGTTCATATTCTTTTAAAATTTGTGTTGAATACCATGCCATCCCCAGCCTGCTAGGAAGAGATCTTTGCATTTTGTTTTTGTGTTTTACCCAGTTGTGTTGGTAGTAACAGGAATTACCTGTGAACATTGGAGGGAGTAACACTGCAGCAACTGACATTAATTTCCACTGAAAAATGACCTATGAAATGATGTCTAGATTTTGCAGTTCAGCTGAAGTCCACCAACAGAGAGGGGTATTCAAAAGGTATATTCATGACTGGTATCAGAGAAAGACAAAAAATTGTAGCAGATATGAAATGAGATCAATCAAGTCACTAAAAAAGTTCATTTAGCAGCAATCCTGCTGTGAAATGGGAATAAAGGCAGAAAAGCCTTTGTCCCTGTATTGGCTTTGCACTACCTGGTTTTTGATACCAGGGGGACCACAGAGGTGGCTCCTGTGAGAAACTCCTGGAAGCTTCCACCAGGTCCAGCAGAGCCAATCTCTGATGGCTTTGAAGGTGGTCATACTGCTGGCCAAAAGTGGGCCAATGAGAGAAGTTGGTCATGCCTCTGTGATGACATATTTAAGAAGAAAATCAAAATAAAGCCATACAGTTTTGGCTTCTAGTCAGAGAAGAGGAGGAGGTGAGAACATGCGAAGGAAAACAACATGGTGACTCCAAGGCCAGTGGAAAAGAAGAGGGAGGAGGTGCTCCAGGTGCTGGAGCCAAGATGCCTCTGCAGGCCATGGTGAAGACCATGGTGAAGCAGGTTGTCCCCCTACAGCCCATGGGTCCACGGGGGATGCAGAGATCCACCTGTAGCCCATAAGGGAGGTGCCCGTGCCAGAGCGGGTGGATGCCTGAAGGAAGCTGTGATCCAGTGGAAGACCCAGTAGAGAGAGAGGGCCCTTGCTTCCAGGTTGGAGCAGCCTGTCCTTGGAGAGCTGCACCCTGTGGAAAGAGGGAGCCATGGCGCAGCAGTTTTGGGAGGGCTGTGTGCCCGTGGGAGGGACTCGTGTTCCAGCAGGGGCGGTGTGGCTGCTGCTTGTGAGAGGGGACCCATGCCATGGAAGTTCACGGAGAACTGTCTCCCATGGGAGGGACCCCACAGCCTCACAGGGGAAGACTCCTCTCCTGGAGCAGCGGAAGAGAATCTCGGTGATGAACTGACCAAACCGCCATGCCCTGTCTCCCTGCACTGTCAGTGGGAAGGAGGGAGGGGCTGGGGGGGGAAAGGTGTTTTAAGGGCTTATTTTACTTCTCATTATCCTCCTCTGATTCTGTTACCAATAAATTCACTTTGTAACTTTAAGTTAAGCCTGTTTTGCCCTTAAAGTGTTTCTCCCGGTCCTTATCTCAACTTATGAAGCCTTTGTTAATTTTTTTTCTTTCTCTCTTCTGTTCAGCTGTGGCAGGGGATGGTGAGCAAGTGACTCTCATGGATGCCTGGCACTGGGCCAGTGTCAAACCACGACAGTCCCCAGTTTGGTTGGTCAAGGGAATTAGGCAATATGCTAAAATCAAATCAAAATTTTTCATTTAATTTCCCTTTAACGATGATTAAATAAAGCACAGGCTTATTATTTCCTGCATTCCTCAAAGATACCTTTGTTCTTCACTTTGTAAGTCAAAGCTTGCATTAAGAGAATTTTCTAGGGAATCATAGCATGGTTAGGGTTGGAAGCGACCTTGAAGATCATCTAGTTCCAACTCCTCTGTCATGGGCAGGGACACCGTCCGCTAAACCAGGTTGCTCAAAGCCCCATCCAACCTGGCCTTGACCAGTTCCAGGGATAGGGCATCCACAGCTTCTCTGGGCATGCTGACATTCTTAAGCATTTCATCCTCCACAAACCAATAAACCTAAACATACACAGAGGCATCTGGCAGTGCCTAGGCATAAGATGAGAAGGCTGAAGAAACTGGAGGCTGCTTCTCTGAGCTGCTCTGTAAACTGGCAGCATGAGACATCTAGGAAAGACATCTTCCAGCATCAGACACCAGCTGCAATATCCTGTCCATGTAGCAGGATAGCACCTGGGCCACAGGAACACCTCAGTACTTCAACATTCAAAACCTCTTTTATGCTCAGAGATTTGTGAAAAGTGTCTCAGACCACGGTTTGCACCCATTGACTTCTACAAATAATGAGTAATACTCGTATCACACACATAGCTACCATTTAGTTGTCACAGTCTTCTGGAAGTCTTTTTCTCAAAGGCAGAAAAATCCACATGTGTCTGTACTGAGAACTGTGGCTTCAGGAAAGGTGCAAAAATGGCCAATAAAATGATAGTGTGTCCTGCAAAAGATCTGGCTGAGTACGGAAAAAATGTCTGTGTCAAGTACTGTTTTGAATGAGTTTCTGCTCTTGAGTATTATCTGAGTGTATTGAGATGCTGCTTTGCTACCTTAGAGACCCAGCTACCCAGCTCAATAGTGCTGTTCCAATGCCACTGATCCACAGCAAATACTAGAGCCTAGCATTCACACCTGTAAACATGAGGTGTTACATAACCCAGGCTTACAGAAGGAATTTTTACTACACAGAGGTGTTGGAGCTGTTGGGAGACTGTCCTTGTCTTGCAATTAGATTGGAAACCACAGCCCTAAGGAAAGACAGACACCATCCTAGGGAAGCAGTATGTGCTCTAGGATTAGCATCTTTTCAATCCAGCTCTACTCATTTGGGCTCATCTCTAAGCAGAAGTCCACCAGAATATATTTTTTTTCTGGAATACAGCTATAAAGCTATCATAAACACAGAGGGGGATATGATGAGGATGAGGGCTTCAGATCTCTGAGTCCCCCACTAAAAGAAGCAGAGATCTTTTAAATTCATAAGCAGGGATTAGGAAGTACTCGACTTTGCTTCTCCAGCTGGAGGACGGGAATAAGAATTATCCAGATAAAAACTACAAAAGACAAGGAAGGATGTAAAGAAATCATTTAGGTTCAGAACCACAATAAACTCGAAGAAAAAACTTCTGCCCAGTAGATTTCTAGAGGGCACTAACCTAACCTTAATGTTGATCCAAGATGAGTTTTATTATCTGATAGATACAGAGCCAACAGTACATCCTAAAGACACATGCACAGGTACCACACACACTATAGGAATGAAAAGTCTTCCCTCTTTGGGAAATCATCCTGTCTTGAAGGGAAAAGATGATTATTCCTCTTCCAATCACCACCACTTGCTCTTCCCCAGCTCTCAAAAGGGCAATGAAGGCATGGCTACTAGAAACCATTTCAAAAGCTAAACCAAGATGGGGCTGAGGAGGGAATGGTATGGGGAGAGAAGGATATACCTACCTGTATATTTATTTCCAAAACTACTTATTGTGCCACTTGTTTACTTCTCTTTGGTTCTTGCCTCTGCATGTCAAAGTGCTTACCAACAAACTCTGTTTATTTGGTGTCTACAACACCTCTGTCAGAATGTGAATTTGCATCCGCAGTGTGTCAGCCTGTGCCAGTGACCAGTGATGCCAGTCAGTCTCCCCCCACGGTAATGCTTACATCACTTCTTTGTTTAAAAAAATGGGAACTTGACACTATCTGCATTAGCCCATCACCAATACTCAGAAAGTCATCTCTCTTCTCCTTTAATATTTGGAAATACTTAAAGAGTTTCAGGAAAATATTTTCATGGAATGTTTGATGTAAAAAATGCTCCAAGGCAGATAGATTTTTCCAGTTAACATTTCAAAATTGCTTCAAGACTGAATGAACCTCTGTGATGATATACTTCTCTGTTTTAATTTTCCAGCTGGAAAATGAAAATGTATTCAATATTTAAAAGGTCTTTTACAAAATACACAGAAACTATTAAAAACAGTACCTGGGCTATTCTGCAGGAAAGGGAACAGAAAAAAACCACACCTGGGATACAAAGCCCTGTAGCCACTCAGCAGTCCACAAAACAACTTCAGTGAGCATAACCACATCCTTCCTTCCCAGGGAGGCCATGACTCAGAAGGCACAGAGCCAATGCACTCTTGCCAGATATTTGAAATGACAACTGGGAAAAAAAGCATTAACTCACCCAAGACAAAGCTCAGCTTCTTCTAGATGGACCAGGGCTGGTACTTTTGTGAAATCATCCTTAGACTGACTGCAAAGAAGTGGTACAGAGTGCAGTTACTGCATCTACCTAATATTTCCTGGAAGACGACAAGAAGTATATGGGTCTATATCCCCACTCATCATCTGGTAGTTGGATTGGCTAAATTGGCTTTACACACATGCAGCTGGGAATGTTTTACAGCACTTTCCTTCACATTCTTCCTCTAGTGACTGCATTTTTCCTTTTACATCAAATTCCCTCTTGCATTGAGGCGGCAGTTCCTCGACAATTTTGCTCCACGCATGCACGGAACAACTGGTACTTGCTTGATGCATGGTTGTACCGTTTTCTTTAGAATGGAGTAGCACTTTCAAAGTGGACAGAGGGTTGAAGAAGAATTGTGATTTCTTCATCTGCTGATAAAACAATTTTGTCCTGACCACTCTGATCTGGCCAAAGGGAGCACAGCAGCCACAGTGGAGGTTTATGCAATCTGCAGAGTGTCTTACTGCCTTCTACAGAAGAATCACTGCCACCTTTAAGCAGAAAATAGTCCACTGATCAGAGCCCATTTTCTCAGCCTGTGGAGGGCAAGATTTGCTGTATAGTGATGACTACTTGCTGTAGTTACTACAGAAGCACAAGAACCATAGACCTACAGGAAAGAATTACAGTTTGAATAGTGCACAAGACTAAGCAAGATTCAACATTTTAGACTTTTCGTTCCACTATGGCAGGCTCAGCTGTGTCACAGACAGCTTTGGTGTACGCATACGCTTCAAGGCACAAATGAAGAAAAATCACTCCAGTTATTCACAGGTCTTTTTCAGCCTGCTACAGCAAGTGATGAAGTTTATTCTTTCACTTACAAGACTCTAGAGTACCAGCAAAACTTGTTATAAGCTCTCTCTGTTTATTTTTCTCATATTTCAAAGGAAACTTTTCACTGCAAGCTAACTAACTCCTCTGTTAAAAGTGTATCCCCTACCTTTTAATATTTGTAACAAAGACTTAATGGAGAACTGAAGGTCTACAGTCTTAGAAATAATGAAGCTCTAAATGTATCTCCATGATACATACACGTCTCACTATGGCTGATTTGTCTGTGTGGAGTGTTAGGTTGGCACCGCACTAAAGCTTCTGATTCTAGCGCAACCAGAGCCAGTTTTTCTGAGTACTCGCTACTCTGCCAGGAGCACACATCCCAAGGTACTTTCACCTACAAATTCCGTAACACTGAAAGACAAGTTTAGTCTAGCCCAAAGACATGGCAAACTTATGACTCATCTTGACCACTTCTTGTCTAAAGATTTCTTCAAAGGAGATGACATTTTCTTCACCACTGCTACAATCTGCACACAAGACTTGATCAAAATCCAACAGGGTTCCCATGAATTAGCTATTTTACAGCCTAGACATGTATGCTTAGGCAAGTTAGAAAACACTGTATTTCAGCTTCTTGGATAATGAAAGGGAATTTCCATATTAAAAGCTGGTAGTAAAGCTGATGGCAGTTTTCAGTTTTAGAATCACATGAGATACTTGGAAAGAAAGAGATACTCCAGTGATACACAAACAGAATTTGGCCTAGCACATGAACACAGTCTCAGTTAGGATCTGGGCTTGAAAAAAATTCTTAATTTCTTTAAGAATCAGATCTCAACTTTGCAGTGACTTCTTTTTCATCTGCATGCAAGATTTTAAAAATAGGACTGGTGTTTCCTTTAATTAGTATTTGATACAGTATTAATATTCCTATTTATCTTTTACATGCCATATGGATTAAATTCTCATTACTTTTGATCTTAATACTTTTAAAATATGTAAATCAGCAGACAGACACCCTCTTTAAAGCAGTGTTTGCACACCACATCTATTATTGCCTTGGGCAAAAGGAAAATATCTGCATTGCTAAAATTCCAGAATTGTAAGGAAATCTTGAAATATCAGATATTAAACTGATCAATCTAGATGAATGATATAATGACCATGTAAACTGAAGTTGTTTAGATACAGCTGTACCTAAAATTGACATTAAAAGTGGCCAAAGGCCATTAAAGAACATGCACTTAAAATGGATCAATTAAGTTAATTTCCAGAAGGAGAAGAATGTTTTCACAGGTTGAGCTAATTCCAGATGCAGTGCCTTAGAAGAACGCTATAGTTTTTTAAAAAACTCACCTTTAATGTCAGACATTAAAAACATTATTTGTTTTCAAGTTTACAGAAGATACCATTACCTTAATTAATCTATTGTTTTTCCAACACCATAGCACACTGCTGACGAATAGAATTGAATTTGCATGTATTTCAATTTGTCTGAATGTTATGGTTAAGCAGAAAGGAGAAACTTACGGGACTTACCAAATACAGGAAAAGGGCAAAGAGGATACATGGGACTGGCATCTGTTCACACCGTATGTAATCTCCGATGATATGGGAAGCATTTGGATTTAGTGTTAAATGAATATGGTTCATGAATGTATTAGTCTGAAAACAAAAGTCTATCCAATCCTTTTACATTTGATCTTCCTATAATATATAATATTTTTAGCTAGCCCTGTCAAATTTCTCTGCCTACATTATACTGCTGAAGTGTATGCCAAGAGTTTGCAGAATAAATTAAGCAAATGTAGTTGTGGAAACCAGAGCTTACTCAGTACTACCATACTCTGACTGAGAGGTGGAGGGAGGATGCAGCTGCAACCACATTGCATGCCCCAGAGCATGTGTGCAGTAAGCCATTTCCTACCTTTCAGCCCTGAAAAATCTGTGCCTGTTGAGAAATACCACATGAAAATTACTGTTCTGGTTGAAAAAAAAAATATATTGCTCCTCAGTATCACAAAAGACATTTTTGGGGAAATTGGGCACAGCAGGGTCCATTTACTTCCTCTTATTTTTATTTCTTTCTTATCTCATCCAAAATCCACCGGGACCTTCTCCACTGTCTTGACTAAGCTCTGAGTACAGGCCAGAAACCTGACAGCATGATGTATTTTTAGCACTTCACCTTTATTTTGGTTATTTTAGGAATCTACAGGACCAAATACTAGTGTTTCTTCAAATGCATCTAAGAGCATACATCACTCCTCCTTAAACTGAATCACGAGGCCTTGTTTGGCAGGGTTCTTTCCAAACAAAAACCTGAGCCTGAGCTCTTTAATCCTGTGGTACAACAGTCGTGTATAAACCATGACTTCCCTGCATGCACACCAAGCAGAAGGTCCACAGCAGTGAAGGCAATGAAAGTAACAAAAAAACCCCCCAAAAAAACACCAACCAACCAACCAACCAACCAAAACCACCCCCGCAAAAAAACCCCCCAAAAACAAAAACAAAAACAAAAAGAAATTTGGCCCTTGCTCTGAACAACAGTTTAGTTTAAGGCATAGTCTATACCAGCAAATGCTACCAACGCACTTATTTCTTGACATCATCGGGATTGGTAAAAGTCCTCAGCCAGAAATACTGTTGGCTTTTTGACCAGAACAACTCAATCCATTTGGCAAACTGCTTTAAGAACTTCTTTCCTATCACGATGTGTCTTTCCAGAAAGGAAGTTTGTTGTCATACATCTGCAGTACAGTTACAGTTTCAAAGTCTTCTGCAATCTAACTGCAGATACAGCCTAACTTGCCAGTTCAGTGCAGGCTTTTTTTTCAGATGCCATCTTGCATAAGACCACACTAAAAATAAAACATTCTTCACATAAATCTGCAAGCCATAGTCATACACATACACCAAAAAGAAGGCACATCAGTGTCCTTAAATTTGAAGGAATCTGATAAGCACCACAAATATTATTTTGAAATTCCTGTGCAACTAAATTGTTTTCTCACAGTTACTTGCAAAAGCATAATTAATAAGGTATTGGTAATCTAAGCAGCCACTGTATATCCCCAACTGTGTTTATAGTATCTAGGTAACAGAATGCCTAAGAAGTAATTTAAATTTCCCCTTTAAGTGTCTTAATGACACTGTAGGGGACAATGCAGCAGTTAGCTATTGCAGTTTAAATGTTTTATGTACTTAAATCACAATTATTGCTCATTACTGTTTCACAACACAGATATATCTTATCTTTGTCTTAAACAAGAAACATATCAAATAGGAAAATCTGTTCACAGCCATGCTATATTGTCTATACTGTTCAACCCATTTACTTTTCAAGTTGTATTATAAATATCTAATTCTAAGCAGTTACTTAGAATTCAGATTTCCATATTTTTTTTCAAATTGAATGGTCTTACTTAGGCAATGATTGTCATAACGCTTAACAAGATGTGTGGATAACCACTGCTATACCCTGAAGTATTGGGACCCTTGTAATCAACCTCTGCTTCTGACTGCTGCATTTGTTATATGCAGAACAAGGAGATGGTGCACACAAGCCTGTGAAAGTCTATGTTAATAAATCAAGGTTGGCTACTGAACTCGCAGCTCTGTTCTCTAGTTAGTTCACAAGTATTTCATATCAAAGGGATGCAAATGTGAAGGTTTAGAAATAAAGGAGTAGCTCTTTCAAATTTGAAGCTAAATAAAAAGTCTGACAAGCAATACCATTAACAATCTGTATCACTTTTACCCAGTCTCCTTTCTTGAAACTTAAGCACAACACTACACAGTGGGACTCAACTTCACTTTCACCTCTGCTCCAGGTAGCAGACTTACTTAGCTCAATGATATAGCATCTACAGAAACTGCATTACAGTATTTCTCAGAAGTGACCCCATTAAAATAAATTCAAACAGCTATTACAAGCAAAACTTTCCTCACCTTCCGTTTTTTTTCATCACTAGGATGTGGAAACCTTCTGCCTCCTTCACTGCAATCCCATGATACATTCATATAAATATAACCTTGGAATTCCATTGGAAACAGATTCACACTAAAGTCAACCACTTCCTCATCTTCTTTGTAAAATTATATACCCACACTGAACCAGAGGGTATAGTGATAGAATATAAATTACTTCCATGGGCCATACAAGAGAGGATAGTTCTTAAAAGTGCTCACCTTCCTAAAACAGGCCACACATTCACCTGACATTAAGCCACAATCAGGATATTGTGTTAACCAAGTCTATTGCTTTCAAACAGCCGAATTGTTTTCGACTAATGATGCCTTCTTTTGCTGTGCCCTAATAAAATATTCTTGTTTCAGTTCTAGATCATTCCTGGCAAGTCAGCTGGGAACATGCAGAACACAATGTACACCAGATTCCAGCACACTTCTGCCTTCCTGCTCTGAGCTTTGTCATCATCTTACATGAAAACAGGCACAGGCCCATCCCACCAAAACTTGTTTTGCTCAGTTTGTTTTTGTTTCAAAAGATCCTTCAGGGGAAACAATCTGGTCAAAAATCCAGCCCCAATTCAAAATGTTTATATAAAACACACTTGGGGCTCAAATCTGTGGGAGCAATATTTTAAAAAGCTTGTATTTTTTGTTTCTGATTTGTTGTTCTTACTCAATGTTCTGGTATTGGTATGAACAAAGCCAGACAAAACCCCAAGCATTAGTTTAACAAATGCAATCCAGATACAATGGGCTAGATTTACAGACCAGCCATGCTTATTCATGGTGTAGCATGAAGATGCATGATGACGCTGAGCATAATAGGCCCAATTTACAGTTGCCCTGAGGTCTCTTTAGAGAAGACTAGCACAGAGGGCCTGTTCACTGAATGCAGAGCCAGTTTCTTTGCTCCTACTTGTCCCAGGCAAGGAATCATTCTAAGGCAGGGCAGCACAAACCTGAACAAAAGTCACTAGGATAAAGGGCTGCAGTTCTTGAGAAATAATCTTTCTCCCATATCCTCTAATCTTTCCCATTTTCAGTTGATGTTGAACTGGAGCAACCTCTGCAGATATGGGGACATCTTCCTCTGCTATACCTTTTCAGAGGTTATGAGAGGCATTTGTCCTGCATCAACCCAGCAACCGCAATTTTCCAGTTGGCTTGCAAAGGAAATGGTAGACACAACTCTTACTCTTTTACAGTTAGACTCAGCTCTTGTATAGCTCATATGTACCTTCTGAGTTTGGCTTTTTCTGACTACAGTGAATGCAACTACAAATCTAAAGGCAGATAATGGTGTTCTTATCGCTGAGATTTCTTATTTGGAGAATTTATTTGACAATATTGAGGGTATATGTATGTCATCTGCCACTAATTTTATTTTAACAGAGCATAAACAGGAACACAAAGTAAGTTTTTTTCACAGAAAGTTTTTTTTTTTTATTTCTTCACTAGCTACAGGCTTTAACCAGAGACCAATCATTCAGCAACAAGGGATAAAAGATCTTGATAACCCACTGGTGAAGGCTGACCTTAAACATTGATCCTAAATTGTGCGTCAACTCGAAGAATAAATCTGGTCCTGGTTCTCAGAAGCAACTATCAATACAGCTGAAAGCTGTTACTTTTAAAGAATTATGTCCAGAAAGCAAGGCACATCTTGTTCTGCTGTGGATGACTCTGCATAATCCTAAGACCTCAAGAAGCCAACGCAAGAAGCTCTAGAAGATGTGAATTTTATTTACAGCTCTTGCCAACATTCCAGTACATTGGAAAGGTAGATAAGATGCAGAAAGCCATAGAATCATAGAAAGCTTGGGTTGGAAGGGATCTTAAAGATCGCCTAGTTACAATCCCCTGCCATGGGCAGGGTTGTCACCCACTAGACCAGATTGCTTAGGGCTCCATGCAAACTTACTTTGAACACTTCCAGGGATGGGACACCCAAAACTTCTCTGGGCAGACTGTTCAGTGCCTCACCACACTCTGAGTAAAGAACTTCTTCCTAACTTCTAATCTAAATCTGTCCTCTTTTAGTTCAAAATGGTTCCCTCTTATCCTGTTGCTACCTGCCTGTGCAAAAAGTCACTCTCCCTCTTTTTCATGAGCCCCCTTAAAGTACTGGAAGGCTGCAGTGAGGTATCCCTGAAGCCTTCTCTTTTCAGGATGAATAACCCCAGCTCTCTCAGACTGTCTTAACAGAAGAGGCGTGCCAGCCCTCTCACTATCTTTATGGCCACCTATGGACTCACTCCAGCATGTCCATGTCTTTCTTGTGCTGAGGACCCCAGAGCTGAACACAGCACTCCAAGTGGGGTCTCATGAGAGCAGAGTAGAAGAGGAAAATCCTGTCCCTTGACCTGCTGGCCACTCCTCTTCTGATGGAGCCATGACTTCTGGTCTGCAAGCACACACTGTTGGCTGATGTCCAGCTTTTCATCCATGAGAACCCTCAAGTCCTTCTCATAGTTTAAGAGTCAGAAAGTCATAGATTAATGAATTTAGGCCTGACACTAAATATTACTAAATTAAAAAATGTAAAGCTTTTGCTTAGGTCCAACATTGAATATGGAGATGGACACAAACAGAGGAGGAAAAATTAACATTAGGAAATAAAACTGAAAATGTCTTTAGGTCTTTTCTGCAAAAACAAAAACATCATGGTTATATGGCTGCAATGGATGGGATAGTGAAGTACAGAATGTAAGACTGTAAGTCCTAGAAATCCAGCGGGGGTAATCTCAATTCCTCCTGTCTCAGTTAACTTCTGGAATCTTGTTTTAAAGCTGAATGAATTGTGTAACTCACTGTGCTATCTGGTGTATTGTGTTCTACCTTGTCTCTTCTCCTGATGTGACATTAGGTATTTACATCCTTTGTTATTTTTATTTTGTTGGTTGGTTGGTTGGTTTGGTTTGGATAACTTCCAAAGCTCATAAATAGAAAACAAAAAATGGTCACTGAAGAAAAGGTTTTTATTATGCAGGGGAAAATTTCCCTTATTTCATCTGTTTTCTTCTTTATTTTCAAAGATTTAAGGCCAATTAATGCTCTGCCCTTTCAGAGACACAGGCTTCCAAGGCGTAACAAAAAACTAGGTTGCAAATAATGATATAAAGTGTTGCAAAGTAAGGATGCACTACTATGGGCACTACTGCAAAGGAAATTGTTCAGTAAGTATTGCTGCTCCCAAAAAAAAGATTTTACCTATTAAAACAGAGCATGAACTGTAACTCTCCTTTCAAATGCTCTAAAGCTAGAACTACACTTTTCCCTGAAAAATCTGAGCAACTAGATATAAGCGAAGCAACGCTACAGAAAGCAGCAGGACATTTCACTGCTACGGCTACCAAGCCTTCTGTCCTTATTGAAATGGAACAGTATCTTTTTTGTTTTTCACCTCATCCACTTCTTTCTCCTTTCTCTATCATGCTTGTCTGCACAGGTTTACTTCTTTTATGGCATATTCCTTCTGCACTCCACTTCTGGCTGGTTTTTAATTCCATGATGTTTGTCCATGTCTGTCACACATTTTCCCTACATGTGAAGTTCTGCATGGTTTAATCTACCATGGTCAGCATTTTCTGCCTTACTGTTATAATCTCTTTCAAAAAAAAGATTAGATTGTTTCCTCTTTTTCCTCCTTTTTTTTTTCTTTTTCTTGCAAGTCACACCACAAATGACTACAATTCCACAAACAAGTTACAGAATTTAAGCAGAAAATTGGCAGATACTTTCTGACTGTGCATGTTTTTTTTGTGGGTGGGACAAGAAGAGGGAGTTCTGTGAATTAACAGCGATTTTCTTCAATATGTGTCAATGATTAGCTTGTGTGGCATACTACTACCATGTGGGCAATCTCTGATTTTGAAAGTTTTAGGTTGTAAGTTGTGTATGATGATGAAAGACAATAATGAAAATCCTACTTCATCTGCAATGCCTTAAGACATGTCTGCCTGTGGCTGTCTGATGACTATGTTCTTCCCAGGGAATGTTTTAAAGTAGACTATGCTTTGCAAATAAGAGTATCTAAATACAGTCACGCAAAATTTCATTTTTCTAAAGCAGTTAAGCTCCTTTGGATATGAAGCTGAGGAATTCACCCTTCTTGGGCCTTAAATCAATGATCAAAAGGCACAAAGCACAAGCCTCGATACGCAGACAGAAAACTGATATATACTATAGACTTGAACTAACAGCTGTTCTGAATACCATTGCAAGGGGAAAAATCCTTGTGAGGAGATTAAGAATTTTCAATTTATCAGTTTCTTATGAATGAAAAACTAATTGGAAGCACATGGACAACAAGAGATGAAAGAAACTGATATCACTTTTACTCAAAGTGATGAGCAAAAGATGAGGGGTTAGCCCAAACTGGAATCTTGTTCCTGTACCCTTTTGGGACATTAGGCGAGACAGTATGCAGACCTGGACTTCATATATATTTACCTGTCTCTGAAAACAAATCAACGGGTCAAAGATTTTTGCTACACAAGTATCTCTTTTACCAATTTTTAACTATAGCACCTAGCTGTTCTTAATTTTTGAAACTACACCCATCTATGCTGCTACTAAAATTAGCTCAATTTTTTTTTTGAGCTGCAGCAAACTTCTTGGTTTTTTTTTTTTTCAAATAAGCCCCTTAAAACCAAGAAGCTTGCTGTTATTCGTTTGATAGTCATGCTCTTTATCGTGATTAAGAATATGCTGTAAAGAACAGCATTAAAAGAATGTAGAAAAAACAATTGCACCGCTTTGCTGCAGGGCATTTTTGGTGTTCATAAATCCCAGTACTACAAAAAGAGGCTGGAACAATGTAGTATTTTTTCCTTATTTTGAATGTAACTTTTGTGTGTGTGCAGGAGGCAACATAAGCTCACTGGTGAGACAGAGTCCCAAGAATAGCACTACACTCACAAAGCCACAAAGAATCGAAGACGTTCCTCCTAGGCGATAAGGACAAAACCTAGCTGCAACTGAAGGTAAAGAGCTGGTATAGCTTTCCAACTTTTTAATACTAGGCAATCACACACATTGTCTATATTTGATCCCCAACAAAATATAAGACAGCCAGATGAAGAAGGACATGTTAAAAATGACCAAGTCTTCATGGGTATTCCTGCTGCTATTCAGCTTGTTAGTTATGTCTGCATTCTCCCTCTCAGACTTAGCCCAGTAGGGCAGACCAACCTGACAAGCAAGAGGCAATAGCAATTACATAGTTGTGCTTCTCGCCTTCTCACACTTTCATTACCTATGTACAAGGCAGGACAAACCTTAAAGACAAAGAACAGGTACTAAGATACTTTTAGGAAAAGAAATATTAGAATTTATAAAACTCTTCTTTTATATATGTTGTGTTATGACTAAGATAATGCTTGTTTCCTACCTGACCACAGAGGAAAGCAGCTTCTCTTTTTCCCACTGGCAGCACAAACAGTACTTCCTGTGATTTTGGTACTCTGACCTTCCCTTGGGGGAAAGGTGTTATAAGCAGGGAAGGTGCGGGTGTGGCATGATTGTTCTGCTGTACTGCTAACACTTGAGCACAACAACTTCTTCCAGTAATTCTCTCCTGAAGATCCTCAAGAAAGATTATCCTTGCCTGGGGTCAGAAGGGAGCTCTGCAAGCTCAGAATTACTGGAACAAGCTAGTATTGGCTATTGCTATATTCAACCTAATCATTAGAATCATCTGAGGTTATCCATGAGAGAACTGAAATATAAAATACTTCTGGTGAATAGAGAGAAGTAATGATGGACAGCCAAGTAATACAATCATTGTCATGAGCAGAGCTAATGAATAAGTCATGTAAGGCAGTTTCTTTTCACTCAAATACCTCAGAACCAGTTCATGATTTAGTGAACGGAATACCTATTTATCAAACTGTATCTATTAGTAACTGGTAGTATCTACATTTTCACATATGTAATTGCAAACATTTTGTCCTCAGTATTTATCCTTTACTTGTCAGAGATATTTTGATTTTCTTTTCGTTTGCATTGATTAACCATGCAAATTATATACCATGGTTTGGGTTTCTATTAAGCTGTATATGATTTTTGGTAGTTAATCACAATCCACTAAAATAATAACTCAAACTTAGAACAGAGGAAAAAAATCCAAACCCATACAAAGTACATAAGAAATTAATTTGTTATGGTACTTTCTGAGCTATCCCATGTACCTCATGAAAATTCTGCAACATCACATTAATTATGTTACTTCTTTTACCAGCATGTTAACTCTTCACAGAATCTATGAAGAACTGTAAAAATAATTTGTGAAAGCATACAATGTCTTCTAGAAAGAAAGATCTGAAATCCAGCTATTACTATGCAGCTGTGGAGAATTCATCAGAGTGAATTCAGATTTTTAAATACCAGCAAAAACCGAAAAATTATTTGGTAACATACAGCTATCAGATTAAATCATAGCTCTATAAAAGCAAAATATTAACTGTCTTAGCCTTTTTCTTACAAAATAACCAGAAATAAAGAAATTATCTAAAGTTTTCTGATGTTAAAGTTAAAAAAATCTGCAATTTGAAAAAAAAAATTGTGAAAATATTATTAGAGTTATTTTTGCTTTGTGTGTACTCTCAAAGCTCTGTACCTACTGTACTTACTCTAACAAAGTTTACTTAGATAAAATGGTGCATTTTTTTAGAAACAGAAGAGTAATGAATTAGGAACCTCACTATATGCCAGAGTACATCAGTCATCTGAGATATGCTGCTGATTCAGAGCACCAGTAACTGTGGCAAAATGACAAAAATAAGGCTGATACAGAACACTTAAAAGAATTTTCAAACAATAATAACAGGACAGTGAAGTGCTACATGATGAAAACTTAACTACCAACAAAGATCTAGCAAAAAGAAGTGTTCAAACGAACCTGTATGTTGTGGATAGAAAATGAAGACAAAGAGCAGGTGAGCAGCAGTTTGGATAAGAAAGACAGGGGTAGATATTATGTGTTAAGAGGAGAAACTGAACCCCCATTAAAACCTGCAGGCTTTTGGCACAGCATTATCATGTATTTATTATTCAACTTCATTAAATTTCTTGGATTTCTTACTATATTTTTTGATATTTCAATGAGAGAGTTCTGCAGTCTATTTTTGTTGCAGTGCAGTCATTACAAGCTGAATTGCAACTTGTTTTATATAGAACAAGTACTGAGTTGTCTCCGGAGAACCCTACTGCAATTTATCTGTGCAGTTTACTTGCATCTTATTTTATCTCTCACCTCTGATACTAATCAGTCATGGCTGCAGGTCAAATCTTTTTGCATTGGAAGTAATCACAATAACCAATCCAGAAGTAAACCAGCCTATAATGAAATTCACTGCCTAGGGCTAAACATAGAGCTAACATGTGTTTAACAAATCAAAGCTTGTATTTATCACTTGCCACTGTTTGTGTCTTTGCCTGTTGGAGGGAAAAAAAACAATTAAGAAGCTGTGCAGTAAAGAAAAATTTATGAGCAGTCCAATTTCTTTTCAGATTTGTTGGTCTGATACTTCGGCAAAATGCAGTCTGCCATTACAAAGTAGCAAAAGATTTAACAGAAACCATCGATGGGTGAATCAGTTCAGAACGCAAACATCATCACTGCAAGTCTCAGCTGAAAAATTTACATAAGGCTGAGAGAAGTGCAACCAGTCTCACTTCTGTTTGCAGTTATTTTCTAAATTCACACTGAATTAATATGGTAAGGAACTGAAATCCTTAAAATGAGGTACTGTTTCTCACCCTAATGGCTAGTGAAGCTAAAAGGCTTTGGTACAGTTCCAGAAAGTGAAAATTGAGGTTTTCCATAGGATGGGAGGCAATGTTTCCTCCTGCAGAGTCCCATCACATGCAATGCAATGCTCAGTACCAGGCTTACCAAAAGCATCCCTCTGCATAAGTATGCAGCCTCGCAAACCTAGAAAGGTGATTATCCTTTCCTATAATGGTAGAAACAGAATCAGCAAGGTTGGAAAAAACCTCTGAGATCATTGAGTCCAACCTAGGACTGAATACCACCTTGTCAACTAGACCATGGTACTGAGTGTCATGTTCAGTCTCTCCTGAAACACCTCCAGGGACTGTGAATCCACCACCTCCCTGGACAGTCCACTCCAAAGTTTAATCACCCCTTCTGTGAAGAAATTCTTCCTAATGTCCAACCTAAACCTTCCCTGACACAGCTTAAAACTATGACCTCTTGTCCTGTCGCTGGTTACCTGTGAGAAGATGCTGACCTCCACCTCACTACACCCTCCTTCCAGGGAGTTGTAGAGAACAATAAGGTCCCCCTGAGCCTCCTCTTCTCCAGGCTAAATGCCCTCAGCTCCCTCAGCTGCTCCTCACAGGTCTTGTGCTCCACACCCTTCACCAGCTCTGTTGCCCTTCTCTGGACACGCTCCAGCACCTGAACTGAGGGGCCCAGAACTGGACACAGCATTCGAGGGGTGACCTCACCAGTGCTGAGTACAGGGGGACAGTCATCGGCCTGGCCCTGCTGGCCACACTATTCCTGATACAGACCAGGATGCCACTGGCCTTCTTGGCCATCTGGGCACACACTGGCTCGTGTTCAGCTGCTGTTGACCAGCACCGCCAGGTCCTTTGTCACTGGGCCACTTTCCAGTCACTCTGCCCCCAGCCTGTAGCACTGCATGGGGCTGTTGTGGCCAATGTGTAAGACCCAGAACTTGGTTATGTTGAACCTCATGCTGTTGGTCTGGCTCACTGATCCAGCCTGTCCAGGTCCCTCTGCAGGGCTTGCCTACCATCCAACAGATCGACATTCTGACTAAACTTGGTGTTGTCTGCATATTTGCTCATGGTAGACTCCATCCCCTCATCTAGATCACCAATAATGATATTAAGCAGGACTGGACCCAACACCGATCCCTGGGGGTCACCGCTAGTGACCGGACAAAAACTGGATGCAGCACCATTCTCCACCACTCTTTGAGCCCGGCCATCCAGACAGTTCTTAACAATAATGATTGCTTTGAGACATAGCTTTATTACCAGCTTATTTTCTCAAGAGGCATCCTAAAAAATATTTTCTTATGGTGATTTCTACTTATACATTTGCAAGATAAAATGAATTATCTAGAAACATGATTTCCATTTACTAAGCCCAAAGCATTTATGCCAGGTGTGATGAGACCAGTAATCCAGTGATACTCTTTTAGGAAAAAATAAAAAGAAGCTACTTTTTCTCCTGCACATGCCCAGTCAGATTTTGGTCCAAAAGCCACAGAACACTAGCAGGATCTTTTCACCGGAAATTCATTATAAAATATCCCACGTCATCAACTCCTCTGCTGGAGCCTTCAGCTGCAACATGGCTAGTAGTAATTAGTCTGTTACAGTGTGGTATTGAGTAGGAGAATACTTTCAAGATCTCACAGGCCTCACATACAGCTACAGCATGCTCAGTACAATCAGATCATACTATGTAACACTATCTTGGCCTTTTTAGAGTTTCTTGTAACAGTCAAACTGTCCTGGGATCATGCTATTTTATTTGCAAAAGAATGGCCAACTCAAACCTGCCCCACTCAAAAAAATCCCCTGAAACAAACCCAAATCTTCTGCCCCAACCGCCCCTAAACCCCAGATACGTAAAATCTTTTTCATGTCAATTTTTTATAACCAAGAGACCAAATTCTGCTTGCTGTTATGATTTTACTGACTACAGTCAAATTTTTCATGATTTATATTCCCTCAGTGTAAGATTAGTCTCAGTGGAGGGCTTAAAAATGATGAAACGAGACTCCTGTTTAAACAACCAAAAATTATTCTAAATAGATTACAAATTCTTTTCCTTAAATTCCTGAATGATAGGATTCTGAAATTAATGGCATTCATGTGTCAGTATCATCCCATCTGCCAGTGACAACTAGTTTAAAGTCCATGCAGTATTTCACACTACATCATGTAGCAGAGGTTTTGTTTTTACTTAGAAAGGACGGTTTGTTATAATGAAATCAAAGAGGAAGCTGAGTTACACAAACAGCTGAATGGCTTGGATTGATCTCTCTCTACTTGCAGAAAGTGAAGTGACATCTTTGGTTACAAGGCACCCAGATCTTGATACCACATTGTGTGTGAGATACTGCCTGTTCTTTATCCCAGTCATGCTGGGATATTGACTTTCTGTGAATCCAAAGGTAAAAAGTGCCCCCATTTCCAAATCGCTACTGATTCTTGTTTTGCCATAGCTGCTAAATTTTTAAAAAAATGTAAAAATAGGAATTAAATGAGAACAGAGTTAAAACTACTACAATGTTAAACTACCATGTAGTGTAACATACTTCTCTATATTTAAGCACCTTTCACTTGCAAGCGGCAAGACATTGAGTCAAGACTGTACTCTAGATTGAGGCAGTTTAAAGTATTTTCAATAACAAAGTCTGGCTCAAAGAAAACTGTACTCTGAAGCAAAGACCAAACATCCAAGCCACCTATTCTCTTTGGCTTGGGTATTTTAACATGATTATGCTTGTTAGCATTAAAGTTGGACCACTTCTTTAAACTGGAGTTAAGTACTAACTTTTAATGAAGTCATCATTATTTTAAATTTCCTGTTTATGGTGATGAACCTGTAAATATCATCTGTGTGATGAAAACCACAGAGTAACATTTTGGAAATAATGTCTCCCATGCCCACAATACCCCTACTAAAACTTGCCCACAGTACTGTCTCAGGTGGGCAGTAGCCTTCCTCCCCATCAAGCAGTAACTTGACATATTTAATTATCTACTTGTCCTTCATCAGTACAAAACCCAGTGACTTCATACATTTCTCCAAACCTAACACAGTTACATTTACCAAATCCCATTTTATGATTGGTTTACCAGAAAAGAAGAGAAAAAATTATCAACATAAAAAAATACATATTGCAAGAAAAACATTAAAGATGAGTCAGTGACTAATAGGACTCCAGCTTGAAACATGCCAAGCCCTAATTTCCACTAGTTTTGAGAATATAGAAGATTAAAGAAGCTAAAATTAAAAGTTATACTGAAATGGACTATTCAGTACCTCAGACTGTGGCTATAGACATTGAAGACTGTATACTTCCAGATCTCACAGAATCCTGGCAAATTTCTCTACCTCTTACAAAGTTTCAGCATTGCAGTGTGAGGTGCAAGGCATAAACTGAACATATCCATAAGTCACACTGTTCTCCCATAAGAGAATCTCCACGGCCAGAGACTCTCTATGTATTTTCTCACTTGTTCAAAATGTCTGTGCTAAGCATAAAAAATTATGTTATCATTTGGTCAATGCAGAGATACTATTAGCTTTCCTTTTGCAAACATATTTTCTTTGCATCTCAGAAAATTTGTCACATTTACCTTTGAAGCAAAGTTACATTGGTCAATTCCCTATGAAGCACTCACTTTTCATTAATAATTTCAAACATTCTCACTAACTATCTCATCTAAGGGAATACCACTACTTGGTCTCTGGAGATTATATTATTTTGATTCCTTCAGTACTACTTCATTGTGACTAGAATAATAATACCACGGCTTAATTGTTACTAATGACAGGACTCTCTGCCCAGGCACTGTGTCACAGCAGAGACACTGGAGGGACTTCTTGGCATTGTTACTGGTCTTGCCCCACTGCTCTGGCAGAGTGCAGAATGACAGAATGTCTGTGCAGCATAAAACCAGCTCTGTGACTCTATACAACCATAGCACATGCATGCACTTGCTGTGCATGCAGTTTGGCCATATTGCTCAGTCTTCTATGACCCAGTGACAAGGCTTTTGATGTGAAAAAGAGGCTTTTGTTTCTGTATTAATTACATAGTATAGTCTTTGCATGATTTTTGTAGAAATTTCCTTGTCTATTCTTCCTTTGCCAATCTGCTATTAAGAACAGGCAGCCTGTGCTATTAGACAGCTGGATAACAAGATGTGAGTGAATAGTCTGCTTGATTAATACAAAAACACGCAAACTCATATCAACCATTTTTCCCTTCTGTGTTCTGTCTCCTCTTGACTGCACTAAAGCCTCACCTACCAAGGTCTCAAGACAAATAAGCAGCCTGTCCATCCTTTTGTGCTTAAGCATGCACACAGACTTTCTCCTTAAGCAAACACCAACACTGCTTCACAACTGGGTCATGGACCAGTGCAGAAACCTGCCACATTCCCTTCCCCATTGGCCTCTGTATTTCAGGTCCAGGCACCACCAAGCTGATAGACTACTGCTGTCTGTAATGTAACTTACAGAGA
The DNA here is from genome assembly GCA_013399195.1 of Dicrurus megarhynchus. Classification (NCBI taxonomy): domain Eukaryota; kingdom Metazoa; phylum Chordata; class Aves; order Passeriformes; family Dicruridae; genus Dicrurus; species Dicrurus megarhynchus. Next base: position 778,351 of record VXAD01012650.1, on the reverse strand, counting down.
ATTAAAAATCAGTCTCTAACATTGCAGAATAATGTTTCACTGTGAAAAATAAGAGTCTTTGTATTGTTTGGACCACCTAGTGGGCAGCTTTTTTAGTGTGAGTAACAGCTTATGTAGTATTGCCTTGCATCGTAAAGCACACATTTTTATATATGCTTTCTTATTCCAAAAAGATATTTCCTATTTCACTTGCTTTTCACAATAGGTATAAGAATACTATCCACTTAAAAGTATACTTCATACATTAAGGCTGAATACAAACTGAGCACCAGGTGAAAGCATCTGCATCTCTGAATGCAAGCCGTCTTTTTAAAAGCACCCAAAGAAATTATTATTCTTCACCAGGTATACTTCCTTAATAGTTACTCATTGAAGTGTGATTTATATGATCATCTATCTGAGCATTTTCATGCTTAACTAGGAAATTCCTTACTGCTTTGCATTTGCATGCTTATTCATTTAAACATAGATGTTTCTTCAATAGTTCAGATCAATGTTGCATTAATCTCCTCTTCAAATTTTATTCTTCTATCATTTCACATTTTTTGAAGACTCTCTAAGTTACTGGGTAAGGGCTCTGAATCATACTTGCTAACGGTGTAATTCTGCCAGTTTTACTCTAATTGTTTTACCTCAGACACAAGGTCTTTGATTTTAAGGAGACCAGTGGCAGGGTAACATACAATATCCAGTGAGAGTAAAGAAGATGGATTTGGGCCCTGACTGCTTCCCTCAAGAGGATTTGCTGCAATGAAGATATTTTTGTTTGACAGGTTTACTGTTTAACATGTAATAATTTCAGATAGTAATGCAAACTTCCCCTGCAGTCCCACACTATGGATTCAAAACCCATATGGACTGAAATGCATGAAGAGGGAATAATGGATTTCTCAATCTGCTCTGTTTACATACTATTCTCTTTTTAGCACGGAAAGCACATTATGCCTGTGTAAAAGAGGAAGAACATTGCATTTACATTATTTGCCGTAACAGAACGATCTCCCCATAAATATCTATCTTCTTACCTTTCATTGTAAATTGTTTTACTGAACTCTGTAAAATTTAAACACATAAATTGCAGGATTAGGGCTTAATTATTCAGATAAATATTTGTATATTTACAAGATGAAAGGTGTCCCTTTAAATAAATAAACATTAATGTTAATTAATAGCACATTATAAACAACTAATTTTCAGCATTAACCTGGAAATTAATTTACTATAATATACATTTTGGCTCTGGTTACAGATATCACATTATCAACCTACTTCATCTTAAATTGTGAAAGTTATTTTCCAGAAATAAAGTCTGTATTCATGGATTTGCAAAGGCAGGATGATTATACTACTAGAGAAAAGTATTCTAATAGGTAATGATTCCTGGAATATCCAAAGATAAACCAGGTAAAACTCAAAAAATGTTAAAATGTTTTACTTCAGGTTTTTAAACTCTTGCTGAACATGGCAAAAATAACATAACAGCAAATAAAATTTAAAAATGCACTGCATAGATTGTAGAATTATTGCAGACATTCCTGTCTTGCTGACTGAATCTTTGTGTGAGTGAACAAACTAGTTGTCTTTCATTCTGCCAAGCATGAGAGATTTCATTACTGTCTTTGACTTCTGAGGTTGGAAGGCAAAGGAAAGATGAAGCTCTTGAAGGTAGATTTGATTTCATTAAAAAGGTATTTCAAGATTAGTAATGACATTTTAAACAGAAGGTGTATTTTAAAAATTTTATTTTTGCCCCTGTAATACAGATACTTAAGGGTTTTTTCATATTTTCAGGGTGAAAATGTGTAGAATAAAGCTTTTCCTTTATGTTTCCTGCCTTTCAAGAGATTGTTAAAAGATCTCATCAATATATAAAGCAAGTTACATGCTGACAACGTAGTTCATAAGCAGTAAACAAAATATCTCTGCTACTTTACTATATTTCTTACCTCCTTTTTTATAGGATCTCAGGAGACTTGATACCTGATGGTCTGCAACTGTCTGGGATTGGCTAATTGATTGTGAATCACTCATTTCAAATGAACATTTTAGAATAAATGGAGAAGCAGTAATCTCATCCAAATTACTCTGGAATAAAGAATGCTGGTTTAGGCACATAAGAAATGTGTTGATTCCACTTGGTCATGATAACTTACAGCTGTGATCTCATAGAGAGAGCAACTTGTTATTTTCCAAGTCTCTCTGAAACATCTAATGCTAGATTTAATTTACACAAGACTCTTGTGGCTTTCAGCAACACCGACTTAGCACCCATGTCACAAACATTTGTTTACTTTTTTCCATTTAACTTATTTATCCCCTTTCCTCATGCAGTTAAATCATAGCATGCACTGTATGCTGATTTCCTCTCATAGTTAATTTGTATCTTTAGAAAAAAGCTATAGGAAGGTATTAATCTGCTTAACATTTCTAAGTACATCATCCAAGGGATTTTGTTTTTTTAATCTTACATATGCTCAGCAGAGTTACTGGCAAAAACTGTACATTTTCTCCATTTCATCCTTTCAACATCAAATGGTAAGCAGCAAAAATTGGATCAGACTTCAAAGACTATGCTGTGCTCCAAGTCACAGAGCGACTCCTCCATTTCACATATTGAATTCGAGCAGGATATCAAAGTGCTACCAAAGAACCTCAGGTCCTTACTAAAAAAGAGTCTCTAACATCTGTAGAAAGTGAAGTGCACAGACAAATCACCTCAGGGAGCAGCTAGCATTTATTCTCAGCAGCAAATTTCCAGCCTTTTGATTCTCTTATTCACTGTACCTCCCTGTCTCTCTACAGAACTAAAGTTCTTAGCAAGCAGGCTTTTGTCTCAAAGACTTCAAAACATCACTAACGGTTTCATGTTCAGATGACTATGCCAAGCAACCACGAACACACTGCAGAACTGTGGACTCAGGAATTTGAAGTTATAATGTGATGTTATTTTAGAATATAAACTTAGTAGTACCTTTTTAGTTTGTTTGTCAAGAAAATCAGGCACCACGGGAGAAGACTGGTTACTGGTTTGCTGCCTAAAAGCAAAGAAAAATAAAAAAATTAGCTTAAATATTGTAATTTCTTCACTCTTATAAAACGTTTACTGGCATACACACTTTTTTTGTTGATTTTCCCTTTTCCCCCTCCCCCAATTTCTAAATACGCACATACAATCAATCCAGAAAAAAACCCAGACCAGTCCCATTTCCTCTTATAAGAAAGTGCCTGCTGTTAAACACAGCAACAGGTTATGAGCAACGAATTTTTCATTAAAAATTTGTGGGTCTGTGCAGATGTGTAAAATGAGTTTATGAGAATTCAATGAAATTGAAGTAATGTATTAATTTGCTAAGATTTTACATAAAAATCTTTTCCCAGGGCTGTGAAAAGCTGTTTTCACAGAATTCATACTTAAGACACTCAAAATTTGATGGATGAGGAAGAAGTGAAACACATGTGTTTTCCTAAAGCTATTTGGGTTTAGCGCAGAGCAAGAAGTAAGATGTCTTAGATTCTTTGACTGTATCTGCTACTATTTCACCGTCACATTATGTCACCATAAAAATATTAAAGGCCAACTCCTACTTCATTAATGCTGATTAAAGTAACACAAAAACCTGCAGGCCATGATTCTTGTTGTCAGGCCTTTGAAGTCAATGGATTTCTTCCACAGTAAAGTCCACCCAGATAGAACTTGTTTCAGAATCTTCAGCTATGCAATACCAAAAAAAGATGCTACCAATTTAATTTAGCAGATTAAAAAAAATTAGGTTCATAGATATTATGTAGTATGATCATGGTCCTCAAACTGGAATTAAACCCAAAACTTTCTGATTGTCAAAACAAAATGAAGCTTTCATGAACATGGTAAACATTCATCTTTTCCGTAATGTTGCAATTTCATGACTTAACTTTGGATTTGCACATCAGATAAGGGGAATTTAAGTTTCCCTTTATTCTTTGACATGAAGAACGAGAAGAAAAACATTCTGCCTGAACTGTAAATTGAATTTAAACTTGTGTTTTCCTTGGAGGGAATGAAGGGATTCACTTCAGAAATGCATTATCATTTAGTACTGGCATACTTCTTAAACTGGAAAGTATAATATATGTCTAGGACTGTATTTGACACTGCATTTGTGCATATACCATATTATCTGTAAAGTTATTTATTACTATTTATCTGGTATATATATTATTTAGATAATCATTTATCCAGTGGGACTGTTAGATAACTTGCCACTTTTCCCCAAAATTTCCTCAAGCATTTGTTGAGATGATGCACTTCCCCTTTCCCCAATATTTCTGAAAATAAATCAAATACAAGGTAAAAATTATGAATAATCCTCAAATAGCACTGTGGTGGATGTCAAAATCAATATTTGCTGTCAGATCAGTATGTTGGAAATGGCTTACAATAACAAAACCAAACTGAAACATCATATACATTTAAATATTCAGATTTTGCGGTGGTTTGGATCTGGATCTAAATTTGCAGTAGGAAAATAATCTCTATCTTCTACTAAAAAAAATACAGAACTTTGCCACTATACAAGGCTAGAACCTTGTATAATTGTTTAAAGCACAAAGGTAAAAATCAGCAACTTGTCTCCTGTACAGCTTAAGCTAGCAAAAATCAGCTTCTGGAATTTGGAAGCCTTTAAACTCCAACTCTGTGTGATGTCATGTTTCTGATTAAAACAATCCTAAATCGGGTTTTTGCTGCAAGGGAGTCCATCCTACCACAGAATGTACTGTTGCTACTAGAAGTATGTACTTGATTACTAGCTGTTACTCATTAGCTTTTCATTGCATTTTTCTTGCCCCATCCTGTTAAGAAGAGGAATGACAGAATGGCTTGGTGGCCACCTGGCAGCCAGCCAAGGTCAACCCACCACGATGTCAAACTGGCAGGGAACACTTCTGAAAACATGGTATCAGCTGCAGATTTGGGTTCATGTGCCTGGTTTCAGCCAGGCAATTCAACAATTTACTGCAGCCTGTTCAGCTACTGAGCTACAATACGCCTCAGTCTTCACATACAGGCTGTCTATAAATCACTCAATTAGCAAGAAACACTGGAAAAAAGAGAGAAACATTGATTCTTAAGGTCTGTCTACACATCTGTATAGTGTATAGACTCACTATCCTTAGCATTGAAAGCAGTTGAACCATAGCAACATAAATCTAGTAATGGAGATTATTTTATGCTGGAGAAAAAATTTCTAGTTTTGGAGTTACTCTGGCCACTACGAGTATAAGTAATGGCACTTTTACTTTCATTATTTAAGTGCTTTTGAAAATGTTAGAAGCACTACAAGATGTTCTTCTAGAAATAATGCAGCTCTTTTTGCAAAAGTAGTATTTTACAGAACAGAACAAATTCAATCCTTCCAGCGTGGGTAGATGAAAAATTCCAAAGGGGTGGGAAGGACGGAAAAACCAGATGACACCGGAAAACTGTGCCCAAATTCCCATTTACACCTTTAAAAATCTTGAGTAGCTATTTAAACTTATGAACTGCAAAGCAATTAGAAGCTCACATGACATCAGAATCAGGCCCATGGATTCTATTGCATGCCACAAGGATTGCAGGCTTCCTATTTCCATCACAAGCAATAACCTTAATGTTTGCTATGATTAAAAATATGAAAGTGAAGCTATTAAAGGAAACCAGAATGTCTTTATACCAGCTTTTCTTAGAGAAATAAATGACAATTCATATTCAAAAGATGACTTATACAAGAATTTGAAATGGGATCTTGACAGAAACTGAAATCACCCCAGAAGAAGGTATGGGAAAGGTGCAAGGAATAAATCACCAGGACCCAAAGGCATTCTTCTGAAGATCCTGAAAAAAAATAGGTTTAAAACGTAGACATGTGACCCTTTCAATTAGCTCTCCATGAAGAATAGAAACACATTAACATAGTGATTATTTTTCTTTTCCTTTTAATCAAAGAATTCATGGAGGGTTTTGTTATTGATTGACAGAGTGAACCTCATTTTAGTGAGAGGCAGGCTGCAGATCAAGTCAAAGAAACCAGAGCAAAAGATAGAAGTGCTTTTATATGGAAGAGGAGAATTCACATGAAACCAATTTCTGAGTGGATTTGTGCTCATGTGACTGAAACCACGTTTAATCTCTACTCTCAGTGATACAGGATGCTGTAGTTATGTGCTAATCCACCAGTGCCCATGTAGGTAAATCCACATTGCATGCTATTTCAGTGGGCCTCCAGCTGTAGCAAACCATTGAGAAATGAACCTCATTCATTTTTCAGGCACAGCAATGCCATTGCAAGTAAAGCAGACACATGGAGAATTCCTCTAGATTGATTTCTATACTTACTCCCCATACTGATGCAGCAACAGCTGGTGGCACTACGATGCTATAAAAACTGGCTTGCATTGCCAAACCCACTGGCACAGATATGTTACAGTTCAAGAAGTCACTGTGCATTTAAAAATAATTTAAAAAACCTTGACAAATCACCTAAGTCACCCCAATTTTCAGANCTCCCCCCCCCCAATACATCTGCTTGACCTGATTTTTAAAACCTACAGTGATGGAGCTGTCAAAACTTCCCAAGGTAACCTACACAGGGTTTAACTCAGCTTACCATCAGTTAGCTTGATGTCTAACCTAACATTCCTGTGCAGCAAAGCAAGCCCATTATTTCTTTCTTGATTCTCAACAGAAAACAGCTTGTTCATTTTCTCTTCACATCAGCCTTTCAGAATTGGAGAAATGATACCATATGACCCTTAGTTTTTCATCTCCCTTAGAGATCTTCCTTTACCACGGTTTATAAAGATATGTGATCATTTTTGTTGCCACAGGACCTGCTAATTTTCTTCAAGAGCAGTCTCCAATATACTACCTTAAATCTTGACAGTGAGGAGAAAATGTTATGATGCACATGTGAATTGAATATATCCTCACTGCTGGTACCCAATGTAAACTGTGGAGCATTACTGACTTTCATGTTGTGGTTCATTACATTTCATGTAACTGTTTCTAATTCAAATCCTACCCTCTCAAGCCCTTGTACCATCACTCACTTAGTACTGATACATATTTAGTAATCAGATTCTGCTTCATCAGTCGAGCCATTAGTGAGCAGAAACAGGCCCATTTCTAGAATTTGACTTTCACATGCACACTTCCTGTAGAACAAAGAAATGCTGATAATTATTCTTTGTCTATAATTTTTCAAATGCCTAAGCTGGTGTGCCTGTGTAGCTTTGTACAGACTCTATTACATAATCTTGATTATGTAAGGCTCATGTGAATGTCAAGTATTTTACTAAAAAGAATATTTTTTGAGAACCTAAGCTGACCAAAGCCTGAACATGATACCAAATAGCTAAAAAGAGAAAGATATAAGGAAAAAAAATCACAATGAACTCAGTTCAAGAGTGTGAACTGCTGTGATGTCAGGTATCTTCTACCATGCATCCTTACCACACAGAGCTCCAAAGGAAACAAAGGAGCAAGGAATACTGACTGACACAGTTACAGTCACAGACCTAACTGATGTGTAACAAAGTCACTGTGTGGAAACAATGCTTTCTGCTATACAACACAGTATAAAGGCACTGATCATGTACCTGTAGCTAACTTGTATTGTGATATTTAGCAGTCAGTGAGCTACAGTACAGTGAACTAGAGGAAAAAAATTAACAATACACTAAGTATTTTCCAGGGGAAATATCAGATCAGTATTACTTAACACAATTTTCATTTGGGAAGGAAATGGAAAAGATGACGATGGTGGAACATGCAGGTTGCAGGTGCTTCAGCGGTGTTCTAAAGGGATTTAAAGATACTTGAGAATGACAGCTCTGTCTGAACAAGAAGATGAATAAGGTAGTGTAGATTAAGGTCCTTAGTCATTGAACTGTAGATTATCCTGCTAAGCAAGAACATTTATGAAAAATACATTCACTAGAAATCTGTCAATCTAACAAATTCAAATCACATGATGTTTTAGAAACTTACTTCTCCCTTCTCCATAAATTATTCCTAATTAGCTCAAAAGATCCCTAATACTAACTTTGAACTTTAGCTATGCCATTGCAAAATGCAGCATTTTTTATTTCTGCAATGATCAATTGCAAAATGGAGGCAGATGTTAAGGTTGGTGTCTATGCTCTCCTTGTGAGAGAGGAGACCCCATCACACTCCTCCCTTCTCTGCTGCCTATTCAACTCTATACAGAATGGTAAATCTGCTACTCAGCTGTTGTAAAAATGGCTCAGAAAGGTTTCCACTTTCCACTTTCTTCATTTAAACCATGTTTGACTCAGGTCTTGATCATGTTTGCCTTCAAAATAACTGCCCCTTTTAAGGTTTGATTGTGATTCAGTTCATTGATGCCACACAGGCCTGCAGGTTCCTCTCAGTGGCTGATGATGTCAAGAAAAAGCTTGGCAAGTGTCTCATACACACGTGGCTTTTGGAGAATAACTCAAACTTAGTGCCAGCTTCCCAGGTGCACAATTATTCCCAGGATCCTGTTTCCGTAGGACTCACAGACACTTCCACAGCTTTGTGGAACTGAATAGAGAAACATTTTTTCAGTGAGACAAAGCTGCTTCCCTGCTAACATTTACATTATCTATTTCTATTCCAATCAGAGATATTTGCCAACTGTCAATGCATCCTTAGTTACCTGTGACATCAGCTTTGCATTTGACTTGATTACCAAATCAAGCATATAAATGTGTGAAACATTTTAACATGTAATGTTAAATGAACAAATGCGTGCATTTAATTAGTAACCCATGTAATTTATTAGTTTCAGTTTGCTTATGTCCTGCATTCAATGACTGAAGAGCATGAACTTGGTGTAGAGATGCAATTTCTTCTACGGAATTAATTTCTTTTTAAAGTGCTCATTTTTTCTGAACACCTCAAAATTCATGACTTAGTAAAACTGAGTGCTTTACACATAACACCATAACTTAGCTTTTAAACAGATCTTTTAAAAAGCAGCAGGTTGTCATACATTTAAATGCAAAGTTACACTCCTCTGCATGCAACAGAACTGTGTGTCATTTTGCCTTCTGGTCCCAAGTACCTTTAAGCTCATTTCTCATTTTCCAAAACTACCAGTTAAGAAAAAAAAGAAAAGAAGAAGAAACAAAACCAAAAGAAATTACAAGAAATTAAAGAAAATGAAGAGAAAATCATATTTTATTATTCTATATTTTAGTTCCACAGTGTGTGAAGCCACAGTGAGGCTGCCTTCTCTAGGGTCAGATTACCAGCCACTGTGTTAAGCATCTGCACTATTATTCAGCAACCTTTCTGTTTCCTACCAGTTTCCTGTATGACTGGACAGCCATATGCTTAAAACAACAGCCCAGTAACAGCTACATGAAAAAGTGATGCTTGATTTATGGGAACTAAGTTACTGGATTAAGTCCCATTACCTGTGAAATGCTTTCATTTTCAAATCTTGCTGAAGCCACCGGAACCTGAGGCCATTGCTGAGAAATTTATGGGATTAGTCAAATAATCTGCAGTATTTGTTTGGGTTAAATTGAGAACTGCCAGCAGTAATGGCAGTTTCCCAACTCCAGGCAAAAGAACTTATTTATGTATCTGACTGTACACCGCAACCAGGACTGGGTGCAAGACCTGAATCGCCAATGTATTTTACATGGGCATCTTCAGGTCAGATATCTAAATGCATTTAGACATTGATTTCAATGTAAGTTTGGCGGCTAAATATATTTAAAGGTTGTATATATGTGCTTCATAGAGCCCAAATTCACCTCAACAGTAACTGAACCATAAAATCTTTGTGAGCCTCAAGAGATGTACAATTAAGCCAAGTTGTACCAAATCTAAATACATTTGTTTGGTGAGGAACAAAGAATTCCAGAGATAGTTTAATGCAAAAATAGAAGAAAACCATTCCTACACATGAAATAAATGAACAAAAAAGTTTAAAGAGGCTCTGTGCCTCCAAACAAGTCCAGATGAAGAAGTCTATTTACATTGTAAATAATTATAATTCTGGATGCCAATGAAAATTGACAGTAGAGATCTTGTTAGCTGTTGCTTTCAACCATCACTGCAGACTGGAGAACAAATGAACACATGATCACCAACAGTCTTAACGAGATCACAAGATACACACCCCTTAAAGACTTAAGAAACAGAAGGCACTGCATGCGCATGAAGGGAATCATAAATTAAGACTCTCATTCCCCAGTGAGCAGTCAAGCAAACCCAAAACAGAGCTATGATGGTAAAAGGCAGTGGGCTTGCACTTTACCCTGAAAATCATTACCAAAACCATTTACTTATTTATTTAGTCTTTGTCCAATGGCCTGAACCTTTTTTTTTGCTGAAACAGAATACTTGATTCAAGGAAAAGATTCTGGAGCACTATTAACCTGCAAGAATGTAGGTGGTTACACCTGAACGAAGTCCTATAGTAATGCTCTAGAGCATGTAGCAGAGTTAGCATGGAAGTTAACAAAACTCAATGCTATGAGCATACATGGAAAAAGAAATAACCATTAACTTCTTCAGAATGGTTTCAGCAGGAGAGATCTCAAAACTCTCAGTCACTGAAACTAATGAATGGGATTAGTCCTGAAAATGCAGCCACCTGTCCTAGAACACTGTTGGTGAGTCAGACATAACATCCCTTTTGCCTCTCATACCCAGGGAAGTGTCAGGGGGAGATTTGTCTGGGGTGAATCCATTGCCTAAAGGGATAAAATACCTTTTCTCTTCAGAAAGGAGAGCATCACTATGGTTTATAGCATTCCTAGGCTTTCTGCCAGTGACTTGTCCATTTGCTCTTGACAGCCCTTTTCCCTGTCTCACTGCTGGTCTGCATGGAGCTTTATAGGTACAGAAGGGTAACTTTCTACTCTTGGACATTTAATAACATGCACTGCACTCAATTCTGAAATGATGAGCACTTGCAATTCTGTCTGCAATCTACAGTATTCTGGGTACCTACAAGAAGTGCACAAAAACAGGACAGCAACCCAGAGCAAATAGCACCTTTCCACTAACTGGGAGATTACTGAGATGACTAAGCTGGAGGGGGAACTTGCTAAACTAAAGGTGGTCATCCTCAGAATGCAGCAGATTTTCTAAGCGCTTGCTGAATCATGATGACAAACCTGCTCCTTTCTGATCTTATTGTGTGGGAAATCACTTTTGTTAAAAAATAGATAGCAAAGGATTCAACTTACCAGTCTTCTTCACAGCCAAAATCTGAAGTAGAGCAGCTGCTTGTAAGCTGAGCATCTGTGACACACTCAGGGTTGTTTTTCAATCTTGTGTAGGTTTTACGAACAATATATCCCCTAAAAGCTAAAAAACATAGTTATGAATCAGAAAGATTCTGCAGAAACTGAAATGCAAAATGGCACCTGGCTCTATAGCACAAACCTGAATGTCCCCAACTTTTACTGAATTAGTGCACAAGAACACTTAGTACCTCACAGGAGAAACTCCAATGTTTTCACTGTTACCAACACCTGGAAATTCTACAGGACCTTACACTCTCACTGTTGACCACTCGGCACAGCCCAGGCAAGGAAAACAGGCCTCAAAAAGAAAACATGCGTAATTTAAAGAGGAATCCAACTCAGAATGTATTAAAATAAAATCACTCCCAAAACAACTTCTTTGATCACAACTTCCCTTTGAGCTAGTCATGTTTTACAGAATGAGAAGCTTTACTTTCTTTTATTGTGGGATAGTGGGGTGAGGACCCAGATATATTCAGTTACAGCTAGAAAAATTCTTACTGTCTTCTCCTATTTTTTCAATTAACTGTAACCATAATAAAACATTTAAAATACCTCTCATAAAAACAGGAAAAATTTATAGAGATTAGAATTTGTACCATTCCTAAAAAAAAAGCAGAACAAAATAATCACAAAAAATACTAAATTAAATAGGAAGTATATACTGAAATGAAATGGTAAAGAAAATTATAATTAATAACATTTTGAACATATCTATATCCTTTATTTCCATAGACTGTCTCTGGGTTTGGGTACCTGAATAGCATAATTATTTCTACAATTTTATCTTGAATTTTTTACACCTGTGAGCAGTAAGAAAGCTCCAGCACAAACCAAAGATAGCAATATGTACTGCACTTAGGACTAAAATGCTTGCAATATACACTTAAACTCACGAAATTTTAAATTTTATTTTTGTAGCATTTATTTCAAGCATTATTTTAAGTAGAAATACCCAAGGAGAGAAAGGACTGAATAATGAAAAAAGTAAATACAGTATCAGTGCCATTGTTTCAGTGTACAACAAGCAGTTGCTGGATAAGAAGACTGAGGGTTGTGAGAGAAAGGAGCTGTTTTCTAGTCCAGCAGGACTGCAGTTTAAGCAGCGAGACAATACGTAAAAGAACATTGGAACTAAGCTGAGGAAATACTATGATTTTTGAAAAAAAAATTTCTTGTCTAGGAAAAGCTTTTAAGTACATGAAATGCATACTAACCAGAGTAATTCTGAAGACTAAATATCCAAAGGAGAAGAGCAGCCCCTCCCATTGGGGTCCAGGTTTACATATTACAGTGGAAAGTAGGATAGACACAGAAATAAGGTCTAGGGCAACCTCATGTAGGATCAGGGTCATGATAACATTGTAGATTACCAAAGGAAATCACGAGGTAGGATAAATAATGAACAAATTGAAGAACAGAGAAATTGATCAGAAGATTGACAAGATTTCTCTGTATCTCACACTTCTGATTTTTATGAAAACACTGAGGTTTCTGGGATAAGAAGCAACAAAAATTGCCTTTTAATGAGAGGTTATGAAAATAAACAACCATTCACTTTACAGAAGGCATGACGGAAGTTTGACCTGCTGAGGTGTGGAACCAAATACAGAGCTCAGGTATCATGAGGCTTGAGGAACTTTCCTTCCTTAATAATCAGACTAGGAAAGTCTGCCTGTCTGGCAGAGATGAGGCAAGCTCTCACTTGTCCCATGTGATCAGGCTTCCAACCCTTAACTATCCCCTACCTGACCAGACAAGGATCCTACTCTGCTATCTGCAACAGAGACAGCTGGCCAGCAGTCACCTCTCTGCAGCTGAAACATGCTGAGTGTCAGTCAGTCAGTGGACTACTATAAAGAAGCACAGAAACAAATGAACTAATAAGATAAACTTCAGTTTTATCCTTAGTAGCTTCTCAGCTTTTAGTAATTCTTTGCACGTGTGTGTCTATAAAATCAACCCAGATACATGCTGTGATTTTATATTTAAAAACTGTTTTTCTTTTTCTCAGAGACTCTTATTAATGTCAGTATAACCATTTTGGTCTTTCCCCCATTCACTATGTAAAAACCTGATATATCCATTTAATAAACACAGTTTTTGCCCTATCTTCTGTTTTCATAGGTATTTTCAAAATCAACTCCTCTTCAACACAACCTTCCCACAAGACGGTTTCTAACTTTCTTCTAAATTGCCTTTAATCTGAAAGGTAAATGGCTGTATTTTTCCTACTTTTGACTCCTGGGACAACTGAAGTGCAGGATAAACAAACTTCTTTAAGTCTCTCAAAAGCTTCATCAAGCACTAGTAGGACAGCATCTTTTCAACATTTATTAACAGGATCTATAATGTTTCAAAAGAAATGCATATGCAGAGAATTCTACTGGGGGAGTCTGAGAGGCTGGGAAGCTGCTCCATCACAGCAATTTGCATTACTGACTGGTGCTGGTTTTGACACTAAGCACTTGGCTCAAAGAGTGTGAAATTAGCAGACTCATGTTGCTACTGCTCCATGAACAGTCACTGCATCATTGAAGAAGAATGATTACCAGCTGTCACCTCATTTTCACCTTATTCAGTCTATATTCCAAACTTTTCAGCAACAGTAGCTTTAACCCTGATCTTTACATAGCCAAAGATGACAGGATCTGAAAAGCAACATAGGAGCTGAACTTAATTTTAACACTTCTATTAGTAACTTGGTGTTAAATGCTTTATGTGCCACAAATTAGGACATGAATTTTTAATTCTTTTACTAATAATTTCTCACACAAAGAGAGTTTTCTGTGAGCTTCAGCACCTAGCAAACCAAGAATCTATTTACCTCAGGGAGACTGAAATTCAGCAGCTTGCAGTTATAAACTTTTAAGGTCTAAATACCCAGGCAATACACATTACACACAATATTGCACAATTCCAGATAGGAGAAGTCCAGGCATTTTCCTTCTGATTCCCACAGGAAATATATAATTACAGAGCAAATTGTGAAGCACGGTGAAAAAAGATCAAAGCTAAACAATCACAAGTCTATAAGAGAACTATAAAGAAAGGAGATGAAGTAGTTTTAAAACAATAGAAGGATTAATTCTCAGTCATTAAAAAAAATCATGTGAAGCAGACTTTTTCCACACAGACACATTTTTATTCTCTAACATCACCTAAAATAGCATATAACAGCAACTCAGAAGAGAAAGCTCATGCTTGCTTAAGAGAAGGTAGCTGATTTGCTAGAAACAGCGCATCACTTTCTTAATTTGTCTAGTTAAAAGAGCATTCAGCAGCTTAACTAACAGCATCTGAGAGAAATTAGAGCCCATGAATCTGATTATTCATTCCATGCCAAATTAATTCTAATGAGCAGTTGAAGGCATAAAGTCACATCCTTTGCTGGGTGCCATGAACATATCCCCTCTTTCACCTCTCTAGATGGGTATTGGGTGATGCCTGTCTAATAGCAGAAAAAACTCTTCAGTTCTCCAGCAGAAGCATTAGGAGAAGGAAGTAATGATTTCTCATGTACAAGCAGTAACTATCAGCAACAAACCGTGACTATCAGCAAGACTCACTAAGGCTGTCATCAGGTCTGGTGTTACTGATGCAAATCAACACTTGGACATAGAGTTCATGGAATCACAGAATATGCTGACTTGGAAGGGACCAACAAGGATCATCCAGTCCAACTCCTGGCCCCGCACAGGACCATCCCCAAGAGTCACACCATGTGCCTGAGAGCATTGCCCAAACACTTCTTGAACTATGTCAGGCTTCTTGCTGTAACCACCACTTATCACAGTCTTGAGTCACAATCTTGAGACTTGGTCAAATAAAAAAGAGAAGATGACTGTGAAACTATGGCAATATCAGCAAGGAAAAGGAAGAGATTCTATTGTACATTGTCCCTTCCTGATTTTAGCATCAAATCCAGTAATAACAGTCTCCATTTATTCTCCTCAAAATCAGGAGAGAAAACCAGACATTTGAACATTCACAGAGCTTAGCTCAGAGATGGGGACGGAATATAAAACCCCATGCTTTAATACTATAAGGCCTTCTCACTTTTCTGAAATGCTCCCTGCATATGAGCATTAGGCCTTTAATGGTTACTAGAGACATAATAAATGTGAAGAATTACTGGATGTGCTAAGCTAGTACAGAACACAATGAGATGGGAGAATAAAGTTAACCAAAGCTGTGCAGCCTATAAAAACTAGTCTGGTTTACCCTGACTGTGAAATTAAGATAATATAATAAATCAATTCAGCTGCCACTAGGAGAAACATGTATTCAATGTTTTTTACACTGATAATGTAGTTAAAAGGAAGAAAACTACTGATATAAAAAAAGTAAAATGGATCTGCTATTTAGGTGTCATTTTCAAGAAATTTTTTAAGACTACAGTTTTAGATATATTTATCAAGTGCTTAGAAGTTTTTGGAACATTTAACTCATGTAATTCTTAGACCTATACAATGGTATTAGCTGAGGACATGTACACACACACATACATGGTGATACAAATAGATGAATAAATATAGGAATAAATATTAAAAAAATACGTCCTTGTCTTCTACTGAAACGAACATTCTACTTTTGCTGCTGAAAGTCCCAAAGGTAATGCTTTTAATAAAAGCTCACATTTATTATAAATGTAAACCAGTAAACTGCAGCTAATCTCTGTCCCTCTTTTTTTTTTATTAAAATGGAGTAAATTTTGCCAGAAGCACATGTCAGAGATACGTGAGCAACACTGCATCAGCAGAAGTTATAGAGAGAAAGCAATTTACAAGGGGATGCTTCCTTCTGAACATCCATCACTTTTTATTTAAGGAAAAGAGCCCAAATCTCGAGTTCTTGATAAAGAATTTTCTAATACAATATGACATATGGTGAGTGTGAGAGCACGTGTTGGAGGAGGAGATGGTGGCTCAATTGATTAGTCATTTGCCTTTCACCTCTGGAAGCATAGTTAAACTCAGTCTTGACCAGAGCTGCACAGTATATTCCAGATGGCTAAAGTGGGCCTAATTAAAATGAATTCAGTGATGTCACCTCAGATCTAAATGAATTGCATGCACCACTCATTTGGCATTTTGGCAATGTCAGTTCACAAATAAAATAACCAGATTTAAATCCTCCCTTAAGCCTTTCGGGACAAGTCACACTGCATGGAAATACATGCTATCATAACTAGAAAACATACTTTCATAATTGTATTATCTGTTGCTTTAAATTCTAATTAATTCATTTTTCTAAAACAAATAAACATTTAATGAGACTTTCATGTAAGGTAAATCAATGAAGCAGCATTTCAGTGAGATGATTCAGTGGCTATACACTGATTTAAACCAGCTGTGAATCTGGCAAAATAATTTAAAAAATCTTTGACAATATATTTTCCTCTTATGTAGATGGGAATCAAAACACTATAAATTCCAATTACAAAGAAATACTCAGAAGTGCAAAGTATTGTCAACTCAAACATTAACACAAAATCATTCTTTACAATTTGTCTCTGAGTTAAAAATTAGCATTCTCTAACCTTCAGAGCTTGAGAAAGTGTGACTGAAGTAGGAGGAAAGACCTTGTGTACCCTGGGTACCATTTTAGCTGTGAGTCTAATAACAACTCTGTATTCTGAGAACATGAGATGTAGATATGCTGAAGTAGGGTAGCTTTTTCTTCCCCATTTAATTTAAATTCACTAATATTTTGTTTCCTAGTGAGGGTTTCTCCCCATCTGAAATAATGACTTCTTTTCTTGTAATATAATACACTCAGGAATTTTATCCTCATGTATATTGTGAGGGTTGTTTTTTTTCTAAGTTTGTTTTTTCTTCCAACATTTCTTCGATGGATAGTGAACTGCTGGGCCCACAGAGATCTCCAGACCACCAGCTCATGTATTTGAAAGGCATCTGTTTATTTTTAAAATGCAAATGCAGCCTACCTCAAAGACTGACTCGCAAGAAATGAACAATCTGAACAAGTCAAGAGGTTTCCAATCAGGAGCTGTGTTCCTCCTTTGTATCAGGCTATGATCACTTGCTGTCAAAACCACTTAAACAATATCCTGGAACCTGAATGAAGTCCCCCCACAATTAAAATGAGCAGGATAATCCTGCAAGAATTATTCAGGCAAATCATTTTTCACACAGTTTAAAGTAATGATAAGGTCATTTACAAAAGAAATCAGCGCCTTTGAAATGCTGACTTGTAGACAGAGGACTGCCTGGAGGAGGGCCATAGATAACAGTGAAGACTGGCCTCCTAACACTACCCTTGCAGTCTTTGGAACTGATTCTGATGAGGAGAAGGCCCAATAAGGTTAATACCCCTACTTTGATCTCTGTCAAAGCGTACCAGCAAGAATTAATTTACATTTCAGATGAAAAAGGTTGACAGCATGAAAAGGCATCTTGTTTCTGCTATGTGAATGTGCTGTAATAGATCGGGAATTCTGAAAGGAAGTTCTGAGGAAGCTAAAGGGATAAGCTGAGCGGCTGCTTTTATTGGGAAAGAGATGAAAGGAAAACAAATTTCAATATGCGCTGTTCTGTAGAAACATGTAAGCCAAATGCTTCCTAAATTCCAAGGCCTGCTTGAGCGGGGCAGGGGGGAGGGAAAGGAGAGGGAAGTACATATAGTTTAATTATATGGTTTTCCTAATGTGGGTGACGAATGCAAACAATTTATCTCACTGCCTCAAATGGCTGATTTAAAAAAAAAATACAAAGGTGATAGTACTCCATTTTACTATAAAGCTGCCTTGAACTACCCTCACACAGTAAGATGTACAGGGAAGGGAGAGATTCAGAGTAGCTTTTGTCTCCATGTCACTAGGCACTTGGACTGTGTAATGTAATGTAAACAACACAAAGACTGTCAGTGTATTTTAAAACCTGGAAAATGGCCATGATTAGCAAGTATAAGCTTTGATTTGAAACACAGAATAATTAGCACATCGAGAAGAGAACACCCAGACAAGAAATATTTTAAAATAAGAAGTCCTAGATACAGGTTTCCAAAGGCAGACAGAAGAGTGTTGAGGATTATTATTATTATTATTATTATTATTATTATTATTAGTCCCATTCTATTAGAGTACCAAAGACAGGAGGAATAGTCAGCCTAATTCATACTAAGGTTTACTGTGTCACTCTTAACCCTGTAGTCCTAATGTTTATTCACCCAGGCCGATCACTCTAACAGTCAAGTGCCAGGTTACAAAGGAAAACACTGTGTGTGTTGGAGGGAAGAGTACTAACAACATCCTCCAGCATTAGGTCCAGAGGGCTCAACAGTGTCCAAATTCACTCCCACTGCCTCTACTCTGCCATGTTCAACACAGCATCTAAAAGATGTCAGGAAACAACAGAGATCTGAATCTCTCCCATGTGTGCTCACAGCAGAATAGATCAGTAACTTTCTCTAAAGAGGTAAAAATCTGTCTGGATAAAACTCTAAGGCAGAATGTCCCCTGCAGTCTCCAAGTGATAATGCTACACACAAGCTTCCTATTGCACCTGAGATAACTCTCACTTTAGGGAGCTGATAATAGTGAGACAGTCATGGGTTAACAGTGTCCTTTCTTCAACAAAAGGCTGTTGTAATCAAAGTCCAGGTATGTATATACCTGTAAAGGTAGCAAATACTCCAGGAAATAGTGGCAGGGGGATACATTAAGACCTACTCTCTGTGTTATCATGAAAACAACCGAAAATGACAACACAAAGGAGAGGAAGAACGGGAGAGAGTACTTGTGCAATCCTTCAGTGCTTGTTGCTAACGGGAGAAAAAATTTCTTCCATTTATTAGAATATACAGCATTTAAGCCTAGAGCTTCATGATTTTACATAACAGTATGCATGCAAAGCTACAAATTATTATTTGATCCTACTGACATTCTGTTCCTTTCTGTAACTAGAATGGTATTCTGTTTTCTGCTGAAAGTCACAGCGATGCTTAATTTCAGAGTAGCAAACTTAAACAAAACGAATAAATTTACTGGGAATGGTTTGAGAATAAGGAAAAGAATATTACAACAGATATTCTTCATTCTGATTTCAGACTATAAGATACAGTACAATAGGTGACAAATCTTAAGGAATTGTAGCACGGGAAGCTGGTAGAGGCATTATCTTGGTTTATCTGTAAACACATTTGCTACAACTCATTTTTTATCAGTCACAGTCTTTGAACCTGGAGTTGAACAGAGAAGGTGTACTGCACTGCATCATATGGAGGCTGCTTCATATTGGCAGCATCTGAAAACACCATTGAGTTCACAGCATTCACAGCACTGGTTCTTAGATTTCTGTGCCATATGGTACTCTTCTCTCTACTAGAGACCTACACAGCCCTATGGGCCTGTTCCTCCAATAATCTCTTTAAAGTTTATTCAAATTCATATTGATACGGCTGCATAGGAGTCTGGCAGAATGTCAAAAGATTGGTCAAAGCTGGTAAACCCAGCAAGCAGTCAAAACAAAAACCTGGCAGCCTGCCAAGATCAGTGTTCCACACAAAGACAGAGAGATGCATGCCCAGTGTCTCCCATCCACACTTTTAGCCAAGAATTAACTTAACAGCTTTTAATTATTATATTTTGCTTTCAGAGAAGTGCTTATAAAAGGTCCAAAATGCCTGATACCTGTCGAAGATGTCATTTGACATAGAAGCAAAAATAATCAGAAATAATGTTTTTGATAGCTTTTGTTTGGACTTTACTGTTTTGGGGTGTTTTGGCTATAAACACTGACACACACAAAATCACCCACAGAAAAATAGGTGTTGGCAACTGAAATACTGTTTTAATTACCTGCTTGAATATGTATAGCAGCATCAGTTCTTCTGTTCCTTATTTCCTTGTACTTCCTGCGAGCTTCATATCCTCTCCAGGCTAAAAATACAAAACCATGTGCTGGAAATTACATTTATTTAAGGAAGTGCTACAGAGTCTAAAGAGTCAGAGATGTGCTGAAACTTTCATTTCTCCTGCCATAACTACTTCAGCCCCCACCCCCAATAGCTCTTCCCCACCCACACACATGTTGAACTCTGGGTTCATGACTGCAGTATTCACATCCTCACAACTTCAAACACCACTCCACTCATTCAAATTTTAATTGTCACCATGTGCTCAATGATGTCCTAACCCAAAAGACAAAGGTGCGTGATCATTCTTGCTCACACGGTTCCCCAAACCACTGCAAGGAAATCTGCTAAATTACTGATAATCAGCCTCTCAGGCCCATCTTACGATGTATGTCTGGAATTCTGGTATACAGGCTACTGCATTTCAGTTATGTGCTGCATGTTATTATAGACATACCTAACAATATTTTCATTTTGTGCACAGGCATCACATTCAAAATGCTAAAATATTTAAATAAAGACATTATCAAATGCTAAGATGACACTTTGGAACTAAATCAGTAATATCTGCATCAATGAGCTGAAGAGAAAACACCTCCAGTCATTTAGATTTCATAATAAACCATAATGAATGAATGAACAATGTACATGCAATTTAAGTGATTGGAAATACAAAGACACTCAGTGAAATAGGGAATATGAGCATTTACCTGACTGTATAGTAATAGCACTATTTTCTCTTTTATCTTTGACTTTCTTGTACCTCCTTGCTCCGAGCCATCCCTTGATATAGGCTTGCATGACCACCACCCTCCCTATAACTTCTCGCAGGAACAAATTTAACTGCTCTATATGGTAATACTTTAGAAAAACCTGTAATGGAACAACAACAAAACAAAAAAATCTGTATTACAATCAGTATTATAACCTCTTGTATTCTGCCTTTTCATTAGTCCTACAGTAGCAGCCTATTCAAGGGTATCATTGCTAAGAAAACTAGAAAAATACTGATTGTAGATATCATGATCTTGTGAATTACTTATTTGATCTCAGTGTGCTTGTGAAAATTCTTTGTCCCACTGATTATAATCACCTCATTGCTAACCCTGAGATTAACTTAGTTGGTTAGAGCACGGTGCTAATAACACCAAGGTTGGGGTTCAGTCCCTGTATGGCCCATTCACTTAGGAGCTGGACTTGATGATCCTTGTGGGTCCCTTCCAACTCAGAATATTCTGTGATTCTGTGAAAATAAATCCCACATTTACCCCCTTTACAAAGTAAATTGGATGGTGGGACATTTTCAACAATTCTGAAAGACAACCTTTTTTGTCAGTGGAAAGACAAATCCTGGGTTGAACTTGGTTTTAGACATAATATTATCTAAAAGCATTCTCCCACAGGAGGCAAATGCTATGGGTGCTTACATATATTTTATCAGGGTCTTGGGCAAGAAAATTCTCGCTGTTTTTTCTTTGTGTAATGTAAAACAACTCAAAGTACTGTGCAACATCATTTTTAAAGAAGTCATTCACTCCATTTTAAAACATCAACAAAGGCTTTTGACAGAGCAAGAAGGAGCTTACCTGAAACTCCATGAATGGATAATGGTACCAACCAGGCTCACAGGATGAGACAAATTGTGATGTTTCAGCCATGTCATTATCAAGAGCATGGGGAACATCAGGCAGTAACTCCAACAGCAGGCACTGACAGATGTATTGTCCTTATCACGGCAGCCACAAGCTGAATGCACTTTGGGGAGGTACCCAATTCACCCCTCCTTTTGCAGCACAAACTCAGCTGGCTTGGGAGGGCACCTCCACAACCTAGGAGGCTAATTGGAGCAAAATCCTTGCTCTTTTGTTCATTCATCAGTACTTTTTGAACCACTATTAGGCATGATTTGTAAAAGTATACTATCCTTGAGAAAATGTTAGCACCCTCTACCTTGGTTTTCCCAAGAATCCAGTTGTCTAGTTTAGATTTCTCCAAAATGGCAAGACAGTTTTCTCTGCTACCCAGGGGAGACTCATGTGCCTTGAATGCAAGGTAGTAATACCTGCAGAATGACAAAGAAAGAATTGAATTGACAATCAATATGTATTTCCACTGTTTTTCTCTATCTCTGAGCTTTATCTCTAGAATTAATAGGTCAAATTCTCCCATAAATCATGACACAGATGTCAGGAATAGATATTTGAACATATAAATGACTAGGATAAACAATTAATTTGAACAATTATGGTCAATTTTATAAGTCTGGAGCAGATCCATACTAAACAATATTGTCTTTTATTTTGTCCATGTTCCCTTGCAAAGAACAGCTCCTAACGATTACATTCAATAACATATAGCTAATGAAAAAGGATGCAAACATGTTTCAACTGAATTAAGAACCAATCCCTTCCTACCTGTAAAGCCATTATGCATTAATGAAGACTGGTTCTACAGTATTTAAGTAAACCTACTTGCAAACAATTATGTTAAGTAATAGCAAGAACATGTGCCAGTTAGTTTATAAATTTAAGGTTATTTTAGCACAAGTACACTGTTAGATGGTAGCAACTGCCATCTCAGCTCTCATTTATTAACTGCCATGTGTTGTCTTGGTATTAAGTTATACTTCTAAAGGTGCTATTTACATTGTGATTGAGAGGAATTGGCAGGCTGAGCAAACTGTTGTACTAGTTATTAGCATGGGGAAGCAAACCATCAGATCGTCTTTAAAACATGAAGAGAAGAATGTGATCAGTGAATCTCAAAGACAGATTCCTCTGTAGCCACATAGAGTCAAGAAAATATCCCACCTTATACAGAAGAAAACATGGAGAAGCAATTAGAAAATTTAGAATTCTGCAAGACTTTCTTTTTTTTTTTTTTAATCAGGAGAATATGATTTTAAAATCTCTAGATATTAGCTCCAGTTGTCACAAAAAAGAAAAAAAACCACTACAATAGTCAATAAAGATCAAACAGGAACAAAATGACGTCTGAAGTGAGAAGCACTGGCGTAAGTTCTGGACCAGAGACACAGATATTCACCAACAGGAGACATTGCTGACTCTGAATAATGATAGGAGATTATGTATTACTGAGTTATTTTTAATGCAGTGACTTTCTCAACAATGTGATACTGCAAATTCTTTAGCCCAGTCTTTCAAAATATCAACTCATGCCTTTTGGTAGGTTTGAAGAAACACTGTGTATTTAAAACAAAAAAGTACATTTCCTCCACCTTATTACTGAAGTTAATGATGCCAGTTTTTACAAAACAAACTGTACTGAGTTGCACTAAAGAAACTTGGATTTAAAATATATGTATCACAAATAATTTGTGACAGCATACAATTTCAACAGATAGTTGACAGATCCATGGGGGAAGTTACACTAATAGTAAATTGCTGTTTGCTTCAAAAGCCAGTTCAGATAGCCAGGTTAGTTACACATATATGGGAGGCAGGAAGGCAGGAAGGCAGGAAGGCAGGAAGGAAGGAAGGAAGGAAAGAAGGAAGGAAGGAAGGATTCAAATGAGTGACACTGGTTGTTCATGTATCTTTTAAGGTATGTTATTGATGGGAATTTTAAAACCACAAAACAGTGTTTAGATAGCACTGATGCAATAAAATATTCAAGGGAAATCTCATAATTTTTCAATCTATCTCATAATTGACATTCCACTTACTGAAAAATTGACTTATTTGTGACAAATATCTGAGTAAAAAGTATTTTGAGCTGTGTGGTTTACCTGCCTGACTATACCATTTTGTTTATGACAAACTTCACTATCTGTCAAGCGTAGCACCCTCTCCAACAGCTCTCTTTCATGATCTAGAATGTAGTTGCCTTAGTGCTCCGAAAAAAACCATAAACAAAGCAATGGTTATTTTTCTTAGAAAATCCTGTTTTAACCAATGTTTTTATAAATTTAAATTTATCTATAGTCTAGGAAATCAAGCTATTCAGAACGACAAGAACTTTACAAACCATGGGAATAACTACAGTTTCTGCATGTAAACATATTGTCTCCCGATATTTATTAAAAACTTCCTCTAAATGGCGATTTTCCAAACACTTTGATTGATCTAACCACTGCACGGAAGACACTTGTACCTGGTTAAATATACTTACTGTTGCTTTCCAGTTAGGTCTTTAAATCACAGACTATTCTGAATTGGAAGGGCCCCAAAAGGATCATCAAGTCCAACTCGTGGCCTTGCACAGGACATCCCCAAGAGTCACACCATGTGCCCAAAACCATTGGCAAATACTTCTCGTACTCTCTCTGGCTTGGTACTGTGACCACTTCCATGGGGAGCCTCTTCCAGTGCCCAACCACCCTCGGGGTGAAGAACCTTTTCCTGATATCCAACCTAAACCTCCTCTGACACAAGTTCAGGCCATTCCTTCATCAAAAGTAAGGCAGAAATTACTGTACTCATCAGAAATAAGGACTACCAATATGAGACTATTTATTTTTGATTATTTCTTCTCCAGAACTCCTTTCGGAGTGTGCATCTGCATGTAAAAGGCCTCTAGATTTGTGTTCCAAAGCTCATATCCATGTGTTTTGTGGGTATATTCAAGTAAACACTTTGGTTTAGTGCCTGTTTTCATGACTGAATCACATAACAACAGACGCCCAAGTAGTCTGACATGATGTGCTCAGGATAATTGTATGGCAGCACAGCATGTGCCACACAGAGTCATCCAATTGCTCTAATTTTAAATCTTTGTACAGCAATGGACCCTATGGAAAATTTTGGAGGAAGGTAAAATGTTTCACCTTTATGTATCTGGTGAAATCATGCAAATATTGTACATGGTGAAATGGTAGAGAATACGCCTGAAAACAAGCTTTGGGGTATATACAACTACAACTGTTCATTTTGATTTACCGGTCTAATTTAATCTCTGTCATACTTATGTAAATCTATTGTGCAGAGATAGGTCACAGAGTGACCTCTACTTGCAACGTATCACCAAGAAACCAGAAACTTACTTTCTGAAAAGTGGGGCTAGAAATCACATTTGCTTTCAGATGAGATGAAAATTTCACAACTCTATCATTTTATTTCCATATTTGCACTTGTTATTTCAGCACAAAATGTGGCAGTCAGGAATATTTCAGTGTTCTTCTACATTAAACCAATCCTTTTATTGCTATTTTTAAAAATATAGTTTCTGGTGCTTCATGTGCTATTTCATAAACATGCACATAGTTGTGCCAAAGTATATTGTTTTCCTGGGTTATACATCCTGCTTGAAAATTTCCTACACATGGCACATACTCATCTACATGTTTCCTAAAAGTAACTAACTAATCACATTCTCAGTAGTGGTAAGACTAAGTAAGAGAAAAGTAATTTCCCCTCAGAAGAACTGATTTCTCAAACCTGATGAAAGTCTGGAATTCTGTATTTCTTAACTAGTGATTTTTACTCTGCATATATACTATCCTTCATGGATGTGAATACTATTTCAGGAAAAAATACATTACAATGGGATTAACTGTACTTACTAGTCATTGGAAATAAACCAACATTTTTTAGAAGTTGAATTTAACCTCAGACTGCAAAGCTAGGACATGGAGAAGTAAGGTTAAATGCTAAAGACACCCAAGTATGCTAAGATACGGAAAACTTCAGAAAGATGCTATGCATTAACTATCTGTTTAGGGACCAGGCATTTTAGTGTTGGTGGTTTCAGATTAAACAGACTGATTGTAAACAAATGGTTCAATTTCCCACCCCTCCCTAAAGGCTAACTGTGGAACTGTTCAATAAAATGCATTTAAACAGCACCATTAACTACTATACCAGCGTCTCGTACTGAAGTTCCCTTCACATTCCAGACTTAAAGGCTGCATCAATTCTACATAATTAACTCAAAACAGTAATGATTAACCCTTTTTCTCTTTAAAACAAATCTTTGTACTAAAATATAATGGCCTGAGGTGGATAATGGATAATGATATGTGAAAAGCATGAGGTGCAAAATCCCTTTCTAGGCAGACCACAAGAAACAGTAGGAAGATTCTCAACATCACAAAACCATTTGTTCCTTCTCAGCCCTAGAACTGGAAAGTTTTAAAAAATTACATTTTTTTTAGAACTAGAAGAGCTGTAAAATAACTTCCAAAAATCTGTAACTTGTATTGGTTGTATGTCACCTCTTTCAGAAACTTTCAAATCTGAATTCACAAAAATTATTACATTTGACTCTATATTAAGAGTATAAATTTTATAAAAGTAAATAAAAATGATACAACATCTAACATACTCTTGAAATTCAGTAACAGATACATAGCGCTTACACTGGAAATCATCAAATACAGAATCACAGAAATACTCTCAGAAAAGCATAATTTGGTCCAGTCTGTATATACTATCCATAAGCAGCTAGCAGACTTTCCGCTCCTAAAGTTTTCCTATCATCTCCATCCTGCAACCATTTATGAGTGTTCTGTGAATGAGAAAAGTCTAGAAAGTGTATATGGAAGGTACAGCAGTTTACCATATTTTAAGTGTATGGGGACATTCTATAGATCTGGTGAAATCTTAAAGCCACTGAAACAAACATTCCCATGGATAACAGTAAAATCAGGGTATCAGG
This sequence comes from Dicrurus megarhynchus, assembly GCA_013399195.1. Classification (NCBI taxonomy): domain Eukaryota; kingdom Metazoa; phylum Chordata; class Aves; order Passeriformes; family Dicruridae; genus Dicrurus; species Dicrurus megarhynchus. The sequence goes on along the minus strand of VXAD01012650.1, from coordinate 751,570 downwards.
CAATGTTAAAATTTTGTTTCCAGAAATCACTTATGAACTCTGGTATAGTGCAGGTTTACTGTTAAAAGTAGGCTTGCATTAAAAAGCATCATTTAAAAAGAAAACATTCTTTCTCTGTAGCAAATCTGTTGACTTCTAATTTAATTCAGTGCTTCCCTCATTTTGCATAATAAGCAAGTGTATCACAACTGAATTTTTTGTGTTCGAAGAAAGCACTTACTGAGTTTATATGTTTTACAGGATTTTGTAATGTTTGACCAGTTTTTATTCTTCGCTCCACTCAATGCAAAATGCGACTTATTAAGGCCAATGAAGCTTTATATGGTCATGAGAAACGTAACACTGGTGGTTTAGAAACTGTGTATGCCAGGTGTACTAACAGTGACCTTATGCAAATTTGCCCTGTGAGATTGAAAAAGCAGAACCAGCCTCACTGGGATCACTGTTACAGTAATAGCACTGGTATTGCCATGAGTGCATGATCTGAGTAACATCATGACTACTGTGGAATAGGTAACGCTTATAGTAAAAGTTTATCCTGCATCTTAATGCAGTACAAAAAACTTTAATGCCTAACATAAACAGGCAGGGAAGAAAAAGACAATCCTTAAATGAAACTTGTGCAGAAGTTCTCAACACATTCCTATGAGCCTATGAGGTGTTACAAGTATGACAGCATTTAGTACCATTAGCCTACCAAGTCCCTTATCCTTCAACTCACTGTATAGTATATGCCCATCAAAGGAGGATATGTGGTGAGGACACACCTGCATACCACATCATGTCACGTGAAGCTCCAAGGGCGCGGGCACTCAGCAGGGAGTGTTCCATCCAGTGGGACCTTCAGTGCAGGTCCCCACCAGAAAGCACACCTCCCTTAGCTGGCATGCAGTGCATGGTCACCACGCCAGCCCACATTACGGGCACGCCTGGTTGACTGATCAAGTTAATAACCTGCATCTAAAATCTGAGAGTCCAGCCTGAAAGAGCTTCACAGCAAACGTAAGACAGATGCATGATGTCATGGGATGCAAGACAGGGCCAAGGGAGACAAAGTGTCTAAGACTTGACAGGGATACAGTGTTTACAGGGACTGCAGATTACATTTTCCCACTTTAAGTAAAAGAATATGTATATTTAGATACATAAAACAGATGGTAATATACTTGGCTGAAGAAACATTGTGTGAATGAGTTACAATTAAGCCTTCTCCTCACCATCTGTTTTTTAACTCAATAAACTACATCCAGGTTTGCAAATAATCTACTCTACATGAAAACAGAAGACAATAAAGAGTAACATTAGACAGAGCTTTATCTTTTGTTTACCTCCCACCTGATAAACTCTGAATGGGTCTGTTCACTGCCTTTGATTGTTTTGTCCTCATATTTCCTGCTAAGAGTTTACAAAACAGCAGTATTGAACAGGCAGATAAGAAGCACACCTATTTGTTTAATAACATCAAGGGAGAAAAAATGCTGGCTCATCCATTTTGTTGTTCAGTTGCTCAAAAGGATCAAAATACCAATTAACTTGCTGGCTTAAAAAATCTTTGATATCCTTACATTTACTGACATTTTGAAACTCTTCTTCATACTTGCCTAATGTCTTTTTGATTATGAACAAAGAAGTGCCAATCTGTTTAGCATTTGACCTGTTTTCTCAAACATTTTTATGTATTCAACTACTTAGTTCCTAAAAACACTTGACTAGTCATAGCTGTAAGTTGAAGAAAAATGTTTCTTGTTTCACTGATAGGTTTTTAAAGTATTGTTTGATTTTATTTGCAAGAGCAAAAGAGAATAGAATTTTTTTTAAAGCATGAACTGAACAAAGGAGCAAGAACATGCCCTCTCCCGCCCCCACTTATATTCTGAACTCGAATTCTTCTTTGCTGTTATGGAAATTGCTAAATCTACTCCCCCCTCCTTCCCTTTTTCAGTTGACTTTCTTTCCTTAACAAATTACATCAAGTTGGAATAAAAACTTGGGGAGTAATTGACAAGATGTTAACCACAACTTGCTCTTATCTGCAGGAATGGAAAACTACAGTCAGTGCTGGTTTTATTACCATTACTTTTCAAGTTAGTACTCAAATTCAGCATATTTTTGAATGAAAAGGATCTCCTGGTAAGAAAAAGCTTAATTTCCTCTCAATTTACACTAATTTCCATGGATCTAATCTTAGTTCACTTATGTGTAAATTGAATAAAACTTAAGGTTAATAATTCTGCTTTCAGCCTCTTCATGATGTTGCAAAGATATGTTAATGATCACAAAAATTAATCTGTTAAATGTGCTTTAGAATGGTGTGACCTTACTAAAATTAGTCATATAACACAAAAAAAGCAGGTAAAGATCATGTCTGAAAATTAAATTGCCTTGATGGACAAACAAACACATTAATTATCCTTCCTGGGATATATAATCTGTAGTGTTTTCCTATTACATTTTCATTTGGTGCACTAATATATTATAAATCAGAAAAGTTAAAAGTTAACAATTTTTCAGAATTAATTGATTAAGCTCTGCTTTATCATTCAAGATGTCTAAATGCATGGACTGCAGATTTCCAAGCCCAAGTGACTGGTTTACAAGCGTAAACCTATGCCATCTCTGGATTTTAGAAAGGACTGTGAAACTGTTTTCCCTTTAGCATCATATCACAGAATCATAGAATATGCTGAGTTGGAAGGGAACCCAAAAGAATCATAAGGCCCAGCTCCTGGCCCTCCAGAGCACCATCCCCAAGAGTCACACCATGTGTCTGAGAGCATTGTCCAAATGCTTCTTGAGCTCTGTCAGGCTTGGTGCTGTGACCACTTCCATGGGGAGCCTGTTCCAGTGCCTGACCACCCTTTGGGTAAAGAACATTTTCCTGATATCCAACTTCAGCTTCCCCTGACACAACTTCAGGCCATTCCCTCGGGTCCTGTCACTGTCACCACAGAGAAGAGATCAGTGCTGCCCCTCCTCTTCCCCTCGGTTGTAACTGCAGTGAGGTCTCCCCTCGGTCTCCTCTTCTCCAGGCTGAAAGACCAAGTGACCTCAGCTGCTCCTCATACGGCTCCCCCTCAAGGCCCTTCACCGTCTTCGTTGTGCTTCTTTGGACACTTCTCTGTAGTTTAATACCTTACCCTGTGGTACCCAAAACTGCACACAGGACTCGAGGTGAGGCCGCCCCAGTGCAGAGCAGAGCGGGACAATCCCTCCCTTGCCCGGCTGGCGATGCTGTGCCTGATGCCCCCCAGGACACGGCTGACCCTCCTGGCTGCCAGGCCACTGCTGACTCATGTTCAACTTGCCAGTGACCAGGACCCCCAGGTCCCTCTCTGTGGCACTGCTCTCCAGCACCTCATTCCCCAGTCTGTCTGTACATCCAGGGTGCCCAATCCCAGGTGCAGAACCTGGCACTTTCCCTTGCTGAATTGTTGGTGGTTGCCCGGCCCTCTAATCTGTTGAGGTCTCTCTGCAGGGTCTCCCTGCCTTTGGGGGAGTCAACAGCTCCTCCCAGTTTTGCATCATCTGTGAACTTGCTTAGTATCACTTCCAGCCTGCATCCAAGCCATTTATGAGGATGTTGAGGAACACAGGTCTGAGGATGGAACCCTGTGGAACCCCATTAGTGACTGGACACCAGTCTGATGTCACCCCATTCACTACAGCCTTTTGTGCCCAAATTGTGAGCCAGTTGCTCACCCACTGCATGACGTGTTTATCCAGCTGTGTGCTGGACATTTTGTCCTGAAGGATACTGTGAGAGACAGTATCAGCAGCTTTACTGAAATCCAAAAAGATTACATCAACTGCCTTCCCTCGGTCAGCTAGGTGGGTTACTTTGCCATAAAAGGAAATAAGGTTTGATAAGCAGGACTTTCCTCTCATGAAGCTGTGCTGGCTGTGACCAATGACTGCATTGTCTTTCAGGTCTTTTTCAATACATCCCAGAATAATCTTCTCCCTAACTTTACCGGGCACTGAAGTGAGACTAATGACTTGCTTTCAGTAGATTCATTAATTCTATATTGTCTGGATGAGCCACCTCCAGTTCAAAAAATATCACAACATGGTTGCTTTAACCATTCACTACTTGTTTGTACTATTACCTAAACAGTTAATGGTAGTGCTTCTGCTCATTGTTGAATTATCAATCCTACACACTGAAAACCAGTAAATACTACACAAAACCACATTTAAAATATAGAGAAAACCATAATTAACATGTAGCCATACTGCCATCATAAAGACAATAGCATTTCCTGAATCAGATTTATAACTTTTAGAGTTTGAGAATATGTATTAAAGCCAGTAAGAGTAGCCATGAGAAGGGTTAGGGTGGACAGAGATCTGATTATAATTCATGACATCTATAGATAAATGACTCTACAAAGCTAAATCTGAAGCTTTTATATCAGGTCATTCTTAAACATGCACATTCTTCATATGATGGCTGAAGGTCACTGGCCTTCCAAAATCCTTGAATTATCTGAGGAGGATGCATAATTTCCACTTGTTGCCTCTACAGAGGGAACCATGGGGACAGGCTTGCTACTTGTGTTCACTGCTGGTTTCACACTTACTGTTCTCCCTTAGAGATCAGATATTGGTAGTAGTTTTTATCTCTAGAAGTCCCTGCCCTCATTAGAGATTCAGACCACACACCTATGAACAATGTTTGTAGAACTTTCTGTACTTAAACACAGTATATATCTTACAGAATGGAATATTAGAAAAACAGCCCTATTACACAAGTCTTACCTTTTTACAAACTCTTCAAAAAGGATGCGATGAGAATACCCTTTCTGACGTATTTTGACAGTTTCCAGAATTCCAGTATATCGTAGCTGCAGTAGAACTCTCTCATGAGAAAACATCAGTGCTTCTCGATCATCATTAGGTTTAATGCAGCGGATAAAGTGAGGCTGTCCAACAACCATTTTGGATAAAAGATCCATGAGGGAATACTAGTGAGGGAAATAACAAAGATGCACACACTTGACAAAAAACTGCAATGTAACTACTTAAGCAGGAGATACATATTTGTAAACAGTTTGTAATGCTTGATTATAGTTTAATCTGTAATGTTAATCTCCATTGCCTTTTTATTAATTTTTAAGATTTCGGCTGAAATGTGGAACCTATTAAAAATTTTTAGTTGTAAAAAAAATTTAAATATTCTGAAGCTGATTTCTTACTTCTTACACCTTTCTCTTCATATCTCCTTTTGTTGCATTTCCATACTTGAGGAAGGTACATTTAAAAAAAAAATTAAAATTGTCCTAACTATAATTCTACTGTAGACACATTTGACTGACCAAATATCCCCAACAGAAAACAAGCTTTACCATGAAACAATCACTGAAATTCACAGCAAATCATGGGGAGAAGGTTGCAAGAAGTCATCAGTTCAGTGCTCTGTCCACAGAGAACACTAGATGTATCTTTAACATTTCAGGTACATCTCTGTTACATTCATTTTTCAGAATCACTGAGAATATAAACTGCACAGTCTCCCCAGAAATCTGTTGAACTGCTATATTATCATGACTATTCATAAAGTTCTTAGCATCTAACATAAATCTTCCTGCTGAAATGCAGGTCCGTTACTTTGTTTCCTATCCACCCTGGACACAGAAAACTATTTACTCCATTGCATTTTAAACTAAAATGAAAAACATTCGATCAGATCATATTTATCTTTTTTTCCATTGACTCCTCTGAATACTGGTATTTCTGCTCTATACTCACATCATTAAGCTGTTGTATGATATGTTACCAACTACGTTCAATCTCATATACTCATATGTGTCTCAAAACCATGTACAATTCCAAGCTGATTGTCATCACCTTGCTGCAGGTTGCATGTGTATTTCGTTGTACTTCCACACTCGCTCCCCCATTACCCTTTCTTTTTCTTTTTACAGTTCCTACTGAGCTGGCATTTGTGTGGTTCTGTGCAAGAGCACTCTAAGTGCACACTCGTATGACAAGTCTGAATGTGTGTCCTTATACTCTCCACACTGGTACAACATCTCAGTATACACCAGCTTCCTCTATGCCCTTCCTTACACTATATTACAAGACAAATTGAACAGGTATTCCTACATAGCAGGAAGCTTTGACTCACACTGGCTAGCACAACTTTGTGAACTTCCCTATTCTGCATGGTACAAGTACAGCCCAAGAGCCAGCTGCTGAAAACTTTTCCACTTTGCAATGACTGCAAGAAAAAAACAGTAGCCAAGAGTCTTGGACAATGCTGCACTGCTTGGACTAGCACTTTCTTGACTCTTAAGCTTCCAGTTCCAACATTCTTGATGCCCTTTCCTTGCCTGTTTGATTTAAACACACATGCAGAATATGCATTACCTCAGACAGGATTGCTACCAATAAAATGGCAATCCATATGATTTATAACAGCACTTCCAAAAGACAGATTGTTTTTACTTATTAGCACAAGTGAAAAATTTTAAAGGTATATATGCCTCAGCTTGTGAAAAAATATGAAGACATTAGTGATAACATCTATTTCATTTGCACAAAATTGGTGTTCTGTTTATAACAAGACCCGTTCGAGACCTCTAGCATTTTAGACAGAAAATAGTCCAGGATCTAGATTCTGTTATCAACATATTCAGTGAAATTATAAAATACAAGTATGAGGAAACAAAGAGAAAAGAAGCAAAAAAAAGTTTATGAATCTACAAAAGCCTCGTAACAGAATAAGAAAATTCTCCTATATTTCTCTTTGATCTAACAATCCCACAAATATTTTAGATGTATCTATTGTTCTTATTATCAAAATGCTTGTTTTCATTTTAATTTTTGTACCCTAAAATAGGAAGCCATAGTTTGCCGCTTCATGTTAGTTGTTTCCTCAGGATGCCGCATAACTTCCATTGTGTCAACCTGGAAGACAAAACTCTGATGTCAGGATTGTTCCAGAAACACTGCAGACCCACCCCACCTAGCCCATGAAAGCTGGGTTCAGTTTTTGTTATAGTCATTCCTTCAGGCGTGAGTACTTCAGAATACTTTATGAGAGATAGCAAGGCCAGCTTCTAACAGATGCAGGACACACACTGATTTTGGAGAGATGTGTAAGCATTCTGAATTTTTTTTGATAGTGCAAGAGCACTCCAGACTTAAGACAGTATAACACTCAGCCAATGAAACAGCTGTCAGGCTGCAATACCTTAGGAACTGATTTCTAAAAAGTATTCCTATTATTGCCACTACAATGAACTCAAACAGGCCAGGAAGTAAATTGAACTCCCTCATTTTGCTCACATATGGAAAAATTATAGTAGGATAATGAATGGCAAACAAAGTAGGTAGTCTCACAACGTATAAGTCTGCTCCCTTCTCCTTCCATGGTTACTATTAATTATTTAATATTGCCATTTTGATGCCAAGAATTTCATAAATCTTGTTCTGCTGAACTGCCATAGCCTACCACTTTTTCAGCATCGCAGAAGAGTTATTTTTAGAGGACATACATGGACAGTGAACATACTGGTCCTTGCAAGTTTTAGTTATAGTGTTAGTACAGCTGTTCTTATCAAAATGAAACCAGAATTTATGAATGAGTATAACTGTGGTTACCCATAACAAGCAGATTCTGTTGCCACATTACAGCTCAACAAAATTAAAGAAAATTAACCAGCATCCTGTTTGCATGGAGCATTAACAGCATTTTAGCATTCACTTGCTTTGTGGCAGTTTACCATCTGCTCTGACCAGGTGGCATTTGTATAAACCAGATAATGCTGTTGTCAGCACCTGTGCTACACTTCCCGGACTTTGCTCCATACAATCATTTCCAACACTCACTGACTTAAGAACACACTTCTGAACACTAAAAAAATTGCTGAAAGATTACAGTTCTCAATAAAGTAACTGAGACTCTTACCTTCAGGAGATATTTAGGAGACTGCATGCAAAATATAAAGGAAATGAAGTGCTAAGTAATAATAGATAAAAAAAATGGATTTTGTGTTGGGGAAGAAATCAAAAGAAAACTAGTGAGGTCAAGATTCAGAGCACAGATGGCACAAATGCAGATAGAGTTCAATAAGGGTGACCATAAATATTTCAGTATGCTTTTGTAATCTGTGATGTTCTGGCCCAGAGTGGTATACATGCATTAGTACACATCTCAAACAAACACACAAAAAGAAGAAATAAAAAATAAAAAAAAAAAAGAGAGATGCAGTTTGTTAACAGAAACTCTGTAATAAAAACGCCTTATCAGCACAGGTAACATCAAACATCTTATGAGGTTATCTGACAAAGTAAATATCAATGACCTAATCAAAACAGCAGGCATGTCCATGGGGAAGGATAGGGGAATGTTTCAAGATTATCTTGGCAAGACACATAGTTTCTGAGGATTGTTATCTAAATCCCTAGTAAATGTCAAGTCGAAGACAAAAGCTGTAACAGTGAACACTGACAATAAGTTCAGAATAACTGGTAATATTTAATGTTAAAAGACACACAATTTAATTATAAATAACATCAAATCAAGAACAAATGTGAATAGTTTGAGGACTGATCTGAGCCCAAATGCCAATTAATTTGAGGTTCTAAATAGGAGTCTTCTGTGTCTAGAAAAGCAGAGACACAGTGATATTGTTGTTGGAGACTAAGTACTCACAGCCTCTCATATCTCAAATACCTTCTGGTCAATAAAGGGCAGTACCATCTCCTTTTCACAGCTGCTTATTTTTACCAAACCTGTAGAATCTTACCATCTTGGGACCACCACTATATCAAATATGATTTACAACATGCTGCTGGGTTCAAGAGAGTTTTGTTTTGGTTTGAGGTTTTTTTCATGGGGGAAAAGGGAATGAACACACAGAAAGACTCACGGAGGAGATGTAAAACACTTTTTCTCTGGAAACTAGGCTAAAAGCAGTATTGTTAGATTTCTTTTCCTATGAATGAAGTTGTAAATTCAGATCTGTGAAATATGTAAGAACTAGAAATAATTTCCAAATCTTTTTGACAAGAAACATTTGAAGTTTTCATTAGAAAAATTCTGATAGACCCTGCAGCTAGGGTGATTTTCTTGTAAGACTTTTCAGACATTTTGTCTCTCGTTAATTTACAACATCTTGTCTATGAAGCCACACAATTTTATGGTGGGGCAACAACCTCATGTACAACAGACAATAGGCTTTCTCACAACTGGCTTGCTAGAAAACGACAGAACATAAAGTCATGATGTAAGAATGAGAATGCCATGATATCTTGTATTTTAAATCACTAGCTACTCTTTTTAAACAAAAATAAAGATATTTCAACTGTTAAGTCACATTTTTACATGACAGCTGTAGTCATCTACAATATGAATTTATATAATTACAACTGTAATGGAAAACAGCCTGACCTACAAAAGTTAAACTGTTTCATCACTAAAAAGATCATTTCTAATAGTTTTGAAACAATATTAAAAGAACAATTTATGACATAATGTCGTGTTATGAAGTCACTCAAAATTATGACTTTCCACATATTGACCTGCTGTTGGCATGGTATGAAATACTGTAAAACCAAAAAATATGTTAAGCAAAAAACCCTCTTAAATTAAAAAATGATAAAAAATTTCCAAACTTCCAAACAAAATTATTACATTTGGATTTTTTAAAACAATTTTTAAAATAATTTAAAATATGTTTCCTGAAGTTCTTTTAATTAGGTGCTTTACAAAATCCTAAGAAATAGCTTTTTATCTAAAAAGTATTTAAATTAACATTTTCTGAATAGTGTTGCACTTACACGTCTTTTCTTTTAGCTCCTTTTAAAACGTTTGAAGGGTGAGTAAAGCCCACTTAAAGAGTACTTATTAATTTATTCTGTTTAGTAAAGCTCTAGAAGTGAACTGCTCTATTACATTCCTGGTGTATCAATAAAATGCATGGTTGGAAAGCTTGTGCTGAATATAGCTGGATGTGGAAGAAAATGTGTATATAACACAAGAAAATTGGAAAGGCCACCCTTCAGCACTGAAAGTATTTACACCAGACAGGAAATAATAGTCTGCAATCCACATCTGTATTTGCAGGTACAGTGAAGGATACAGACATCTGGATGACATAAATAACCCCACTGATGTTTGAGCATGAGATCCAAATACCAGAAGATAATAAGAAGAAATAGAAAACCCAGAACATAAAATTTTGTAGACTTTTGAACAGTTGCTGTTACCACACTTGTTTTTAAAATTTATTACTGTTTGCTTTGAAGGCAAAAAACCCAAAACCCCAAACCTTATCTACGCTAACTCTAACAAGTACTACTTAGGAAGTAGGGAGGGGGTGAACAGGCCATCAGCTTCAAGAGACAACAGGTTTCCTCACAAATTAAGTGTACTCAGCTGTAATCCTACTAATTGCCATAAAACCATCCCATCTTTTTGCAGTTAGGCCACATACTTTCATGGCAAAATTCAGCAGCATTTAAATCCTACAGTTCTTTTTAGAGAATAGTGATTTTGCTGAGTCATTCTTTTCCAGTTATCCACCAGTCACAAATATCTCCTGGTTTTTCATTTCAAAGTTAAATAAAAAAGAAATAGATTTTTTTGGGTAAATTTTATTTTGCCTTCCATACTGTTAAATACACTATTGAAATTTTACCAAGTAAAACCTCTTTCTAGGTCAAAATTCTCAGAGGAAAACCTTGACCCCATTGAAATGAAGAGGACTATTGATATCTATGTAACTGAGATTTCAGTCCAAGGGTTTAAAGATTAATCAGTAGTAAATTGATTCTTCACCAAATTCTGTAGTAAGTTCATCACTAAAACTGGAAACCATACTCCAAGACAAGGTGCATGTTACTGATAGTAAAGGCAGACTCTTATTTGGTAAGAGCCTCACTATATACCCACATCAGCTAAGTATTGTGTACATCGTCTCACTGTAAGATTTTACCAACAACTGCCTGTGTTCAAAGGGAACACTACTAACCTTGATACGCCCAGCACTGAGCTGCGGAGGCAAAGACCGAGATGCTGCTGTCACTCTGGCTCTTGCTTGTGCCAGGTTACCTGTTCAAAAAGAAAGAAATTCATACTGCAAAAACTATTCAAGAAGCTTAGAAAGGAAAAATTTTTATGGTGTAAAATCAGTCTGTACAATAGTACTAAAAATAGCAGACACCACCACACTTCTTCCACACCCCTCTCATTACCAATTGTGCCTGCAGAGCATTCAGCACGGGCATGACAGAGTGCAGTGTTGATTTAGAGGGGAGGAAAAGTCAGTGATAAGGTGGTATGTCACTGACCTTAGCTACTGAGCTGATGAAAACAACGACAGCACAAAGGCATACAGCTCAATCACTAGTAATCAATTTCTCTGTGACTCATTGAGAGATTTCAGAGAGCAAAAAGACTACAGAAACAATCTTGTTTCTATGAAATCACGTGGATCCTCAAGTGTTAAGACAGTATCTTAAACTCAAAAACTAACGACAGACATGAGAAAATTATAAGACTGCATTATTTTTTGAACTTTTGACATATAATCCTCAACTTTATAATAACTCAGGGTTTTTAAAGACTGACTCAATTTCCCAGGCAAAAATATATTGTGGTGTCAAGCAAAAGACTGGTGCCTTTTTTAAAATGTAAAGTATGATGTGTCCTAAACTTTTCCTTCAGTACTTGTAGAAAGCCAAAGTCATCACAAAATAGCTTTTCAAAATAAAGGCTAGGAGAAGAGAGAGGAAGTGATATCGGACTTGCATATGCAAGACACTCTGTATATTTCAAAGTTTTAGCAAGTCTAGCACAAGATGTCCAAATGTTTTCTCTGGCTATATCTTCAGAGGCTAAACTGTGATTAATAGCATTGAAAGAACCCTTTGAAGCAGGATTGGTGACATCAAAGCCCTAATCCATGGGTGGCAGGATTTTTATAATGAGTGGGAAGCATTTTAACACATTTCAAAGGATTTACAGCATGAATAAACAATGGGCCTCTGCAGATGTACCACACACCTTTCAGAATCAGAACACATAAATAAGTGTCTATTTTAATTTAAATGTAAATAAAGTGTTAACACTTCTTTCAGATGCTAAATGACTTGTTTGCATCAACTCCAGTGTTTAGCTGTTTGCTTTACAGAAAGGCAGTAACTCTAAACAGTCTTCAGAGTTTTGCTAAACGGTGTATTACATAACTAGTAAGGAGGCACGATGGGAAAAACGAAAACCAAGAACATGAAATCTCTGGTAAAGAAAACCAATCGCTGGTAATAATTCCCTAAGAGAGCAGAGCAAACCCAGTGTCCACTGTAACACTGAAAGGTACTTTTGCTCTTATTTTCCCCTGAACAAGAAAAATATAAAACTTCTGAAAACAATCTGGGGGCCAGCACTCAAACACAGCATTCTTCATTCGAACATTCTGAATTAATTTAAAGGAGTATTTATCTTTTAAGCTGCTGGCTCTGGTATTGACACAGTGCTGCAAAACTAGCACGTCATTTGCAGATCTAACATCATATGTTACCTGACAGTCTAGATCATCGTCCACTATTCTGGAAACTGCTTTAGGCTATTATACTGTGTGTGCTAATGAGAACCACAACTGTTTGGGAAATCTTGAATATCTATGTACATACATGGCACATATTGTAAATACACGTATCTCTCCAAAGTTAAAATGAGGACTTTAATGAACAAGTACATGGTGAAATAATTTTTCTCCTAGTTGCAATTTTGCTATTTTTGTATGTTAGAAATTACTCTTCTGGTCTTTTTTGGCTAAAATAGCTTGGAAAAGTTGGTTTTGGCTAGGTTTCAGATTAGCAAATCTAAAGCTTGAAAGCCTTGCACTGAAGAACTGGCAACACAACATGTGATAAAAGACGGGAGTTGGGAGAAGAAATTACTTTGAATCAGACTGTTTAAAATTACTAAAATTTTGTTGCATTTTGTAACAACTTAAAAAACTCTAATAACCGAATAAAATTTAGAATGGTTCTATAGCTGCTCAACGTTCACCACACTCACTGCTGGCATTAGGTTTCTAGGGTTCATAATTAATACCCTGGAGGTTTCCCTCAGTTTTTCATGCAAAACTAAAACTAGACATTCCTGATCTGGTAAGCCAAGCAAATAAACAAACCTTTTCATTAATGAAAAATCTTTAATGACTTCACAAACAAAAAAACTCCCAAAGTGTTCAGGTCCCACTTAAAAAAAGAGAAACACTTTACCTATCATGCCTTTGTTCAGCAGTTACTTCGTTCTAGGAATGGATTCTTACCAGTGCGTATTTCATGTGTCAAGTGAATTCCTATGTAATTACTTGTAGCATTAGATTGAATCCATGGAAAAAATATTACTAGGATTTTCTTTTTCAGCTGAAACACAAAATGATGCTTCAATGAAAGTTTCTGAATTACTCATCTCATGTAGCTCATGCTGAGGAAAAATAACTACCAATCTTTAACATCTCTAAGCCATTAAAATTAATGAACAGAATAAATGTGGCTTGAAAGTTAGCCTACATAATAAGGAATGTTTCACCCAGGGTTAGCATGGTGTTCACAGTCAGTAAAATTTGGTACCTATCCCTGCATTTGGTTTTCATTTACAAGGTAACTTATACCTTAACATATCAAAAATAACTGAATGTTATTCCACTTTGTGAAAAACATCAATATTTGAAGAACAAATGCTTTTAAATAATAACATCACCAGCTTGAACTGCCATGGGCTCCTTGAAAGGTTAAACTGGTTAAAGGTTGAAAGATTGCACTGTGCCTTTCAGAAGTCTAGCTTCATACCAATTATATGGTCAAAACTTTAGAGAAAATACAAATGACATCCCTGTAGACCAAATGCTACCTACATTAAATCCAAGTCCATAAAATGGACAAATTAAGTGATATTAAACCCTCTCAAAATTGTCTTAGGTTTGGGGGTTTCATTTTTTGGGTTTTTTTCTGAGGGAGGGAAGAGAAACTAATGGTTAAAGTTAGGATTAATCTTTTAAACATGTATATGTTTAATTTTACTCACATGCACTTCAGTTCAATGGGACTGCTCATCTGAACAATTAAGGCTCCTACCTATGTGTCTGGATCAGAGACTAAGGTCTCTGGGATTCATTGTGTCAGTGGAGGAGTCAGTCAGATTTAATGTTTCTCTTTTTTTCCTCTGTTCAATAAAGTTGAAAATGTCTTTAATACTTTGAGAAGTTTCAGTCATTAAAGTTTGTGAAATGCTCTTAGAATTTTCAAGGGAAGAAGAAGTAGCACCACAAAATCTATGCACTCACTGGCTAAGCTCCGGACCAATGATCAGCAAACCTCCCTTTGACTTGAAGCTGTTTAGAAGAACTCACATCTCTGCAAACATATTCCTCACTGATGCCTCACTTCAGCTAGGTGAGAAAGACCATATCATCAAAGAACTGCATCTCTTCTATTATGCAAAGCCAAGCAGAAGAGATTTTGTAAGTATTTACATCACACGCAAAGAGGAAATGTGTTTTCATTTTTTCAAGCGGAACTTTGGAAGTGGTCTCTAGATCTCAAAAAGGACTAGTCAGCATTCCTGGCTTCTCATTTGCATCCCTGGTAGCTACTCACTATGTGATCTGGCTGAATTAATTATTTGTCCAGCTGTTCACGTTATGTACTAATTAGGAAAAGTACACTCTCTGGCTGGATGTTCTGATGTTAACTATGGTTTGCCTGTGCTTCTTTTATTCTTAGGTGATGGGTTCTGTAAGTAGCATCAAGCAAATATTAGCAATATCAGCACTGTATTCATAACCCCATTTTGGTTATGTCTGCGATGGATCATTCCTCCCAAAGTAAGAGCATACCAGGTAAGAAATACATTAAGCTTTGATAGAACATCCAGTTTGTGAAGTGCAAATGACTTACAGAGAAAAAGCCTAATGACAATGTCACCTTACTGTACATGTCGTACCAGGGATATTACTATTATATAGAGGGTAAGTACAGGCTCTTTCCTTATCCTCATATATTTTATTAATTTCTTTCATGCTTCTGGTTCAGATAAAGAGGGGTTACTTCAAACACCATGTAGATACAGTATAATACGGTCAGAAATGCTACAATACATTCACATTTCATTGACATGACTTCTAATCATAGCTAAGCACTCACACTCCAGAAGAGGTACAGGGCCAGACAATGTCTTTGACATACACAGATTCTTCTCTGTCTTTCCTTTCAGTACATTTTATCTAGCCGAAGGAAGTCGACTGCTTATCTCCGTAACGCATTTTCATCTACTGTAAGACTAAGCTTTTAGCTCAACTACAAATGAATACATGTACTTTTTTTATCGGGTACTAATTTGAATCTGGTCACTGACTACCAAAACTCTATTCTTTTGAGTTATTGAAGTCCTTTAAGCTAATCTTGAGCGATAAAAAAGCTAAGAATCCAATTTTCTCATATACTACACCTTTTACACAACAATGTATTTGTAAAAATACTGTCTGTAGAGCACAACTATCAATACAGATAGACCTCAACTACTGCTTCTTCTGGAAAGAGAATTACTTTATTTTCTATTCAAAATAAAACCAAGAAATAGTATTTCCAAAATCAGATACATATTACCGAACAGAATCTGATCAGCATAAAACAGTAATAGTGAAGCCCACCTGGGAATAATCTAATTATGAATATTTGCTACAGGAGCAAAATACACACATTTTTGGCCCAGATTATTTAAAATGAAAAATCCATGCCACAGTGAACCGAGGAATTCTGATACTGATTGTCCATTAGATTAAGGATTTCTTTAGTCTTTTTAGCCTGAAGTAGACACCAATCATATTTACAGATACTTAAAAGCTTTACATTGCTAGACTGGGATTGGAGAACCTGAGTATAAATTCAGTGCTGTTATGCTTTCTATTGCATACATTGCAGACACTTCAGTGGTCACTTCCCACATTAGAAAGCACACACTGGCAAACACACAGCATCATGTCTACAGCAACAAATAAAACTTCGTTTGTAAGCGTCATCACTGCTATGTTTAAGTATAGTTTTAACACAGTAGGTTAGTAGGCTTCTTGTAGAATGGAAGGGAACAAAGACACTGACAGCAGCTGAGATTAAATGAAGGTCAAACTGCCTACTGTACTCTATACATATCTATGATGAATGTATGATGTCAGTAAGAAAGATCTTAACTTTTATCCTTACCCACTAAAGAAGAACAAATTATGGTACTAATTAAACTAGTTAGTGGTAGTGCCCAAGATATTTTTCTAACACAGTCTCAAGTACTAATTGCTGCTTTAAGCAACATGCCCAACTTTCAAGCTAAATTGAATCAAATGCGTAGTCATCTACTCAATTGGGAGTATGTTCACTGAAACACACACCTTTCCTGAAGTATCATGGGCACAGTATGTGATCAAAGGATATACAAGCAAACCTTATGCAATTCTCATAGTCCTGCGACATGAGCAAATTTACAGACAGTAGGCAAAACACATATGGTATAGCCTAACAACATGATAAAGAGGTTCCTGGGCACAGGCCAAGGGATGATCATGTGGTTCTGGAAAACAGAGTGGCAGAGCAGGGAGTAGATTGCTATCTGGCCAAAGCCATGAGGGTATAGGCTGGGCATCTCTGTCCAAACACAGGACTAATGATAGGAGTGGCACACTAAGTGCAGTGAGTGCTAACTATCTGAAGCTGCATCTAGACAAAAATGAAATACATTTGAAAAGTTTGGAAAAAACAAAGTTCTTGTATAAACAATATTGCAATTTTCTGCTGCTTGATGTTCACCATTTTCTTTAGTCAGGTCTGTAGCCTGACTAGCTGGAGACTTGACCAACTGGCTGGCTGAAGAGAGGCTGGTCACAGCCTGATCCAGTCAGGCTTCCAGCTGCTGTATTACAGAACAAACTGGCTTGGCTTTTTATGATTTATATGTTGTCAGAAGACATGGGCCATTTCTTTCAGACATGGTCCTTAGTAATTTCCTTCCACATCTCTTGTAATGCACGGTTTGATGCTGTTGTATGTAATCAGCTCAGTACAACAAACCCTGAATTCTCTGCGGAACAGCAGACAGGACAGAACACTGCTGCTGTCAGGATTGTCACCATCAATACAAGGTTTTCTGCTGCCCCAGCAGATTGCCATGGTACCTGTACCACATCTGTAACTGAGATTAGAAGAAAACTACAGAGGTGAATTTTCTGTGAAACTTCATTACTGAGGAATTCTTCACTGATTTTAAGCATTGTCAAAAAAACATTGTTTTACTTACATCTACTCAGGCTGGACAAGTTTATTTCTTCTTCCAGAGGTATGTGGAAGAATAGTTCTAAAAGCATACACAGGTTGGATATATGGTTATCCTACATTCTGATTCAGCTCTAGTCTCCCTCATTGTTTTATGTAATTGATATATTTTCTCTTGCATGTTATGTAAGATTCTTTTTCCCCCAAATCGTATATGCTTTATCCAGAAAAGTAAAAGTATGATTATAAAGAACATGGCAGTTATCTCATTGTTCTATCTATTAAGCTTCATTGTGCTCAGTTAAACTTGAGGCCAAAGTAAGTTTCTACAACAACAGTGAATAAACAGGAAATCCAGGAGAAGTCAAGATCTGTGATTTCTAGCCCTTTGCTTGTATTTCCAGAGCATGTTCACTCTCCATACAATGTTTAAAAATGTTACAGTATATATTCCATCACTCTGGACCTGCTGCTGAAGCTGCTCCATACATACACAGTCTGGTCAAAATCATACGAAAGCCAGTGAAGATTCCCAATGAATTCAGTGGCAAAAATTCAGGTATAACGATGCAACTGAAAGCACATGGAAAAAAATGATGGAACATTTTCTCTGACCTCACTATGACTATCACTCTCCCCAGTCATCAAGAACCTAAGGCTAGACAGGATGAAAAATGGTATCAAAACCAGGTCTTGAAACTTCAAGGCAAGAACTGTCTTTTAAAAGTCTTAATTTAAGATGAAACAAGGTTACAGAACTTTATAAAAGTCCCAGACCTTCCCATTTTTGAAATCTAGGCATTAATGATTTTGACAACTAATTTAATCAAGTCTCAAAGGCTTCTCAACTGAACCATTGCTCCCCTGGATGTCAGCACTTCTGTATATAATCACAGTTGGCACAAAATCAGTTACTTTTGTGGTAAAGCAAATCATTAATTATATTTTTATCTCCACTCTTAATGAAATAAATACCCATTCATACAAATACCCACAAACATATTTTCTGTCTTTGTCACACACTGTGACCTGCTATCCAGGCAGCTCCATTAACCACTCCTGCATCAAGACAAGTCAGGTTGGAATAAGGAAGTCAAAGTCAAATAATAATAGATAATGCTGGTTCAGTAAAGTACTGGCCTTTACAGCTTGTTGTAAGGTGAAGGAATAAAAAAAAATTATAAAAGTACAAAATCATAGTAAGACTGTACAAAATACTCTGAAATGAATATACAAGATCTAGCACAGACTCAGAGATTTATTTTCCACCCACTGCATTCATCCTTTAGATATATTAATCCCTTAATGCAATTATTTTGAAAGAGTGGGAAATATAAGCACATTCTTTGCAAAGGACACACCAAAAAACATTATGGATGTTCATATGAGTAAGATTATCTGAATATTCAACAAAGTTATCTGCTCTCAAAACTCACTAGCAAATTTTAAAATAATTGCTCTTCTAGGATTTGATCTTGAGAGCTACTGAATGCTTCCAATGACATACTGAGCATCTTTGACACAGTTTGACCTTACAGCACACAGTGCCTGTAGAAAATGTCAAGTAAACTACTCATTAAAACAACAGTATAATGTTCTCTGAATATTTCTCTATTTAAATTCTGTATATGGTGCACAGTGAAATCCCACAGTCTACTAGCTGATATTAAAAACAGTAGCATCTTTTATGTGATGTTTCTTTTGTTTCCTCAATATCAATAGATTTTGAATTTAATTAATATACAATGCAGTGTTATGATTAATTACTATTCACTACTGTGAAATCATGTTCATTATAGGATTGAGAAGCTAGGCCAGAAACATGAAAATTGGGAAAGGTATCTGCTCTCTTCTGAGAAAAAGGTAAAGAAAAATTATTCTCAAGATTTGTTCTAGAGAGAATGGTCTATTATAAATCAAACCGGTTATTATTAATTTAATTATTTCATTAATTAATATATAAAATATATTTAATTAATTAAGATCTATTCTTAAACTTGCCCACTTCTACTTTTATTAGAGTTCAATTTGCAAGCACTTGGAGATAAAAAAAAAATCTATGTCCCGTTATTCATTTTTAGTACAATATAATCCGTAAAGTCTCAGAGTAAAAAACAGTGTAATTCTGTTTGGGCAACACCCTTTACCAAACATAATTGTGGTAAGTGTAACTTGACAATACTCAGCTGTTGTGCTTACTGCCATGTGCAATTCCAGAGATTCACTGACACTATTTATAGGGAGTTATTCTCAAAGTAAATAATTGTTATACTTTATATAAAGCTTTAGCAAGACCAAGACCTTAACTTTGATCTGATAGATGGTTCTGTTTCTAGACGAGTTCCATTTTTAGGGCTATTTTAGAGCATTTTTTGGATCCTCCTGCTAGCAAGTATTATAATACGAGTGTCCGTATTGCATTTGTCCTATGATGCAAAACCTTAGGATATGAAGAAAAATAAACACTGAACTGTAAAATGCTCAAGTGAGAAACTCAAAAAAGTAATCCCTCACTCTACCTCCCAAGCTCAGTTAAGCTACAATTAATTTAGTTTACTGATGTTCCACATCTGCAACTCAGTAAAGTTCATGACTGTTACGCTGCACAGCTGTGGTTTAAAGCCTCTCTTTGCATACAACTCACTGGCAGCAGAGCAAAAACTATTTTTGTGTTTTTAACATACAGACAAGTTAGAAGTACGAAAGCCTCCATGTCCTGAGTGAAATACACAGCTTCCATTAACTTTATCAAAAGTCTTACACAACAAAATTTTGATTCATTTTTAAGCAGAGATACTGAATTACAATGACTTTGTTTCCAATTCATTTGATTTAAGAGTCCCTGATCTCCTAAAGGTGAAAATACTAACACAAAAGTACCATTACAAAAAGATTTTATTGTGGAATAAATTAGTAAAATTAAAATGTATTTGAGCCTTTGGTTTATTGTGATGTATGGAATTAAGAGGAAAAAAATACAGTAAACCCAAATGGAAACATGCTACATTTCAGTGAATGAAACACAACAAACCAAGAGACCTACCACTACTTGTTGCTGGAAGAAGGGCCTGTGCTCATTAGGAGTGCACAGTGACAAACATGAAAGCTCAAACCACAGTTCTACTGAAAACAATGGCAAAGCACCTATGATTTTGACTTGCCAAGATTACACTCCATGTATGCCCAGCAGTACCTGTTCATGGGACTGAAATGCAGGAAAATCTCTTTCTTTTGGTTTCTGACTCACATGAGGAATCACATGCTATCACAGTTACAGACAAGTTAATACTGGAGATAGTAATCTTGTCACCAAGAAGTGGTGAAAAGCAGTTCTCTAAAATGATTTTGCAAAAGGCCCTAGTTCTTTCGTTCTTTAGTGTGCATAAAGGTAGCTTGAAACATTTTCTTCACATTCCCTCTTAGCACTTGGTCTGTTAGTTGTTTGTTTCGGTTTGGTAAACAGACATACACTGTTTATAATTACTTTTCATCTGAGGGCTGTATCCAAGGTTAGAGACTCAAAGGCAGAAAGAACACAGACTAAAACTCAATATTGAGGAGGGGAAATGACCTTTAGACAGCTGAATTATAAATAACTTGTGTCTGGAAATAAATTCTACTTTGGACAAAAAAACTTGTTAAAACATGACTAACCAAAACCTTCATCCCAGCTGCGAAAATTTTCACACCAACTCTTTTTGATAGATTATGCTTAAATATATAGGCACCACAAACAAGGAGTGCTTATTAAAAATGATATATTGATACTCCATTACCCTAATGCGTGAGCAACACCCAGTGCTACGAAAATTATTAGACATGATGTTGCTGTAGTGGTACTCAGCTTTGTATTTCTTCTATGTAGCCAAGCACAGCCCCTACTGATCCTCAGAGCAAGGATAAGGATGTTTCTCAGCATCTCTACTCTTCTGGTGGGAAGGCTGGAGGATTTCCCCTTCCCTCCCTGCAGGAGACAACTCTCTCCCCTATCTCAAGCAAGGACCATATGCAGAGCAGAGCGACCCTGATAGAAGTTCTAAAGGTCTGTGAGTCATGGCAAGGGCAAAAGTCTGCAGAGATTGTATTTCAAGAGTAGAAAATCTTGTTGTGATGCAGCTTTTCTAAGACGACAAAAACCCTGCAGTTTCAAAAACCCCCAGGGGTGCTTTGCCCAAGCAATCCAGCAGTATCACCCCTTACAGGTGATGCTGCAAAAATTCTCGAATATCAGGACAATGAGTCAAATGGTCTGACACCTCAGTGGTGGACGTATCAAGGCTGTCCTTATTTTTCCAACTAAAATCCTCTATTCTTACAAGGGGACTCTATTTTCCAGATCATGCAATTCCTTTTCTCTCTGATGCTTTAGTAGCAACAGTGATAAACTAAAACCAGAGACAGGTATACATTCTATCTAAACAGGAACATGCATATTCAACTAAAGTAGTGGCAGCATATGAAGCTGTGTCTATAGAAAAAAAGTGACAGATATGGAAGCAATTGGGAGAACTGTTAGATTAAATCAGAATACATTCATTCAATTTTGAAGTTAAAGGTCCCTAGAAAGTGCAGATTTCAAAACACGCCGAACGTGACTAAGTTTCCACTGAAAGATGACAAAACAAGCTGTATACACTACAAAATTAGTTCCAGAATGTTTAAGTTCCAATGTCTTATATGAGTAGTTGCATATTCTATTAATGATAAATTACTATTACAAATGTATATTTAATGTCCTGCTGTTAATTTCTGGCCCTTTAAACTGCACAGACCACTACTGTGAAATAGAAGCATTTGTTAAGAGGGGATAAGTGTATTTGATAAATTACAGGGATTAACATGATCTTAAATTAGTAAGAGAATTTAGCTTTTTAGTATTTATTTCCTTGATGCTGCTCAGTTTTTGACAGTGGAAGATATGACAGTTATATAAATATACTTCAAACAGAGGATCATCTCAGGGTGGGAAAGGCATCTTTTTGTTCTTTTTGGTATTTAAAGAACTACATTTTCAGTCTCGTCAGACACACGATTCCGGTCTCGCATTCCCTCTCGCTTCTGGGATAGCACCACCCAGTGGCTGCGACATGTATGGGAGACCGCTGCTTGGCAAAACCCACCTACACTGCACATTCCAGAGATAGTTGCAAGCAGATGTGAGAATGTGCTGTCACTCATCTTCAAACAAAACACCACACATACTGGCAGAAGGCCCATTTCAAGCCAGGGTTACCTGGAAAGATGGAATATGGCTCCCATGTAAATTATTAACTTTTGCGTCAGTCAGTAATTGACCAAAAGCTGGATAAAATTGTACCAAGATTATGAATCTTAATCTGTATTTTTTCTGGTTTGCTTTAGGAATGAAGCACATGTTGAGTGGAGGGAAGAAGGCTAAGAGACAGGGACAGAGTACAACGGGACATATACACACTCACTATTCTTTTGTTTACAAAGGCATCTTTGTAGAAAGTTAAGAGAATAGCATTATCTTTCTTCACTGAGCAGAGACGAAGCAGCATTGCCAGCAATGCCTTCTGTTCTCAGCCAAACCTTTCATTTATCTTGCAAGCTGCCAAAACTAAACCTGGCAACAATCTGAGTTTAGAACACAGAGGCCCCAACACAGGATGTGAATGCCAATTATATCAGACAGCTGGAAAAAAAGAGCAAAATCACAAAGGCTTTTCAAAAATAAAAATGACATAAGGACTTAAAGCTATTCTTATAACACCATGCACAGATGCATATGCACAATATTTTTTTTTATCAGGATGTCCTGTACCAACTTGACAAATACAGACAACACTTAACTTGCTGTGTGCTCTTCACAGAAAGGTAAATGGAGGGAGAAAGCATTCAATTAATGTAAATAGGAAACAAGGAAGGAATGGAAGAGACCTAAAAAAATAGGTAAAATATACCAGCATGGTAACTATAGACTAACTGCAATGAGAAGTATCTCTTAACTGAACCTTCTATGCATCTTAGGCAAAACACTCAAGTTGAGTGCTGCTGCTACTGAAAATATCTCTATAAAGCCAGAAAAAGATGAGTTTGCATGAAGGCGTCAGCCTTCTGACTTAAAAATAGCAATAAAAAAAAAGTATAATATTTACAATAATTTGGCCTGATAACTGGGACAAAGCACCTAATTGGTTTCATTCTGACAATAGCTCCAAGGTATAAAATGGCTTATAAAGAGGGTGTGGAGGTACATTTGACCATGTGTGAGCTTTCTTTCTTGCTTTGCTTGATCATAATCTCTTTTATCAATTTAACACAGACTCAAATGTAGAGTAGTAGTAAACAGAAAGATTCGTTCCCCACTTGGGCACAAACCAATCCTCCGTCATAAACTATATTCCCCTCCATCTAAACTCATTATAGCTGAATGGAGAAGCAGATTCCTCATTGGATCCTCACCTCTCAGGGACCTCTAAAAGTGTAATTTGAAGGGGGGTAGTCGAAAGCCTTCCAATTACATGAAAAATTACACTGTAACAGGAATCTATCCTCTGTAGTATATAAACTGATATTATGATATCAATTTTACATGTGCAAAAAAAGCTCCATATAATTTTTTCTCCAGATGTTCTTTTTCTACACAGAAATATCAAGAGAGGTTAAATGCATCAGCAAATGCTACAACTGGGTTACTGACAGTCCAGAAATTCAAGGCAGAGAGCTGCTGCACAGGCACAGAATTGCATCTACAGCCCATGTACAAAAAGCCTACACAGTACTATCTAATGCATCTACCAAGTATTTCCACCCAAACATACAAGCTCATCTGCATATGTCAGCTCACAATAATTTTGCAGTCTAGTACAATCTATTGTATTTAGATTTGGTATTACATATTGTTCTTACCCATTACAAAAAAGATGCTTTAAGAGTGTAGAAAGTATTGAGAGAAGTAGTCATCTGCTGGCTTGTTTGCATGGATACTGCAGAACTGTCATTTGCATACGGTACTGGCATTCTGGTATCTATCCATGGAGTAATCAAACTTCATCTTGCTGTTTTATTTAGCTACAGATCTGGCACTTTCATCTAAGTCAAAGTCAACAAGCTTTAAATCAACAGAAATAGTTCTAGCCTATTAGTATATGGCTTTTACAATTTGTAAGAAACTATGTATTACATCGGTGCTTCTAAATAGATGGATATTACCTGCAAAACACCTTGATCTACATCATATGATTTATGAACTGTAAGCCATGGTACACAAGAATCTATCAACTGTGTACTGATCTTAGCAAAGGACTAAGAACTACAAACTCCTGTATTTTTATCCTGCCCTGAGAATGAGCTCTTCCCTACACATCTGATAATCTCCCTTTCTCTGGAGACAGGGAAGAATCTGGCTGCACAAGATTCATGAAAGAAAATGACATCTTGAAATCAGAGAATAAAGTGTAACAAACATTCTGGAAAGGAGATATGATAAAATCAAATGAAATTGATAAAAAAAAAAAAGAGAATTTGGAAGTGGAGTGAATACAATGAGATGGATTGGGATGAAATGAGGTGCAGTGAAAAGGACTGAAACTTGCCAAAATTATACTTACTGAAATCCTGAAATCAGGGAACAAAGTGAAACTAAGAAATTGATGAAATGAAATGCTAAAAAAATGGAGAAAATTCTGAAGCAAAGTGAAAACAATAAAATGGCATGAGATGACATGAAGTGCAGGGAAATGGACCAAACCTTGCTGAATTGATCCTTATTGAAATCACAAGATTTCATTTCCTTTCATGAAATTAAATTCTTCATTTCATGAAAGGAAATGAAATCTTGAAATCAGAAAACAAAGTATAACAAACACTCTGGAGATATGATAAAATCCTTGAAAAAAAATTGTCCAGAATCAAGTAAGTGTTTGGGAAGAACAGGTAGCTGAAGAAGTTACAATGTTGTGCAGAAAATGACAAAGCTGTGCAGAAAATACCTGTCTTTGTTAATGGGCTAGAGAACAGCTGCTGAAGAAGTTTGTTCTCTGAAGTTCGCAACACCACCACTATGTCAGCAGGAAGAGTGTCTCTGTTCTTCTCAAGGAATGCAGAGGCATCATATAATACCTAGTGTGGGAAAGCAGAATCAGAAATTTTGATGAAATGGATTACCCAAAACTTACTATGTTCTTCAAAACATGAACAGTCAGGAGGACCAAGCAGACCAGCTAGGATCTACATGCAAATGAATTACCTGCAAAAGACTTAAAAGTGAACTACAGCAGTGTGTTCAGAATGTAAATTGGCTATACAGAGTACCTATATTCATAGAATGCCATTGCTTATCAAACTGGCTTATAAATGGCTTAAATCCTGTTGTGCTATGCTTTGCCATGTCAAACTATTCTATGCATGACGCAACACAACAGGGATATTTCATTAAAGCTTAAGTTGATTATTTACGTGCAATGTAAGAAATGGCTCTCAGGTGGTCACTTTCTATTGGTTGTCTGCATCAAACCTGTGATCTATAAGTAGACCTGCTGGAGGAGCAGGACTAAATTGGACACATTGTAGGTACATTAAAACAGCTTCTCTTGGCACTGAAAATCATATTAGGAAAACAAAACACTCCTCTATTTCAATTATTTTGTTTTGATTAGAAATTAATGCCTGGATATTTGTATTAATATAATAATCATTTAATTTTGCCTTTTGCTTAATAGCAATAATTTTCTAGAGCCATTTTATTAGCACTAGCAATATTCCTCTCTAGCCCCATTTCCCTGGAGTCCAATAATTTACACAGAAACTGAATGTTCTCCTACAATAGAAAACTGGCCAGTAGTGTTTTTATTATTTTGCCATGTGGGTACAAAGAACTAACTAAACTTGTGTGTATTTTAATAGTTATTATTAACAAGACAGAAAGACTGACAGAATTTAGTAGAATATATTTTAAAATTCTGGAGTCTTATAAAGATCCAGAGATGAGAGTTCATCGATAACTATAAAACATGGCTATTTTGATTTTGTCTATGAACAAATATTTGGGCCTGAAATTGCAAGCAAAGCTCATGTGATGGTGAAAGCCAGACTGTTACTCCCCATATAAAATAATACGTGAATGTGAACCTCTGAGAACAAAAGAAGTTAGGTGTTACAAAGTACAAGAAAACATCTCTACTAGCAAATCCCAATCTTTCCAATGCACTCTATAGGATTTTAAGTTCTGTTACAGATACTGGTTTACATTGCTTTTTATGCATATACTTTACATACACTCTCACACAGAACTACTGTGGCATTCACATGCTGTTATCAAGCAGGTAGCCTGCTCTGGTCCTAGAGAGTTGCTCCTTTGAAATGACTGTAGTACTGGCCTTTCTGAGGCCAGATTTCCTGCAGGAAAAAGATGCTTACTGCCTACACAGTTTGTGTAAGAGCCCTAAGGATAGGCTCCAAAATGGACTGTTACACATGAAAATTTCATTGCAGAGTGTATGTTTGCATAAACTTTATCATTTTTTCTATTAAAATGAGGAAAAAACCCACAAAGCAGAAACTCTGGATAAAAGCAAATAATGACCATGCCACTATTATTTGAACTAAATAAAAATCACATGACCTTACCTTTCCAGCATAGTGCTGAATACCAAACGACAGTTCCACTCCTTTCGGTCTCCAAAAGTATTTGCATCGTAAGTTATCTTCAAATTTATCTAGACATTGAGAAGACATTGATTTAAATGACAGAGGGATAACTATAATCTTCATCCTAATTACTTTGCTAAATTGCTGCTCAAGAAGTCAGAACTGCTACAAACACATACTATCAGATTGCTCAGAAGTACCAAGCTGCCACATCTGAATGGAACAGTTCATTTTAAACTAGCCCAGTAAGACTCTCTTTCAACCACTGTCTGCTGATGCCTTTGTCCATGGAAAAATATTAAGTAAGAAGACGCAATGAGAAGATGTGAGAAGATTTCTCATATTTTCCAATTACTTTACTTATGTATATGCAAGGTTTGCAAGGTATTTCAACTACGTACATTCAAAACTGTGCATATATCACACTCAATTAAATGCCTATTATTTGTATTTTCTCTATCTTCCTTTCTGCATTCATTCAGCTTTGTGCATCACGTTTTAAGGATATGTTAATGTGTTCAGTCTGGAACTGTCTCTCATGTACCTTTGGACTTCTACAGAAAAAAAAGAAGCTTCTCTACAAAACCTCTTCTAAGGAGACTTTCCATTTCCTGTGATTAGCCCTAAAGAGCTGACAGAAAAAGAAACACCAGTTTCTAAGAAAAATGCCTTCTATGCCCTGTGGTGTTTTGTAGACTCTGTAATATTTTGTAATGAAATTAGTGCTGTCTGTCCAACACTGAGGGCCCAGGTAGCAATTGCTGCCTGCTGAGCCAAGGAAACACCCCTGGAAGGGAGCAGGATCCAAAGGAACCCATGTTAATAAGAATTAGCATTTATACTGTGAAACTTGCTATTATACTAATTTACCTGAACAAGCAACTAGAGACCTGAGACCAGAATCAATTGATAAAATTCTCTGTCATGTTGCGTACGTCAGAAAAAAATATCATAATGTTTTTTCTAATGTTAGAATCCATAAATGTTTTGTGTTCGGTTTTTCTTTCTATTACCACTTAATTGAGCTTGTATTTAAAGCAAAAATAACTAAATTTGGGATTTCTGGGGGCTGGGACAGAGTGGTAGAATTAATGACTATCTGGCACACCTGAACAGGGCAAAATATGCCACTTTGCTGTCTGCTTGAGGGATCTTGCTGTGCTATGTACAGATCAGCAGTAAGGCAAATCAGCACTGGACCAGGGAAAGTGCCTCTGGAAGTAGAAGTTCAATATTCAGTATTAACTGATTTATACAACCCACAGGGAGTCAGACAAAAGAAATGGCCAAGTTAGGGGTAAGGGTGCAGCGGGCTACTCTCCTACCCAACGGGTTCTCTTGGGGAGGGCAAAGATACCACGAGACTTTAGTTGTGGGGTGAGGGGCTGGGCTCATCTCCTAGCTCTCAGTAGCTCCTGGGATCGGAGGGAGAGACAGCCAGTCTGCAGTTGCTGTGAGAAAAATTCGCTGCCACTGCGAGCTCCATCTTTTTACTGCATCTACCATGAGTGAGGCTTTGCTCGTAGGAGCAGCTGGTGAACTGAGACCTTATGGAAGACTGTGCCTCACTGGAAAAGACCCTCACTCGAGTGCCTCAGGGGAAAACCCGGGACCATGACCCCCTCCCCTGTTCCCAGATGGCGTCTCCCTGGCTGCCTGCTGCAGTGACCNGTTATACATTTATATGTATATATACATTTATATGTGTGTATATGTATAAAAAGAACTGTTAATCCTTTTCCCATATCTTTGCCTGAAGCCCTTAATTTCAAAGTTGTAATAATAATTCAGAGAAAAAGAGGTAATANGCTTTTTTGCTACACTCTAACCCAACACCCCATGTCTGCCTGGCCCCCAGCGGCTCTTACTAAGGCTGTGAAGTTTTCTGTTGCATTGTGTTTGTCGCCCCGGAGTGTGCCTGCCTCTGCCATTCCAGCCGCTGCTCGGAGGTTCCTGCTGCAGCCCGTTTCCCCACCCAGCCCACCCGCCATTACCGTGAGGGAGATGCGGCTGAGCCCGCGCCACAGCGCCCCCTGCAGGCGCGGGGGAACCATCGCACCCGCCCTGCCCGGCCGGGAGCCAGCAGCGCCCCTGGCGGCCGTGAGCGGAACTGCACCCAAGGGGAAAGGGCCTGGGCCGAGAGAGGCTGGCACTGGGTTCTGGTTCTGCTTGTTCTTGCTGCCCTTGTTGTTGCTTGTTTTCCTTGTTATACATTTATATGTATATATACATTTATATGTGTGTATATGTATAAAAAGAACTGTTAATCCTTTTCCCATATCTTTGCCTGAAGCCCTTAATTTCAAAGTTGTAATAATAATTCAGAGAAAAAGAGGTAATATTTTCCATTCCAAAGGAGGTTCCTGCCTTCCGTGGCAGACACCTGTCTTTCAGACTGAGACAAGGAGAAGAATGAAACCATAGAACTCATTCTATCTGTGACCTGAATTTCAGTTTCAGCTCAGCCTAGCAGTAGTGAAAAACCTTGTACATGTATTGTGCAATTTAATTGGAAACTGTTATTTTTCTCTAACAGTTTGAGTCTCTGTGGCACATTGCACTGAAGGAAATGGAACTCTGTTTCATATTGCAGGGAAAAATGCAGCTCTAGTAAATAAATGCAAGACAACAGCTTTAAACGTGGCATGCGCTGCGTATTTTAAGGTTGGCACAAAGATTTGTTAAAATGCATGTAAAATATGCATGAAGACAGGGAAATACTCAGCCAGATGGCACACCAGAAATAACACACACTTCCTATTTATGATGACATAATCTTGAATGAAGCAGTATTTTCTAATTGGATAAACATGGGCCTAGGAACCTGGGAGATCTAAATTTTACTTTCAACACTAATGATACCCACAGGGTGGTCCTAGATACAAGATTCTACTATGCCTCAGTCTGCCCTTCAGTAAATGGGGATAAATACTGCCTGATGTACCCCACATACATGGACAAGACACAGGATATTTCCTTGTAATGTTGGAAAAACAATAAGCCCTTGCCACCTGATACTTAAGACAGCTTTTCCAATTTGAAAAGGATAGAAAACACATAAGCAGAGAAAAATTAAGAGAGCACAATGAAAAATATACTTGAATGTATATTTTTGAATGAATATATAAAACTCAGGACAACTAGGCTAGGAAAACTTGAATAAAGATGACATTGCACACTCTTACAATACATTTGTCATTTCCCAGACCTTTCCCAGAGTTTTGCTTGCACATACCTACTAAAGTTAGGTCTGTCGCCTGAGGAAATCGACTTTCTTCATCTAGCAGAGACAGGAGACCCATGGGTTTCTGAAGGAACATATCTAGAAGTGGACGGTTGTCCTCATACTCCACTGTAGTAGCATCAATTCCCTCACTCTGATATTCCATCTACAAAAGTCACCAGCACAGTTTTAATACTGAACCAGTAAAAGCAACATCATCATTAGGGCATTTATGATGCATAGCAATGCTCTATAGGCCTCAACAAAATTATTTACAAAACTTCAACAGAAAGATGTCATTATTTCACATTTAAATCACATATCCATTTTATAAAGTACTCCTGAATATGATTGTGGTGTAGGATGGTTGATTAAGCTAGACCTCAACAGAATTGAATTTACCTGCTCCAGTGCAAAGATATGTTGATTGAAGTAAAACTGGATCTGTTCATTAGCAATATTTATGCACAGCTGTTCAAAAGAATTTCTTGCAAAGTTCTCAAATCCAAATATGTCTAGTATCCCAACATTCATCCCACTTTCAGCATTGCTGCATGTAAAAATACAAACAAAATTCACTATGGGCAACACCAAGTTAAAATGAAAATAAACATGGTAACTAAGATTGCATAACTGATTCACTCCGCTGCAAAAATAAAGTAGGAAAAGTATGTCTGAACCTAAGACAACTTGTGCATTTGTTCAGCATTGTTAAGACTTTTGTTTTCCACTTGCTTCTTACAAATTTCCATGAAGAAGGCAGGAAAATCATAGGTACAAAGTAACAGGCACTTAGCAGTGATACTGAAACAAGGGGTTTCAGTAGGCAGATCCCAAATAAAATCTACTGTCTGCTCCTCCAAGCAGACAAAAGGTGCCAAGGTTTAATGGTATGTTTTTGCTACACTCATTCAGAAGGGTAATTACCAAGTCTGCAGCTGCTACAAGCTGGACTGTTAGAAGTCCATGGGCTAACTCAAGTACACTCGCACCACATTCACCACCAGAAATGTATGAAATGGATGAAAATATGTCTATATGAAATAGTGAAGTAGCAAGTAGAGATTTCAGATCAGAGGCATTTTCACTGCACCTGAGAGGTCCTCTTGTTTCTAAAATCTCTACAGCTTCTTCAAAAGATCAAACCAGCCAGATCAATGCCTAGCAATGAAATCATAAGGATGCACAATATGTTTCTGTAATTATAAAAAATAAAAAAATAATCACATCTCAAGTAGCAGCACAATAATAATAATCTGAAGTCTGCATTTATTACTTCCTTACAAAAGCAGGAGGGCTGTAAGGACTGTGAATACATACTGAAGTTTTTCAGTGTATTTCAATTATCCATCAGCCTTCTGTATGATTTCACGTTCACTACATAGGAAGCATCTTTTAAAAAATTGTACAGCACTCTAACCACCCAATTTCCATTGACTTCAGTAGCTAAATTCTATTCAGCTCTTTGAAAATGATGGGGTTAATGTCCTGGAAACAGGATTCAGTATCACAGCATGAAAGCCATTTTGAAGCCTTAGCCAAAATAAACACAGCACTCTTTCTGTAAAATCAAAAAGATACAAATGTATGAACCCATCAGACATATGCACAGTAAGTACACATGATTCAGTGATGTGTAACTTGCCATATATTTTTATCTGGCTGAAGCAGCGTATTAATACGATTTACAATCCAGCTGAAGAGCCGGCCATAAAGTGCTTTAGACATGGCATCTCGCACGTCCGCTGCTTTGTCCACAGTGTTTGTTCGGATAATAGTCTCCCCCCGTGTTACAACACAGTGGGAGGTTAGGGCCTCTTGAAGTTCTTCTGACCCAATGCTTAGTAATGCAGCAGCTAAAAGACAGTGGAAAAAGACACATAACTGATTATGCAGTGGAAATCATCAGCATTGACCAACTGCTACCATGAGCTAGAGACTACCACAAATAGAGTCAAATTGCATTTACAGAACTGACAATGTTAAAAAGTATATACCATTATCTAAGGCTTCTGGGTTAGGAACCTCACTTTTATCTGTTTGGTGTTGTGAAGAAATAGCAGCAAATTCAATATTTCCAGTATTTAAGATTCCAGTCAGTATTCTGTACACTGAGTACACTTCCTGTAAAAGATGACAAGAAGCACTTTTAAGGAATTCAGTTAGATACACACATCATATTTAGGCTATGAAAGAAAAACATGGGCACTGGAATGACTATTAAAGCTTGTAGCTTTCTCTGAGACCAAGTACTACAAGTTCAAGTAAGCTTCTATTTACACAAGAAATAGTGCAACAGAATTGCCTGAGTACTAACTGGGACCTCAGGCTGGTCTTGCCTTCTGAGTGTGTGGTTACGCTTTCACAGTTCACTTCTGTCACAACAGAGATTTTGTGGCTCACAAAATTTTGTACATCCCCAAAACCAAAGGGTAGCACTGGAGCTGGTTTTCATAAAGAAGGTCAATAAAGGTTTAGCAACTGAATATCTTACCTCATCAGTAAATCCTATAATTCTAAAACAATGCTGAATTGCTTCAAATTGTCTTCCATAGGAATCTTTAGTAACAATATCATGCATTACTCTTCCAGTTTCATTATCAATATATCTAAACAGAGTGAGAGAGAGAAAGCATCACACTACCACATATGTCAATGCAAGCTCCAGTGACTTAAATGCAAATACCGCAGTAACTGGAAAGAACATTTATCTCAATAACTTCCAATTATATAGTTTCATGCTAATTCATAAGAAGTTTTTGTTTCTGTTGCATTAACATCTGCTTATTCTTTGTTAATGTCTATTAATGTTACCAACATCTCACACACATCCCCTCACCCAGCACAGATCAGATGCACCCAAAGTACAAACACCAATTAAAAACCTCCAAAGCATATTCTGGGTTCTTCCTGAACCTAAAGCATTACAGTAAGAAATTATAAGGTGGGTTGTCTGCATTTGGAAGTATGACAAAGTATGTACATAATGAGCTTGATTCTTCCTCCTCCTCTTTTAATAGTTCACCTTTTCAAACAAATACAAATAATATAATGCCTTAGTGTCCATCTTCTTCTCACCTTGGGAGGATTAAAGAAGATCCTTAAGGGATGGAGAAGGATTAAGAGAGATTTTAAGGCATCATACTGAAAGCAAGTGCTGATCAATAGCTAATTACAATGAGCAGCTAAAACAAGTGAGCGATAGTTACCTAGGAGGCTTTTTATCAGGAAGTCTATATTCAGAAAGTTTCTTCTGATGATAAAGGCCAGCATAAATATAATAAAATATATGGAAATTTTTTTCTCCCCTGTAAAAAAAAAAGTATCCTTTTAAAGCACCTGTGTTCAGTCTTGTGGCATCTTATACAATGAATGTAAAAGCAGTTCTTATAATGAGCTCACTGAAGCAAGGTAGCAAATCTCCCACTTGTTTTGATAGTGTAGGATCAGCAGCTGTGAAACACAGAAAACCCAGTGAACACAATGTTTCTCCAAAGAATTAAGTGGCTCTGGCTTCTACTCCAGAAGAACCTGACTATTCTTGTTGTCATAGCACTGTACAAAGGATTTTTTTTTTTAGCAGAAGACAGAAAAGTACCTAAACCACAAAATTTTTGATAATTAATTCAAACACTATATAAATGTCATAGGACAAACAATTAATATACCTACACAGCCTGTTTTATGACCCTTGATTTTTCAAGTAGATATTCAGAAATCTTTGCCCCCATTACAGCTCCTGTAGGTGTAAACATCATTTCCAGATATTTTCCAAAGCGACTTGAGTTGTCATTGATGGCAGTGCAGGCATTTCCAAATGCTTCAACCAGAGGATTCACCTGAAGAATTTTCTCACGCAAAGCGCGGTTATTGGCCTTGACAGAAGAGATTCAAATCAGAAGGATAAGTAAAAGAATATAATGCTTACCCACAACCCAGCTCTTGCTTCAGAAGCAAAGAATCCCTTTCTCATGCTTGTAAGGAATTAGGTATTGCGTTAACCTTTTTATTTATACAACAAGAGGTCCAACAAACTGATAAGAAAATCTCCCACAGGTAGAAAAATACAGATTGCAATTGCTCCACTTCTGACTTGTTTTATAATTAGTTAAGAGTACCAAAACCATAGTAGACTAAAGATGTCTACATCGGGTTAACCTGACATGGTTAATTTTCCCATTACTTTGTGTTAATAGCATTACTCGTAACATTTAAATGTGTAAGATCTTATAAGATTAGAGCCACAGCAATATTTGGCATTCTTTATTGTATAAATAAACAATGTTATATGTGATAAACACTGTACATAACTACAGGTACTGAACACTGAGAATCTGGCACCTTCTCTTTAAAAAACTATTGACTGGCTTGGTGTGAATCATACCCGTGTATCTTAATTCAGTAGTCTCACATGCATGATTACTATGTCCCTAAATCAAGTGTGACAATTCACATGAACAGCTTTAAGTATTAAAGATTAAATAAAGTGAACATTGGGGTAGAGTTGGGAAGATTTCTTCATAATTTTACATAATTGGCTAGGAAATACCTTTCCCAGGAAGGTCAAATGTTGGACGATGAGATGGGCACTTTCTGTCTTCCCAGCGCCACTTTCCCCACTGATGATAATGCACTAAACACACGCACACAAAAAAAAATTAAATGCATAGTTCACCACATGGTCGATTTCTTCTATTACCACTCCTAGCTGTTATTTCATGTTTAGTACCAAAACTACAGAATACTTTAAGGGTCAACTCCCTTTTGAAAGGAGAGATCAGCAAAGGCTCAGTGTAATAATGTATTCCCTAGATTACTAAAATGCATCTTGCAACGCCTGATCACAAGGTGCATGTGTGAAGCAGTGACTGAATTTTGAAGGTCTAGAACACATAAACAAGTGATTATGTCTGAGCTCACTGCATTGACTTCATGAGAATTAACATGAATCACAGGGTATAGCTCTTTTTAACACACTGACAAGAAGTTTGCTCTGAAAAATAACCTAAAATAATAGGTCCTTTGTAGAGAGGTTATTCTGTAGGTGATGCTGACATTCAAGCTAGAACAGCAAACTAGCACCTAAACATTTCAGAAAAATGTGCATCTGTTCACTGGATGATTCTGGGAGGACATATCCACCTTCTTCCTGCATCAGCAGTCCTTAACACATGGTATTTTACAGGCTCTTCAAAAGGCTTCCAGACTCAAGAGACTAGCTAGAATGGTCTAAATCACTTTCCTTCTCTCTGCTCTTATGCTTCCTGGGCAAAATGAAAGTTGAAAGCCAAGTCAGAACTTGACTATTGCTTCCGGAGAAATACTAGACTGAAGTAAAATTTCAAGCTTCACAGGAAAAAAACCAGGAGAAAGCTCAATGGATAAAACAAACAGAATCAATAAATTTTCAGTCTGGCTATAGTGCTTATCTGGTGCCCCTTTACATGAAGAAGTAACATAACACTGGCTAGGTAATGGAGATAAACAAGCTCTGTAACACTTCGCGAACAGAAAACAGGAAACTTATTTAGATCTGAATGAAGATTAGTTCCTAGAGATGTACAAAACATACAATATTAAAGATGCACAAAGTTAGCCTGACTAGCTGATGTAATTACCAATCTTTTTCCTCAGATAACAAGTTCTCAAATAAGTTACTCTACATGAGTACTTGTTTTCTTTAATGCCTCCATCAAAGAACATGTAAGTCATTAAAGAAGTTTTAACCATCTCTCAGGCCAGTGTACTTCCACATAATCAGTAAAACTCCTGTTTTCTTCATCTTCAATGCTCCTTTTATATGCCGCCTTTTCTTGGCATTTTCTGATTTCAGGCTTTTTATTATTTTATTTCATTTTTGTGACTTTAAGAAAACATTTTCTATGAATTATTGTATGATGTGCAGGACAAAATAATGAGGATTTTATAAATAAAAATGATTAGCAGCCTTCAATATTCATGTACATACAGCACATCAAATTAGAGAGAGTATGAAGTTATAATCTTAAGAATGTAGTAAAATCTTCTACAGCATGGTATTTTATTCTCATTAAAATCACTGCTATATAATTGGATTTGTGTCCTTATTACATTTACAATAGACCCATCCACAATTTATTTTACTAAAAAATTCATTAATGGTTCCTATTTTTTGTGACTTAGCACCTTTTTGCATTAGAAAAGTGGTTCAAACTGTGTTAATCTGCTATGGCATTGAGAACCTCCTATTTTACACAGGTGTAAATTATTGAAATACCTAAGCCAAGACAGGCCTAGAATCAGAGTGTGCAGCAATACTTTGCTGCTGGAGTGAACTGCCAGGACTTCATGGGTGTCCAGGAAACTATACTGGTCAAGTACCTCCATCATCTTATTTGACCTTTCAGTCTCTTTTATATCACTGTGTCCTCTTCAGAACTCCCAAATCGGACCAGATTTCTTCTCTGGTTTTGCTGATATAGGAACAAAAGGCTTAAAGAAAAAATTTCCCAAAATACAACATAACAGAACATTATTCTGCCCTGTAGCACAGTGGCAGTATGATTAATATAAAACCTTAACCAAAATGAACAGATTCTTACCTGATCTTTGCTGAATGTAACCATGCTTTGGTAAGCAGCATCTGCAGAGGCAAATATGTGGGGGGGATTTGATGAACGCTTCATACCATGGTAAAGCTTGGAGAACTAAATTTGAAGAAATACACACAATAGTCAAAATATGCAACTTAACTACATAATTAAGAACTGAAAAGAGGACAGTGACTACCATCTGCCTGTTCAACAGAAGGCGCCTGAAGCCTATACCACAGAATTTCCACTGAATCACCTGGAAGAGGAGTGGTAATTCTCGGCACTGCCCAATTTCCAGAATAGAAATTACAACACCTAGAATGCACTCTGATGTTTCCCGCACAAGACAATGAAGAGAACTCTATCACAAGGAAGAGAATTTCAAACACAAGCCTTCAATCAAGGAAATAACCAATTTATACAAAAGAAACTTACAGTGAATATGAAATCTGGCCCCCTATCTGAAGCCCTGATTTAGGCATCCATGGAGACTAATTTATTTTATCTCCACCTCTCTTCATATTTGTAGGGAATTAAACTGGCCTTTATGCTTACAGCATTTGATTCGTTTCTTTTAGCCAGAGCTGATGGCACAGAACACATAATAATCCATAGTCAGAGCAATTCTTCAGCAAGCAAAAACCTCACCGTGAGGAGGTTCAAATAACCATCTTCTGTTTCCCAGAAGGCAGCCCTAAATGCTAGACAAGAGGCACAGCTCTGCCTGGGGCAATCTCTGTCCCTCCTGTGGAATTTGTGCCTCCAAGAAGTGAATGAAATCAAATGAAGCTGAATTTAACAAACAAAACAAAGTAAATATTTAGTCACACTGTTCTGGAAAAAGAAAAGGCTGAGGTTCAGTCTGTGCTCCTAACTTCCAGCATCACTTAAGTATTTTAGCTAGTGGTGTTAATATAAAATGTAAAGCAAGTACCATCCTCTGCTTGGAATCTCTCTTACCTGGGGAGAATAAATGCTGAGATTCTGGAAGGGGTTCAAGGCTATTAAAATGTCTCCAACATAAGTATAAATCTGTAAGTCAGCATAACGTTTTTGCAGCTGATGGATAATTGTATCCTGAGAAGATTACAAAAAGTTTGATAGTTATACAGTATTTTACCACTTAGGAAGATTTTTGTAAATATACTGAGAACACTGTTTAAGAAATATTTGTTGTAAGTGTTACTAATTATTTTTTAAATGCCAAACCCACAAAATCAAATATTTTCAAAATTCTTGCTAATGTCATAAAACTAAGTGAAATGGCAATTCCTAATTGCAAATTAGAATATTTTCTTATATCAGTCTGAGAAGCAAATCTTCTGAAGAGAAAATGGTAGTACACATGGTACACGTTATTGCTGCATTTCATAGTACATGTCCATTTAATTTTTTTCATTTGGCCATAAAACAAGGATAATAATTTTTCAAGGATTAAATGTTAAGTAGTGATAAAAGACTGTTTAAACAGGACACTAGCACAACTGTTGATGATGTCTTCTACTTGCTGGCATGTAATTTAAGGATTATCAACACAAAAATGTAGAGATACTCTGCAAACAGGTGATATAGTGAATTATGAAATTGATAGTTTTACCACTTTTTATCCAGAAGGTGCAGGTAATACATCATTGTATATAAATCAATTATTTTAGAAAAAAAAATTACTTAAATCCAGATCTTTATGACTAAACTTCACATTTTAGGAAACTCACAAAAATAATTTAAACTAGCATCACTTATAATTAAGTTTTTCCACATAATAGTATTCACTGCTACTACTTTTATGCCACTATATAGATTAACAAAGTGAGGGCAGCAAATCAGTCATGTGAGAATTCCTTTGCCTTGATGAGACAAAAGATTGCAAGAAGGAACTATTTTCATTCTTCTAAGAGAGGCCTAAAAAGCAGAAATAGGCAAGCATGTGAGGTACAATTGTCAGAAACTGCTACTCAGATAGTACAGTACCTCATCGAGAACTTCTAGGTTTACCAGATCATCATCTAGAGAGTACTTGTCAGCTCTGTCCACATGGTAAGGTCTTCTAGTATGTATTCGTTCATGCCTGGAAGTTGTCAGTAGAGCACCAGTGTTATAAAAGTGTATTAGAGACAGCAAACATTAAGATGCAAAGGGAAGTCATGGGTGAATGTTTTTGTCACGCAGAAACACAGACACGCTCTCTGAAATGTGTAATTTTGCTTGCAATATCCTTTCATAAAAGCAATAGATCAGCTTGCTGTCCAGGGTTCTACTCATTTTCTCTTTCACAATATATAACCCTATCTATTTATCAATGTTCAGCAAAGATTTAGCTACAGACTTACTACCCCTCACTCACACTCACTAAACTATAAAAAAATTCTTTCTCTTTTCCCTTCCCTCCTTGCTCTAAGTTAATAAACTATCACTCAGTTTAATTAAATGTTACCCCCACGTG
Organism: Dicrurus megarhynchus; assembly: GCA_013399195.1. NCBI lineage: Eukaryota > Metazoa > Chordata > Aves > Passeriformes > Dicruridae > Dicrurus > Dicrurus megarhynchus. Next base: position 712,443 of record VXAD01012650.1, on the reverse strand, counting down.
CCCAGCCATAGCACTGCCATCTAAAGAAGTTATAAGCAGTAAGTAGTATAAAATCCTGCTGTTACCTTGATGTATGCCAGTGTGCCTCCTCAGATGACCCTAGATGTGGCCCAAAACAACATTTTTGAACCACAGCTGCCATCAGACTCTAAACTGTATGGATGTTCAGGCAGCTTGTCTCCAGACATTTAAGCCACACAATAAGCAGCAGAGACAAACTGTCACATAACCCCTTTATAATCAGATTATACTGAAGGAATCTTTGAAAACACAGCGTATATATTTTTAAACAACACATCATGTTGAAACGGGAACAAATTAAGAGGCTGTAACATGTCTTCCACAGAGGGTGTGAAATATGAATGCTGTAAGTGCAACTAGGCTTTTCTTTACAACAAACATAATCAAAGCATAGTAGAAGGACACCCACTGAGATACAGTCTGCATCCTGCTGAGTAACATTTAGCATTGATCCTCAATGACAGTCCTTGACAGATTGTTTTTGCATTGGTTGCCATGTAGAAAGTAAGCATCACATGATGAAGCATCCCAAAACAAGGCTAAATATTATATCAAGCACTAACATAACAGTACTGTAACCTGGCAGAAAACACTTGTTTATCTATAATGTTTAAGGTTAATATGAAGATTTAGTGGGTCTTTTTTTCTTTAATCATATCTTCATATGCTCTTGGAACCCTTTTTCAAAAATTAACATTGAGGCATTTGCATTTTCCCCCGTTATGTACACTTCTACATTTCAAGCTAATCAGCTTTCATTCAGTAAAGACAATGTTTTCATATCCAAGAGCTATTACATCACCAGAAGAATTATTGCATGGAAAGCCTCTAACAAAGAGGAAGGAGAAGAGTGTTAGCCACGAGTACAGCTTCCATGATAATTGTGAATCACATTTAAAGATCATATTTTTCTTATGTCTATTTTTATTCATTTTCCTCATTTCCTTTTGGCTACTCAATGAGTTCTAGAAAACTATTCTGTAATGGTTTACTTGAATTGTAACTAAATAAAACTGCAAACTGTTTTGTCAGCTAGGAAATAAAACAGTGGGAAGACAGGTTTTGCTGACAGTCCCACTACATTCCCACAGATGGTGATTTGCTTGATGTTGTACATATGAAACAATGAAAGAAGGACACAAGAACACAAATAAAAGCTATGAAAGAAAAATTGTTATAGTGGGTATTATTTCCCATGGGCAGCCTAGTGATCATTTGAATTTGTTCAAAATTCCAAATTCCATTCAATTAAATCTTCCGTTTCCTGGTCTTCAATCAAGTATTGGGTTGTGGGTTCTTTTTGGCTTTTTTTTTTTTTTAGTCACTGTATGCAAAAACATTACACTTTGCTGACGAGCCAGTAAGAATGCATGATGTACTACTAGAGTTTTTAAGTGTTGTTTCCCTTTCAAACCTCTTATTTTACTGCACAAAAAATGCTGTTGTAAATATTGCAAATCATTTAGAGATGGGAGCACCCCTCGGTCTACAAATTAAGGAAATATTTTAACAGTTGTTTTACTCCATGAAGATGTAACTAACAAAGCAATGGCTTGACATTATAGCTAACATAATTCATCTGTGAAACTTCTTCTTCCTGGAGCAAAACATCATAGCCACAATACTGAATTGCAACAAACTGCAAGTAGGAACACATCTACCAGAGGTGCAAGGAGGAGGGGGAAGAGGGCACATTCGAACCTAAGCATGTCTAATTGCAGAATGGCTTTGTAAACTAATCTGTTATCTGATTGTGTATTAAACTCCTGCTGTTTGTTCACCTTAAGTGATAAACCAATCAATTTTTTTAATTGGAAAGAGTTCCTCTCAAGCCTATGTAAATAAATAAGAAAACTGGTCTTAGCTAAATATAAGTAAAACATATATACCTCTGTGCACATATTTCTGGCACTTAACTCATTTTCCTAAGTACATGATTAAGAAGAGGATATTAGGAGCATAACACCACATTAGCTTCAAATCTCCTGCTGGCCTCATCAGTTTTCTACTAACCCTATGTCCTCCAGTGCATTGACAGAGTGGGAAGGAAAAATACAGACAGTAATCTTTAATTATTTCCACAATTATTTATTATCAATTATCAATTATTATGATGTAATTATTTACATCAGAAATACAATCTGCTTTTAAAACATACTTTAAAAATTCTTAAGAAGTAGAAGAAAACACTCTTAATTGGGGAAATATAACTGTCAGTATATAATTTGCATAAAAAGTAGAATTATCAGCCATTTTTTCAATTACCCTTCCTTTCTGGCAACATATAAAAAGTACAAACTCTAAGCAAAAGGAAAATCAGAGATGTTATTTTCCTTAAGTTTCCAGCAATTTTCTGAAGCAATCCCTGCAAGATGTAGTCTCTTCACAAAACAAAAGAACTGCCGTAAAGGGTGCAAAGGGCCAGTCACTCAAGGTACCTAACTTTATTATAGAATCACAGCACGGTTTGGGTCAGAAGAGACCTGAAGAGCACCATTAAATTGATTCCAGACCACTGGATGTGATGACCACTGTCTGTTGGAAAAGGCTCTATGCTCCAAAGCACCCTCCCGTTACCATTTTATCAGGCAGGAATAGCTGGAAGGGAGAGTTTTCTTGGATTTTGGAGGAGGTGCAAAAGGCAAGAAACATTTCTCCCTTGGGAGAACCATTTCATGAAAAGGCAGGAAGCATTCATTTGTTCTACTTGTGGTAGAGATAGTCTGAAAGAAAGTAACCAGTTATAGTAATAGAAGTGCACTGTAACTAGCTATACACTCATATATCCTGCTATCAAGGGATGGGGAAAGAAAAGCTAGATGGACCACGCAGACTTCTAGATCAAAAAGTCATTTTGCTGGCAGGTCCAACCTGAGCAACAAAGCAACACAGACCAAGAATTTTTGCCTTCATTGGGAAGCTTCTTCTCAAATCTTTCTCCCCTCCACCTCTAACATCCTTAGGGCCTTTCAAGAGGCCTTTACTGCGACCTCTTGGTACAGTTAAGCATTTATGTTTACTGTTTATTTGTTTATTTCTAGGATTCACAAAGGTACAATGGTTTCTCTATTTGGTCTTCTTTACATTATTGACAATTTTAAAATTAATTCCTGAGATTTACAAGAAAAATACTCAACACAATGAGAAAGAAAAAAGGAGAGAGTGTGATACCGCCACACAGTGATACACAGCCTATTTCCCATGCATTGCAAAAACTTAATTTTACTCGTTTATGTCAAGTTTCAGCCTGAAGTAATTTGTTGAAGCAAGGTCATAACAGAGACACTGACACAGCCTTAATTACAATATAAATGCTACAGCTATAGTTTCCAATCTCCAGTAAAAACACATACACTATACTCAGAACAGGATCACTTTTGGGGGCCAAAGAAGCTTTGAGATTTAAAAAAATATATATTAAAAAGGGGAAAAAAGAGTTTTAAACTCATTTGCCTAATACTCATATCGAAGAAGGCTGGAAGAATTGCATTAAATTACATTGTGTATAGCATCAGAGAACTATTTCTGGTTCTGTTTCTGTTATTATCTCTGAGTCCAAAGAAAATTACTGGCTGGATGCAATCAAGTTCCTTGCAGTTAATTGCTTTCAAATCTAAATATGAGCTGGCAGAGAAGCTTGATATCTGGTAGTAAGAATTACTTCCTTGGATGGACTGCTGCTGTAATCCAGCTGGTTCATAAGAAGGGGGAAGCTGCCAAGACACTGTAGTGTCATTCTAATATCTGACAAGATAGCCTGAACATACCTGCCCATCTCAAACTATTAAAACTATTTCTTTTTTTTTTCCCCTTTTCTATTTTCCCCCCAGCCTTCTTCAAGTTTGATTCTTCCTGATGTACAGATTTGCATTTTACCCTTCAAAATGCAAGGTTTCACAAGTGTCTGTTCCCCATTACAGAAACAAACTTCTAAACAGTGAACAGCAGTAGCACACTGATCCAGCATCACCCAAAACTGTAAACTCCAAACTCTTTATTGTCTACCTTAAACTTGTTTAAAACCATATTCATGCAAAATGCTGAAGTTTCTTCATTTTTTTTAAAAACTGAAACCAGAGGTTAGTAGATCTTTTCTGATTCCTATGAAGAAGCATATTTACACAAAGGAACATAAGATACCTAGTTTGTAGGAAATTGAGAGAAGAATGAGCCATGTCTGGAGTTGGCCTCTTCAAACCTGCTGATAATTGGGAAGCTGCCACTTTGAACCGTATAAACCAAACCATTCAATGCTTGATCAACATTAACTTTCAAACACCACACCATTAGATAACTTTTACATCAGGAGTTATTAGATTATTGAGGAAATACATAAGACCATGATTTTCTCAACTTCGCCTCCAGTGACATTTGATAGGCAGGGCTAACAAAATAAAGGTAGATGCCAACTGGTGATTATTAAATATTTTTGTTACTTTAAAATTAATACAGACTTATCTACTGCATTTCATATATGTGCTGCACATCATCTCCTCCGAAAGAACAGCCAAGCGCCACACAAAAACTCCCAGTATTTAAAATTTTGAAAGATAGCTTCAAAGAATACTACCAAGAGCAAAATTTTTAGAATGCATTCTGTGAAGACTCTTCTTCCCTGTCTCCAGTCCTAAGCTTTTAATCAGGTATTTTCCTCCTTGATGTTCTGCTTCTCCACCACAGTGAAAAGGCAGTTAATAGATCTGTTACTACATTTGAATTTCCCCATCTCATGTGCTGTTATGACATCTCTGTTTTAGATTTTCTTCCACATGCTATTCTGGATAGAGTGATCTGTTATTTTAAGACTGAGCATAAGTAGATAATGTCTTACTTGTTGTACATTCAAATGAGAAAAGAAAAAACCAGAACATTTTAATTTCATTCCCTTTTGCTGATGGTCAGTACCTTTCAAGGCCTTCAGTTAAAGATTTAAAATTCTACAGTTTTCCATTTGTTCTACTTACAAGCTATGAAACACTTTTTGGTTTTTTATGGAATAAAATGGAGAGGTTACTTTTTTTGAGAGTCTTCCTAAAGGATGCAAGATTTTATCATCATATTTTATGCAAGGAAGGGCTGGGACAATAGACAGAATACCAGGGTTCCAAATGAGGTTCCCTTTTAAATGTCTCCATGACAAGCTCTGTTGTATTTTTGAACATTATTTATGGAACTTGGTATAATTCCTAGCTTAAAAGGCTTTGAAAGTTTTTACATCTGTTTTTCAACTTTTTCAACACTGAACCAGCTGCCAGCTTTGCCACCTTGAGATAAAGTCCTGACATGGACAAAAAACGGGGATAATATTTGATGTTTATAAACAAACACCAGAGAATATACGAACTTTTTGCAGTGCATTTTGCCAGCATAGAGAGCATGAAGAGTCATTTAAAATTCAGCAATATTAGGAAACAGACTAAACCTCTTCTGACTGTCTCCTTAAGCAGGCTGACAATCAGCCTGTATGTTGGAATCGCTTGTACTATGAATCAAAAAGCAACCAACCACATGAATAAGTTCAAGAGATCAAAAGGTACATTTGGAAAGTGAGCAGCTCTCTCATAACCTCTCTTAATGGATTATCAAACACACTTAAACATTATTTAACAAAAATATAATCTCCACAAAGAAAGCAAATGTTTACTGTTAAGGGAGAATTAATAATATCGATAATTTGTAACATATCTTTGCCTAGAGCCTTCCCAGAGCCTTCCCCAGACTCTAGGCCAGGAAGAATGAAAATGAAAATGGCTAGAGCCCCAGGCATTATACATGTTTCTCTTCATTAACAGGTTTACAGTGACCTAAGGTACAGTACAGCTCTAAAGAACAAGATGAGTTCTTGCCTCAGACAAACTGCTCTTTTTCATAGGTATAATATATTAAGTAAAGCTATTAATAGCCATTTCATAAGAGAAAGGAACCAAGAAATATTGAGGGCAAGTGATACAACAGAGATTACACAGCAAATCAGAGCAAGAATGAGGAACAGAACACAAACCTCTACTATGTTTTTGCATTATAATTCAGGGGATGCCTAAACATTCTTGGTATTTTACTGACAAGCAATCATATGAATCTTTATCTTGAAGAACCTACCCCTGCAATATAGCAAGTTTATGGTAAGCTTGAATTGTGTACCCTTTTTTACTCAGAAAATACAGTATTAATCACACTCAGACACACTGAGTCTTTCAACACTTAGTTATTATTATGGTAACAAAAACTTTTTTATATTTCTGCTTATTCCTGACCAATGTTTGCTTGTTCTGTTGTCCACACTTTGCTGTAACTTAAGATTGCTTCTTTTTTCCTCCGTTGTCCAATTTTATGCTACATGAGATATGATTCTTTAGGAATGAATGACATTTCTTGTTCTCACAATGTTACTATGCATAAGGACACTATTTGAACAACCATCTTACAGTATTTGTGTGAATACAGAAGTGAGAAGTAAAAAAAAAGAAGGAAAAATAGGAAAAAAATTAGTGAAAGCCTGTGAAAGCATCCTCTCTGATTTTAAGAAATGCTTCCTGCCTAGAGGCAGCTATATATTGATAGGAATAAGACTGCTGTGACTCCCAAGATGAACTAGGAATCAGTATCCGTGTGTTGAAAAGGAATTCTGTATTTGACTTCAGAATAGGTGGGGAAGAATAATTCAGTATGGCTGGAATGAAAACATGTGAAGCAACGTTCTGATGAACTAACCTCTATTTTTCAAGGATTGAAGAACTTTTATAAAAATAGAACTAGTGGACTACTTAACACTGAATAAATTTCTTAGAATTAAACTTCATATAGTTGTTACTATGTCAAAGCTGTTAATGAAAAGTGTATTGATGCTGATTAGCAATTATGCTTTGGTATTGTCAGAAAACACACACAGTTAACTGATAGTTTATAAAAGGGATATTGATAAGAAAGATAATACCCAGAGCTCATCCTTACACAGCTGTGACATTGGACTTTCTCACCAAGTTTTTCCCCATGAGAGTATAAGACACAAGCAATGCAGGAGTGAAGTGTTAATGCTGAAATGGCAGAACACAAGAATTTCAGTCTAAAAGATGCCAACAGATGAAGAAAAGAATCTTTTTCTTCATTACAAGTGTGGAAAGAGGGGTACTCTGGCTGGGTTTTCTGAAAATACCTATTTGCATAAGGACAGAAGATATCTGCATCTCACCAAAGAAAATAATTTAGGGAAAAACAGAACTGATGGAAAAGTTTCAAAGAGTATCTTTTTCATAAAAAAAGCAGGATGAATTGTTAATGTCATTTTTAATTTTAAAAGTGGTCTTTTACTAGCATAAACATTTTCTTTTTATTATTACTTTTTAACCTAAAGGAAATAATTGAATATAGAATTCTCTAGTAAGTTGCTTCATGGAAAAGTAACAACAATATGTTTGTCAGCAACAACCTGATGATAGCAACAAATGCGTGTAAACAGACTTCTTTGAGCTCAAGGTCAATAAAGAGCCCCTTCAGTTCAGAGGTCTGAAGAAATGTACTAAAGTTAAGCCTAGCTATACTGCACACAAAGAAGCTGACAAAAGAAGAATGAAAGAAACTAAAATAAGGTGATGTTTCAATCTGTAACTCCAGAGGCCAACCCAGATGATCCTGCCTGTTTCTTTCTGACACTCTCCCGCTTATTCCTGGTCATGTGAAGCATTCCCTCCTTCACTTCAGCTGTATCACCTGAGGCACCTCTCTGCAATCACTAGCAGAGTAGAAAATTATCTGTTTCTGCTGGCTTAGTTTTCTTCTCTCACTGTAGAAGTTCAAGCTCAGGAGGTTTTTGACAATCACTGAAGCTGCAATAAAAACAGCATCATGAGTTTGTTCCTGGGAGTTGAGGGAAAATGAGAGAAAGAAGCCAGTTCTCTCTTTTTCACTAGCAGTGCACTGCTAGATAAGCTCTCCATGTCTCTCACACCCTCTAAGTCATTAGTACTGACTTTCAAGTCTGCAGGCTTGCTCTCAAGCTTAGTAACCTGAAGTGATGCACCAAAATAGGCAAAACTGGCATGGTTCCATTGGAAAGACAACCCTATTAAAAACCCCACAGCGCTGAGTCAGTGCAGATTCAAAAGACACAAATCCAAAGCACCATCCTGGAAGACTTTCATATGAGACAAAACACAGATACCTCCCGATCAGTTGTCATCACCAGTGACTCCCTGGGCTACCTCAAAGAAGTGCCGTTAACACAAGCATACTGATGATTTTCTAGTTTCTGAAAATTTTCAGCCTGTGGTCTGAGAACATTTTCTCTTACTTATCTTTTAAATGATTGATCTGTAGTGTTGCTCTACTCCCAAAATTGGGTGTCTATTTTTCTTTATTTCTGAACACCAGGAAATTAAGGTACATTTCATTGTACCTGTCACGAGTGCATCTATAAACAGAAAAAGCATGTGCTATATTCAATGTTGTAATTGAAAGGTTTTACTTAACATGGCCTTATTTACTTTGAAGTGGTGACTATACATTCAGGTGACTTCTACAGATCACTACAAATGAATGCCAGTAAATTTTTTACAGTACCATCTGGTCATACGTTCTTCTGCATGTCAAATTTTGTATTGAAAATTATGTTGTAGATGCATTACAGAGGTTTTAAAGGCTTTTAACTGGTAACAATTTTCCTAGAGGGTACAATAGCCCTATCACAGAGCCAAGTCTTTTACTATTATGAGGCTATGTCAATCCTCTGGGGAAAATGATAATTAGATGCTCTTGGTGGTTGGTTCTTCCGTAATAATCTTATGTTGGTATTCCAGTATTAACTGTCTGGCCCACAGACTTAATATTTTGTGGGGATATGCTTTTGCTATCTCATTAAAGTTTGTACCAATTTGATCAAGTTTAAAATCTTTAGAATATCACTCTGAACAATATGTTGCAGATTTCAGTAGCAAACAATAACTAGATTTCTGACCTCACTGAGCATGCTCTCAACCCTGATCACAGTGGGCTGGTGCTTCACAGAACAAGTAAGGATACCACAGTACAATGCTAAAACAATCAGAAAGACTTTGGTTTGAAAATAAAATATTTGAGCTGGGTTAGGTGGTGACGGACAGACAAGGAGTTACACTCCCTCAGATGAGCACTGATTCATACTAGGATGCTGGGAAGAAAGATCCTTCCTACATTCCAGTCATGTGTAAGGTGCAGAAGCTTGTCTGTCACAGCACACCCAGTTAATACATGAAAAGTCTTGAGGAAAGAAATGCTGTCTTGGTCTTGGTTCTTTGTCACTCCACATTATAGAGCTCAATCCCAGAAGAATGTATTGGAATACCATGACAAATCCATTCCAGAGCTCCTCTTAGCACAAGGATCATTCCACTCTGTCTATATGTGCAGTCAGGTCAACAGCTGGAAAAATTCTTATACCTCTTGGGCCAGCCATGCCACTGCTGCAGGCAATGTGAACTGTGAGGTGCTATATGGGGAAGGAATCTTAGGAAACTAGATAAAGCCGAAACTGCTACTGTATCGCTGGCATAACTCCCTCGCCCACAGTGAGCATTTCCAGGTATGTGTTCCCAGAAAACAAACAAAAACATCAACAAGAACAAACACACACACCCCACAAAAACAAACAAACAAAAACCCACCACCCACAGAAGTCAGCTTCACCTTGAAACTTAACAGCCATTCCTTTATTTTAACTTGTACATTTTTGTTTGGGCCTTTAGCATTTAAGCCACAGAGTTTTACAGCATGTAAGTATGTACATGTTTATGACTTATAAATCATAACATCTAATTTACTTCATCGACATTAGTAGGGGATTATTTATAATAATGGGCCAGAGCTTATCTAACTCTAGAATTTCATATTACAGAATGATTGCTGAGCTTGGGACAGTGTGTTCATTTGCATTTAATTCTCTTTTGAAACAGTGAAATTCTGCCACCCTCTGGACAACAACTAAACTAAGACATATTTACAATCAGCCTCAAAAGATGCCACTTTTGCTGATAAACATGCATTGCTTTTTAAGCACATTTATAATTAATTACTGGGCTGAATGAAAAAAATAGAAGTTATTACTAAACTACAGACAAAACAACTACTTTCAGTACTGAACAGCCTTCTTACTGACAGGATTTAATCAAACAGCAAATTTCAAAATTTTCCGTTCTTAACTTTTTCTAGTAGCCACTTGAACGCTCACAGTTGTATTTTTAAAGATCTGTTACCAAAGTATGATATAATTTTTCATGCCAACGTGTATTTCCACAAATCAGAACATTCTGGAATTATCAACATCTTTCTGACTGAGCCAAATGAGAACAAGTATAGAACAGAGTTCAGCGGGAGAAAAAAAGGCACAGAAGGTATCAAAAGGAAACACGTCTCTTACATTCACATGGCAAGCAGCACTTACTGCTAAAAATACTGCCAATCAACACATTGATATGATCATTTGAAACAGTAAAAGTCACATTTGAAGTTTCAATTTGTGCTTCCAGTGTAAGTGTGGGGAAGGAGGGCTGTAGCACATACATTGCTACATACAGTACCTGGTACAGTACCTTGTTTTGGCTATGGAGCCTAGCTGCTGCTGTTCTTGGATGAGCTCAGCCAGCTGTTTTTGCAGAGACATATCTTTACCGTGTACTTGTTTAATAAATGGATGTTCCAAAAGATGGGTGACCGAAGGACGCTTTTCAAAATCTTTGATTAGACACCTGTGACACAGAAATTGGGGTCTCAGACAATGGTCTTATTTCATTACAGCATGAACTGAGTCAGCTTACTGTGTGGCTTACTGTTACTCTATTTTCTTTTTCCACTCATTTGAGTTCCTCATTATGTAACAAAACTCTTCCACACTGCAAGAAATCTGGCATAAAATACTTAGCTAAGTGAATGCACTCTACAAGTATACAAGTATATAGGCTACAAATTCGAGCTTCTTTAATCTCTCTTTTAACTGTAACTAGATAAAAGGAAAAAATGGCATTGTATCCTGTAAGAGCTGTACAGTTAATATACATAAAAATTAAGATGAATGGACAATACTTCATTCACTTTAATTTTCTACCTACTCTCTGATAAGAGTTTGACTATTAACTGTAGGATATAGTCTATTAAAAATCACAACTGAAACCTGTGGTACAACACTAATCAGAACGATTTGATATAGAGCTTTGTTTTTAAAATTAATGTTACGGGTAGATATTCTATATCGCAATGATGACTGTTAGCATAAGAATTATAAAAAAATCTGCAAACCTGTATAATTCAGTCTGGAAGAGAAAGGAATGAGTCAGAATTAAATGCTAGCCAGGGTACCCAAGGTCTTTCTGTGATAGAAACAGGTGAACTAGTAATAAGTAAAGAAATACGTCCTATTAAATCAGCATAAAATAAAGTACCATGCTAATTTATATAATCGAGATTTAAATTTGGAGAAGCCCTCACTCAAGTGAGGCATAATAAAGCTGAAATAATACCGTTCAAACAGAAGAATGATCCAACAGGATAACACTGCTTTCAAGTATCCTCTAATTAATAATATTAAAACATTCTGTTCATCTTGCTAAAATAATAATGATATTGGAATTATTTGAGAATGTGAAAAAAGAAGTACTGCAATTCAGTATATACCTCCCTTCTAGTATCTATAGTTTTAGCAAATTATAGCTCAAGATGAATTTATTTGATGAGATACATTCATATTACATACTTCACAATTTCGTATTTGCTGAATAATTACCTAAAATCCTTCCTTTGCAGGGCCAAATATCACAAACAGACTATCATTTTAGCCAAAAGTTCAATGAAACTTTAATACCTTTTAGAATTTATATTCTAGTAATAAAACTAACAATGTACAAAATTGAAACTACATTACAAAAAATCATACACATTAACTGATTTTAAATACTACCAAACACATTAGCAAGTTATTAAAGTTTAGCCTCACCTCAAAGACTTTACTGAAGACTAAAGTCTGGTCTTAAAATGATCCTGAAATATCTTTGAACATAGCTTTAATACTTTAGGTTCCCAAAAACCATTTTGCAAACCTCTTCTGTACATTTAGTCCAGAAAAGAAAGTCTGTAAAATGTGTTACCAGTTTTGGAACTATTCTGGTGAATTTTGCTACAGGCTAGAACTGTAGCCTCCTGATAGAAACACTAAAGCAACACAACCTGCTTTATCTCCATCCCTCTGAGTGCAAGGCTATAAATACCAGTCCTTCCCCTCCATGAAAAGATCCATCATTAGCCTTGAACAGGTTCTGACAATCCCCCCTACCCCTTTTCTTTTTTGTAATCTGTGAGTTTTAAAAGCCAATACACCCACACAGACAATATGGTCCATGCCAATCCTGTTTAAATTCATGTTTCCTGAGAAAAAGGAAAAAAGCATTTGAAAAGAAAGACAACATTAATCAGGAAGACAGAGGAAAAGAGAACAAAACAACAAATGCTACGCATTACACAAATTCACAGATTGATGGCAAGTATCTGAAGGGGAGATTTCAGTCCGAAAAGCCCATGCACTCATGATTTTTATCATTCTATCAATAATTCCAAATTTAGAGTATTTATGTTCTATTGTTAATTCAGTACTATAATTGAATCCAAGTGAATCTACATCATAGAATCATGAATAGTTTGTGTTGGAAGGGACCTTTCAAGGTCATCTAGTCCAAACGCCCTGCAATGCACACGGACATCAACTATATGAAGTTGCTCAGAACCCTGTTCAACTTGACCTTGAGTGTTTCCAGGGATGGGGCATCTACCAACCTGTGTCAGTGTTTCACCTCAACATAAAAAACATCCTCCTGATATCTAGTCTGAATCTACTCTCTTTTAGTTTAAAACCATTATCTCTTGTCCAATCACAAAAGGCACTCGTTTTTCAGATAACACTAGAGTTTAAATGTATTCTCTTCAAAAAATTACACAGTTCCAGAGAGGAGATCGTGTGTTTATCAAAAGTGGGAAGAACACACAAACCTTTGACTTGGTGGCATGCAGTTATTAATATGAATTTTCTGAGCTCTGAACAATGCACCCACAGAGACACTTTACAGACAGGATATAGAAGTTGCATGAGAGTTTTTCCACGTAGATGGCCCCTAGGTGAAACATCCAAATGTCCAGGATACTGCACCCATAGTGGAAGCCCAACAGGAAGAGACATTTTGGAGAAAAAAGTTCTTAGCTTCTCTATTGCACGCCTGAAATTGGAGCTTTTCAGGTCTGGCAGATGTTTTAATGAGCACAGGTGAAGGAGGTGATCTTGGAGATCTTCAGGATTATCTTTGCTTCTGTTGCATAATCCTGCCAATCCCCCACTGACTATTCACTTTGTGTGCATGCTTCACCTTTGCAACAATTGACATTTTTCTATTGTTTCATCTAAATGCAGCCTTCATTCTGTTAGTAAGATAATGCTGCAGTCTGTGTTCATGTAGGATTTTGCTTGAAACACAACCAAAACTTTGCTAAATCGCAGGATGACTAAGTTAATGACACAAGACACATCAACATGATTCTGTGATCAAACTCTGTTCCAAGCTGAGACAGAGCACACCTCCTATTGTGCCAAGTTTATGCCTGCATCAGAAGAACAGAGTCCTTTCAGATGGTTAATGAGATGACACAACAAAGCAGAGAGCAAGTAACTAACAGCTGTGCAAGGGTGAGGGAGAGCTGCTTAAATTCATATCTGTAACTTTGTGTGTGAGTACTTCAACTTTAGGGAAGAGACTGACAGGAGAATGAACATGTCCACTGGAGTCTGTTTAATTCATCAAGTCAAATGGCAAGTTCCTAGCACTTTAAAAACACAGCATCAGACAGACCAGGCAGGCCTCAGGGAACTCAAGTGTGTATAGCACACACTCTTCTTTACCTCTAAATAGAATTAGTTTTGACACAGTCACTTCTAGAAACTACTCCTTACTACTTCAGTTACTCCTTTACTCCTTTACTGCTTCAAACGCAGTAAACAGCTTGCAGCTTAGTCACTGTAAGTATTGTGGGCTCACTGTGTACTCAAATATCCAGTGCCAATTAGATGTCTCACCAGGCTTGCTGTGATGGAATGTAGGATGGTAAGCTGTCATGTGACACTGGAAACATAGCCCTTATGTTTCTCAGTGCATATTCCTTTGTCCTTATTCCTCTCTATTTAGGAAAGACATCTTAATACTCTGCTTCTACACACAGTCAGTTCAACTGTGTTGCTTTTAGTGCAACAGGAATGCCTGCTGCTGCTGCTGTTCTTAGTCAACATCATCTGTAACATAACAATTCTTGGGCCACCACCTGAGTGCTAATGAAAAATGATGCATCAGACTGCCAGTGTCACTGCAGGTGTTCAATAAGGTGTCATCGTCATCCTACTGGAAGGAGTATTGACACTCTAATGCTCTTCAGACAAAGAAAATTAATATAGAATATCAGCTCTTAAAATGCTAAAGCCTGCACAAAGGTGAGAACTATCACAAAGTTTTCTACTGACCTGCACTCTGACATGGAATTATAATGTGTGGAAAAGTTAATTATATGGGTGTCTGAGTTCAACGTTGCCAGTAAATTCAGTGAGGAGATGTATCTAACATATAGGCCAGAAAAAAAGAAATCAAGAAGTAACTAACAAAAATTCAATAATATTAACATTTGAAGGAGTACAGTAACAAAACAGCTTTTACAACTTCACTCATCACAAAATATTCTGGAATCAGTGTGTGCACTGTACAAGTGAAAAACAACATTTAAAAGCCCTATTAATTAAATTAGAGGATTTGCTTCTGAGGAAAAGAGAAAACTAAAACATCTTCAGCTTCTCATCTGAGCATTCATTTAAGACCAGTTTGGACAGTTAGCTTGGGCACTGTCAAACATCAACCACGCTGCAATTATTCATAAAACCAGTAAGTGTGCTGCACCTGCAAATTCAGCCAATTTGTTTGGCTTGTGGAAATAAAATAAAAAATAAAAATTAAAAAAAAAAAAGAAGAAGAAGAAAGAAAAAGGTGGTGCATTAGTTTGAACTGAGAAAATTGACTGGCAAATCTACTACAAGATGGGTTTCAAATAAGGTATGATTAAAGTATCACATTTGGTCTGCTATTTTTTGGACCTAAAATATTAGAAAGGCTAAGTAAGTGGAGATTAAAAAAAAATGTATGTTTGCCTTGACGAAAGTCAATCCATTATCTAATTTGAAATTCTAGTATCTTCCATCATGCTTTCTTAGCTGAAAATTAATTATCAGAATTCATTAGCGTCACTACATTAAACATAGGTTGCAGCCATTTGCTGCAATCTCACAGCCAGGCTCCTAAGCACCATTTCCATTCTGCCACAATTACAAGCAAAGATGAAGCATTTATTAGCAGAGGATAAGAGCAGCCTCCCATCCACATAGGCCCATCTGAGACAACCTCTAAAAATTCACTGGCTGCTTGCACTCGGATGATAACATTGTTGGAATTGCTGGGTCTCGACAATGTAAACAGCCATTTCAAAAGTGGCGAATCAGACGGCTGAAACAGAGAGATATTTATCAGCATTCATGAGCTAATATTTACTAATGAATAAAAGGAAAGAAACAGATTTCATAAGAACTGCAGTGGTGGTCTAAGTCTCCTGCATGTTCAGAAATAGAAATTTAATTACTAACGTCACTCACTATTGCAGCCAAACCTAAGTAAAGCAGCAGCAGTTCTTTCTTTCAGAAATTCTCTTTCATCAGATCTATTATGATCTATTTAACCCCAAGTACTTTCTTTAAAAAGAAAGAAATTAAGCAGCTGCAACTCTCATAGCTTAGTTACATTATGATTTATCACCAGTATTTTGTTTTTTTCAATTATTTCATTTTGTAAATGCTACATTTTCTGATGATTTCTTATCTGTTAGAAGTGTATTGCTGGAACTCATTTTGTCTCATAACCCAAATATCCAACCAGACATCAAGCAACGATTTAACATCTACATGCACAGAAGATCCATAGGTTAATATTCGGAAGAAATTATGACTGTCCATCAGACTCTGTATTAGAGCTGGGAAATTCACACAACAGCCTCTGGGTGACAGTGATATAAAGTCCCTGTGCTCTTCAACTGTTACCTGTTAGCTAAAGTCCTCATTGCCCCTCCTCTGGTCCCTATCTCCCTGCCACTCCCTGGCTCATCAGGGTGCTTTCCCCATCACCTGCTCCTCTCACAGCTCTAGACCATTCTCCCCTGCCCGCCACATATTTCACTCCTTGCACAAGTACCTGCTGTCTAGCAGTCTATCCTAATAGCAGGACTCTGCTATTATTATAAAAGAGCTTTCCAGGGTCTTAAATCAGACTTCAGGTCATCCTGAAGTCTAAGATCCTCTCCTCCCAGTCCCAGAAAATACAGTTACCAGATTGCCCCCAAAGACAGAGACGGCTCAGCTGAGGTTCTAGAGTGGAAATTTCCCAGAGGAAGAAGAGTAAGGTCATATCCTCTTGAAAGGAGGGAGCATTCATTCCTAAGCAGGGAGAATGAGGTCTCTAGGGTCTGAGACTTTTTTCACTCCACATACTTGCCTGATTACTTACATCACAAGGTTGCTTCATGATGCAAGATAAATGAAATCAAGACCATGACCTCAACTGGGTTGACTCCCCCTGCTTAGAGAAATGGAAGGACAGACACTGACAAGCAAGATCATCTAGGCCAGATACATTAGGTCAGAAACTTTCCAGTCAAAGAAGGAAAAATAACAATCTCTGAGATTTTTTTAGCTGGTTAAAATGCTCAGTAACTGAGTGTTATTTCTATCTCTGTACCACATGTAGCTGTGGCAGGCACTGGTCAGTTACACGCAGCAGAGAGGTGGAGAAGACATTTAATGAATTACATTTGCAGTAACATGCAGGAATGTGCCTGCTTCTCTGACATTTCCCTGCTTTCCACTTCCTGGCCTGCCCAACCCCCGCTGCTGCAGGTCACTAACTTGCAAAAGTGAACTGAAAAACTGTGACAGCTTCGCCAACAGCATTTCTGTTTTCAGTCCTAATTCAGCAGGACTCACAGGATAGAAATAACCTTATCGTCAGGACTATATATAGCTGTCCCTTTGCAAAAAGTAAATGCTGGGCACTAGGGATATGTGTGTAGGTTAAATAGGTCTCCTATCTTGCACAGCATCCCATGATAAATAATAAGGATTTTACTGTTCATTCTGCTACAATCAGATATCAGGATGAAAGACTGAATTTATGACAAAGAACTCAATCATCACATGCATGGTATAAATTCTGATGGTCAGAACACATTTATAACATTATTGATCTGCCTTTTGGTAGCAAATGCTGTAAATTACTAATCCTCCCTAAGAATGAGACAAATACTCCAACAATGAAATGTCACCATCACCTCTTTTCTTAATAAATCTTTCAGTTTAATGTTCAACATCAAGCACCATATAGTATAATTTAGAGCACACATCTGAAACATAACAAAGATTCTATCGCACTGAAATTGTAAAATTAGGTGTAGTACATACCTTTACCTCTCCTAAATCTTCAAAAATTACAACAGGTTTCCCAGCCTTATTTGGGCTGAGTAAGCATTACAATTTATTTTGGTTTATATACGTGGTTTAGGGAACAAACAACAGAAACTCTATGGAGTGGCACCTCTTGTAGCTCTTTAGCATGGGTCTGACAGTTGCTTATGTTGAAATCTTTGACATTTTACCGGTGACAACAGAAATACAATCAGAACAACTCTAGGGAGCATCTCAAAACCACCAAATACATTTATTTATTGTATGATCAAATTGATGAATAGCCTTTCATCAGCAATTGGTCTGCTCTGTTTCTTTGGTCTGTCCTTGAAGGCCCAGAAAAACAAAAACCCTTCAGAATCTTGTACAACTGAACCTTTTATTAGACACAGTATGTTTTGCATGGGTACCAGATATTCTCCCTTAGGTACCTACCCCATTTTGACACTACAGCATGCAGCTGACTTGAGGCAGGCTTTTTACCACAACTGCTTATTATACAGTAGAAGATAACTGTATTCATTCTGTATGTCCATTCCTCTGTATAAATATATATGTTTCATGAAATGTTCTAAAGTGGTGGAGATCTTTTGTCAGGTACTAAAATTTAGTATTTCAAGTTCATCTGTAGACAGATTCTGAGAGTCTACATCAATTAATGAAATGCAAAAATGTACAGATTTGGTGGTAACCTTACACATCTGTATCTTTCTGACATTTGCAAACCTCTGCCTTCCCAGACACTGCGAAATTAATAAGTTATGGCAAATGCATATCATGTTCTCAGTGAAAGACACAGTAAAATTTTCTTCATGTAATATGAACAGAATGTCACTAAACAATTGCTTAGATTGTGTAAAAACTTTATCTGCATTCAGAGAAGTTAAACATAAATGGACCACTTAAAACCTATATAATCTAGATGATCTGTTAACTGAATAATTCTGAATGTAGACTCATCAGTATGAAATTCAGCTTGCTAAGCCATGTTTAAATTGAATACAAAAAAGGGAGTTTATCAGGACAAAAAAACTTATATTTGCACCGTATTTGCAATGTCACTGCTAAAAGTGATGATAAATGTGACCATAAATCCTTAAATTCACATTTTGACTTTATTACTTCCTGAATTTCTTAATTCTTTAATTCCCTCCAGCTCAAGAATGACTAATTAATTCAAAGAACCATAATAGCTAATCATTGGTTAAATAAATTTAAAAGAAGAATGTCTGTCTCTGGAGATACCACTACTAGTTTTAATTAAAATTACCATTTTGTGATGTAATGTAAATAAAAGTTATTGCATTCTTCTGCTACAAGAACATATTAACTCTTGTATTTATCCCTAGAGATCAATCAAGCTTTAAAGTGACAAGAAAATTATTTGTCACTGCTGTGGTAGTTTACATGGTCTTACAGAAACGGTAAAAACCCTATTGATATGTAGATAAAATAAAGATAATTAATTATTTATCAGATTACGATGGGAGAGCCAAATTTTTATGCACAATCACAATAGTATAGATAAATACACATACATAAAACTTTATTGACCTTTTAGAAGTATGTATGTGCTGCCTGTATCTTAGTAGATACCAAATACAAAATTGGCCCGCTGCCAGAGATGAGAGCTGAAATTGTGTCTTCCCTATATTTTTTTAAAACAAGATATCTAACTCAGATTCACTATCTTCATTGTAAAAATCCTTATGAGAACAACACATTACAGTCTTCATCTCAAGTCAAGGTCAACAGAGCTGGGAATAGAAACATAGATTCACCAAGTTAAAAACTATCTTGGCATTCTCCATTCAGATTTTGTAAATATTGCATGTGACTAAAATGCTGCTGCAAAATCATCATCTCTTGGGGCAGTAATATCATAGTTAAAAATACAGACTTCATTTCTGAAAAATATATGATCACGATTTTAACAGCTTAAAGAGTTACCAACAATGGAACTTCCAGCTCAGGCATGTTGTAAATCACTGTAATATGTTAGAGACCTCTTATAAAAAAATGCCTCTCGAGACAATGGCATTTCAAGGGATGGCAAAGTGGGGTGAAAAAAAGCTACAGTGATAAGGTTTGGCAATCTTGGCATAAACATAATTATCACAAAAACCAAACTGAAATCAAAAGCTTAGCCAAAGCTACATGCTCGGTTTTGGTCAGTACACAGGTCTGGCCTGCAACTCGAATAGATAAGCTTGTTATGCAAATGATGGTAGCATCAAGAAGGAGGTAGATAATGAAATTATTCAAAAGCTAATCACTCATCACAAGGGTGACAGAAACATCAGGCAAGGTCCTAACATATGGATAAAAGGCAGTATGGAATTTATACAATCACTGCTTTTAATTTATCATAACTAGGCTGTCACAAGGCAGGCATAAACAAATGCATACCTAATGCATATAAATGAGCCAATTATAAGCAATGGCTAAAAGGTTTACAGTTGTATGATGCAATGTTTCATTATCTAAATTTTTCTAGAAAATCCACTAATGTAAATCTAAGCCTCTATAAAAACATCTTGTAACCTCTGTATCGGAACAACATTACGAACACATGCCCAAGAATCCAACAACGTCAGAGAGAATTCAATTCCAGTATTCTCTTAAAGGCAGCTATAACACAGGGTATTTATTACAATTGTTGCACTTCTCCATGTTAAGAGAACCGTGTATGAGCATATTTCCTTAGTTCATTGTGCACATCACTGTAAAAATGAAAAGCAAGATTTGAGAACCTGCAAAAGTTGATGGTGAGGAAGTAATTAAGCAAAAGGAAATAATATTCCATGTGATTAAAAATATACAATTTGAAGATATAAAAAACTCAAAGGACAAGATTAAAAACAAATTTAGCCATAAAAAATTAACATCTGACTTGTTTTATGAACAGTGCACACTGAACTAAAGGACTGAACAAATGCTAAGAAATGTTTAACTGAGTTTTTGTGTTGTTCTCAAGCTCAGTGGGGACTTCTAAAAGGGAAAATACCAAGAAAGAAAAACTTATATAACAATGCTGAAGGTTAATGCACAATGTTCCTGAGCCACAAATGTAATCTGATTTACCAGGTGCAGTGACTTTCTAATGCACAAGTGGAATATAATCCACCAGTGTTAGTCCCCCACAATACAGCCTTTAAATACAATACAATCAATGGTTTCTTAGAATGAAATTCATCCATCACTTGGTGACCCTTGTACTTAACCACTGAATCTGCCATAGATCCCAATGTACACTGCCGTGTAAACAAGGACATGCATTATGGAGACCCAGAACTTGGATCAATCTGCTCTAGAGGAATGTACTTCTGCTACCTGCACTGAAGGGATTCTGAGTTACATTGCAGCAATAATAGCAATGGCCTTCCTCTGTAGGTCAAACATTACACTGTATCTCACCTTCCTGTCTGGTTAAAGATCAGCATAGTAAATAACAGTATTTGTCACGGATTACTGATAAAATTTGCACCAGTGTTTTTATTTTTAACTTCTTCTGAAATGGAAGGGCACTACTACACAACAAGCTGAAAAAAAGTATCAGGTAGGATATTGTACTCTACAAGTAATTGGATATACCAAGGAACAGAACAGATTCAAAATGCAGATGTGCATATTTACAAACCTATCTTGAAAAGTCAATACTGACAAGTGGTGTTATAATAGTATTCCCCATATTACACAATTTGGGCTGTAATAGGTTCCAATGAAATATTGAAGAATACTAAGAATCACTCATAAAAGTTGCAGTAAGATTTTTGAATATAATGCTAACATCCACTAAACTGTGATTTCCTAGTTTCACTGCAAAAAGAAAAAAGTAAAGCAAAAGCATATTTTAGTTTGGTGACAGCTGCATTCATTATGCTCTTTGTACTACTGGTGCTCAATTACATAGTGGATATACAACCTACTGAACCTCAGTAAGGCAATTATTTTCTTTCTTATCTTTCAAATTCTTATTTTAAATTGACCAGCAGTCATTTTCACTAATCCTTTTTCTGCTCAACATAAATTTTCACTGGGAAACTATCAAGGAAGTCAGGTATATTTTATAAAACGGTTCCAGGTCCAAGAAAATCAAGAGACACTCAAATGAAGAAAATTACGTAAGAAGATCAAATTGCGCTGTAAAGCTTTCAAAAAGTTAGGCATGGTCTAGAGTCTATGAAAAGAAAATTGTAGTCAAAAACCTGCAAAAGCAAAAACTCCATAAGAAAATTCTGTTTTCAGGTTGGCACACAGGTCTTGCTGAATAAGCTGTTTTTAAAAGAAAATAAAACTCACTGTGAGATGAAATGGTTGAATCCTCTGCACCATTTTTCAGGATGTAGCAAAGTAGGTGGAGGGTTTCTGAAAAACAAAGATTTGAGGTTTCAAATGTTAATGTTATCTCACAGATAGTCATCAAAGATGTTACTGGTTCCACCAAGGAGAAAATGATAATTGAGAAAGTAATAGTCAGATTGTCTATGTGTCGCCTCCAGACGCCTGTTTTTTTCTTGCTGTTGCTTATTCACTGACAGCTCTCTTTTCATGTCCTTGTCCTTTTATGTCAATACCTGTGAAGTTGGTAGTCAGTATACCTCACAGTGTACTTCCCAACATTTCTCTTTCAATTCAGCCTGACTGAAACTGCAACACTACCCTAGCCATGAAACCACTTTAACCCTTTGCCCAAGATCACTTATTCTGATCAAAACTTTTGAAGTTTGGATAAGAACAACCTGTAGGATTTTCAGTCTGGGTTTCAATCTATATTCGGTTTGGATGACACTGTAAACTCTAAAACTGTTAAAAATAGATGTTATTTTTAAACTGACATCTAGCAGAGTATTTTTACATTACATAGTAAGATGGCCTTCGTAAAAATAATTTTTTCAACTCTGATAAGTTCTATGATATTTGACATAGAATTCCTTTCCTTCCTGGTTTTTACTGTTACAGTTCAGTTACATAAACATACAAAGCAAGACCTTTAGGTCATATTAAGTGAACCAAATTTTAAGAGGCTCAAATTTAAGTGGACCAACTTACAGCAGGAATTGTTAGTAAAATCATACATTATATTATACTGTGTTATCCTCCAGAGGTTTCCTCTGCAGCTTAAAATTTGCTACTGAAGTACTGAAGCCTAATTTAACTTTTGAAGATTAAACTTGTGTTTTCTGAAACCTTAATGATTTATCTTTTGCTGCATTTGAAGGTCATGTATTACTGAACTGGCAGGGAAAAACAATCACAGTAAGACTTATTCTACAACTGAAACACGCAATAATATTCTGGATTGTATCATCACAAATCATGTCATTTATACTGTGGCCACATTCCACAGAATAACACAGCTAGGAAACATCTCACAAAACAAAAAGGAAAACAGCATAAGCAACATAAATTAGTGCTGATTTGCTCAATAGGCATGAGTTTTTCATGCATATTCATTGAAAAATGCATTCTATTTAACAATTACTCTAAAAAATACAAGCAAGTCAGTTTGAAAAAAAATTGCAATGTGGCTTTGTAATAGATGGGCCACTTCTGTTCATCTGCATCTTTTCAAAACAAATGCAGCCATTAAATTACAGGATGACAAGTTTGCTGAGATTACTATCTTACTACCTTTGTCTTTTGCTTCAAAAGACTAAGGGAATACAATTTTCTTCATGAAGTGAAGAAATCCAGAATGTTTGAGATGTGCATTATTTAGCAAATTTATCATTAGGGAAAATATATATGATTGGTTATTTTCAATGACAATAACATTTCATGGTTGTCTCCCCTTTACCAGGTTCATATGTTCATGCACACCACAGAATCTGATTTTTTACAAGTATTAAAAAAAAGACAACTATTTCTAGGTATACTTGTAGGGGAAAAAAATCCTATATCAAAGAAAGATAAACTTTAAAAATATCTTTGTCTATAATAGAAATGGTTATCAGTCCAGACATCCCACATATGTGACCTCTGAAAACAGCTTTAAGAAACAGCCAGCTGGGGTTAGTGTATGTTTCAGTCTTTATATTGCAGGAATGGTACTCTATCTGACATTTTGGATTCTGATGAACAACTAGCTTCTATTATACTGTGAAGTACAGTGTATTTCCTTTTAGAATTATACTAGCACTGTCTACTGAATATTTACTGTGAAGTTTTGAATTTCATTGCAAAGTAATTTGGTTTTTCAAAAGCTCAATTACTATTAATGAAATATGCAGTTTTGTCTTTTCTGTTTACAGTGCTCCAAAAGGCTTTCCAGATGGCAACAATGGTGCTGACAAAAAGCATATGGTTTGGAGGCTTTGTTAACAATCTCACAAGGAACTTTCTGAAAAAAGACACAGAGATACTTTACATTACTTGCAGATGTTATGATGGAAACAGGTAGGATTTCATAATGGAAGAACAGATCAGCAGAGTAGATGTCATTCAGGAAATACAGTTTATCAGAGTAGATGTCATTCAGGAAATACAGTTTATCATTTGCAGGTTAATGATTAATGAAGAAAGCCATCTTTTTAACCATACAGAACCTGTTTTGTCTAACAAATTACTAAGCTACTAAGCTCTCACTGATAGCTACTCTCTTTGGCTGACCCAAATCAACACAGCCAAGGAAGTAGTAACTGTACAGATGTTATCTTGAGCCTGATAATTTTGTATTTGTTGATAGAAGATACTATGTTATTCTTAACGCTTTTGTAGAAAAACCATTCAACTCTGTACTTAGACCACTGTAAACTGATGTCTCAGGTACCCCATCTGTAAAATTGAGCTGATAAACAAAACCAGAACCTTAATTCATTAGCATGTGTAAATTCCATTGGTTCCTCTTGATGAAAAACATTACCTTAACTACAAAGTAAAAAATCAGTCCATCCTTTTCTGGCATCATGTGAATAAATGATTTCCAGAAAGAGGCATAACAGTGTCAGCTTCCTACCTTCACTTTGCCTAAGACACTAGAAACTGTTTCATGGTGATAGCAGAAGACACCACTGCTTCCATGGCACCTCTGGACATGGATTTCTGCAGTAAAGACTCTAAGTTCTAGGGTAATAGGAAAAGGAAGATATGCAAAGGTAACTCTAAATTGATTTCAGAAGCACACCTGGTCTTTTGCAGTTTGAAATTAATAATCCATTAAGATACCTGTAAGTCATATCCCGATTCATATCTCTTTAAAGAGAAAAGGTAAAACAACTCATATGCATCATCAGATGTTAAACCACAGACAAACAACACTTGCCAGACGACTTCAGCTCAAGGATCAAACCAGGACCACTTCGGATTCCAGATAACGTTAATTCCATTATGGAGTTCTGTGGCTTTTGTGTACTTGCACCAGCCAACATCATTGCATTTCGCCAACAGCTGGCTATTTCTGCAGCACTCAAAACACACTCATAGAAAAACTAAAAAGCTACCTCTCGTTAACTTGCTGACACAACTTATTCTACTTTTTTCACATAAAATTAGAACACTGTGCATGCAATCTTTCAATCATCTTTGCCACATGTACAAGAAGCTGAAGCACAATATAGTCTTATTTTCTATTATATGTGATGGAAATTGTGAGAAGTAGATAGGAACATTATTGCAAAAATCAGCTATAATTGGGTTTGTCTTTTGAAAATGTCCTCTTTTGATGCAAGATGAGTAATCAACCATTTATTTCCCAACTTTGCCTTTTTTCCTTTAGTTCTTTCTATAATTCATAATTAGTCACAGAACTACATGCTCTATTTCCTTAGGCAGATGCATTGCCCTTGTGAGTGGTTTCTCTATCCTTGCATTCAGTGCTTTCCACGGTCACACTAATGCTGTTTTTCACTGAGAGTTTTGCTTCAGCAAAGAATGCAGGGTCAAGACTGTACAAGACACCCATACAGGGGGACAATGTTCCTTCTAAGGACAAGAAGACATTAGCAAGCTTATCAAGCAACAACTGCTGCTGAATTCTGACTGATACACACACAGCTGTATGCTGGAAATATTTTAATCTGTAGAGCTTTATGTGTTCCCATCATTCAAACTGCCCCCAAAGTCACAGCTGGTGAGACAAAATTGGTCATTTTACCACAGTAAGGCCAATGATGCAGCCCAGTGAGCACCACTCATACTCTGCATTAAACTGTGAACCTAATTACAGATCATGGATAATAGATATTTGTTGGTAATGAGAAAACAAGTATTTTCATTTATGACAAAATTTTAAAAACTGAAAACACAACTACTATTTTTTAAACTACTTCAGTAAACATAGCCATACATTTTATCAAGAGAAATCACGACAATGCGTCCAATGACCAAACTGCAACTGATCAACCTACCACATTGTTTCTAATGAGAAATTAACAGATGAACAACCAACACCTGTCACCATGTACAGGCTCTGACAATCACCACCCCACACAAGCATGTTGTGAACTATTCTTCTAGTAGACAAAAGAGACTATAGTACTGTTGACAGTTTCCTAGGTTTATACACAGCTAGATTTTACATGAAAATACACTCTTCATGCATATTGCAAAACATTAAGTGAAACAGCCAAAGAAAAAGGACAAATTCAACCATGCATAATAATATTTCCTTACAAAGAGTTACAGAAAATGAATTATTTTTATTAAAATACATTAATAATTGACAATAATTAATACCTCATAAATACTCATACAAGTTTAAAGTCCTGCTGCTCCAGCGCAGGACTCTCCACCTTGGGTAATCCTCCAAAAATAACCAGGTAATTCTCAAAAGGGCTCAGAAGATTTCCTGATACACTTGGTTTGTGGCCCATTCAAATTAATAAGAGGTGTTCACTGATCTGAAAGAAAAATTCAGACCCTAAAAACTCTCCTATTCATCTGTCTCCTACTAAAGTCCACTGAAGTTCAACTGACTTGCAGTAATATATTTCACCAAAGTCCACTCATCAGGAAGCAGTGTACTGTTACCAGCTCTGTGAAGTTAAGATAGAAACTGTAGAAACTTGCAGAAGTGGAGAATCAGTACAAAATCTTCCATGTATTTAGAGGCAGGCCTGTGAAGTTGCTTTTTAGGTCAGTGGAAAGATATGACCAATCTGAATGCTGTTACATGGAACCTCCATGGTTGGGAACCACAGCTGCAATTTGCTCAAGAGACCAGGAGATCAGAAAGAATACAGGATTTACAACAAAACTGGAAGCAATATCAGAAGCATGGGATTGGGGCAAAATAGCTCCAGGCCTAATGCAATTGTCTGCCTATTGAGTTGATCTATGGGACTCCAAAGGCAATTGAACATCTTCAAAATGCCTAGAATTGTGCAAGTCTTGACATTATCAGGCACCAATCTCCCTTAAGTCTTCTTAACCAAATCTGTAAGCATGCATTCCCATATCCAGACAAGGCGTAAACCATATCTTACGACTGTACATACCAAATCACAGCATATGAGACAACTGCAAAAGGTAGCGGCTACTTACAGCATCTTTAGTTTCTTAGGACTCAGCACAATTACATAAAACTTTCTTGGGCAAGAGAACAGACTAATGGTAAATCATAGTACTCTAACAATATATAATCACAGAATATACTGAGTTGGAAGGGACCCATTAGGATCATTGAGTCCAACTCCTGGCCCTACACAGGACATCCTCAAGAATCACACCACATGCCTGAAAGTATTGTCCAGATGCTTCTTGAACTCTGTCAGGCTTGCTGCAGTGACCACTTCCCTGGGGAGCCTGTTCCACTGTTTAATCACCTTCTGGGTAAAAAACCTTTTTCTGATATCCAACCTAAACCTCCCCTGACCCAGCTTCATGTCATTTCCTCTGGTCCTGTCACTGGCCATGAGAGTAAAGAGATTGGTACTTGCCCCTCCCCAACCTCTCGTGCCAATGTTGAAGGCTGCAGTGAGGTCTCCCCTCAGTCTCCTCTTCAGGCTGAACAGACCAAGTGACACCTCAGCCACTCCTCATATGGCTTCCCCTCCAGACCTTTCACCCTCTTCATGGCCCTCCTCTGGACACTCTCCAATAGCTTAATGTCTTTTTCATATTGTGGTGCCCAAAACTGCACACAATATTCAAGGTGAGGCTGCACCAGGGCAGAGCAGAGTGGGACAATCGCCTTCTTTGCCCGGCTGGCGATGCTGTGCCTGATGCCCCCCAAGACATGGTTGGCCCTCCTGGCTGCCAAGGCACTGCTGACTCATGTTCAACTCGCCAGTGACCAGGACCCCCAGGTCCGTCTCCTCAGTGCTGCTCTCCAGCCTCTCAGTCCCCAGTCTATACACACAACCAGAGTTGCCCCATACCAGGTGCAGAATCTGGAACTTGGCCCAGCTAAACTTCTGGCACACAGCTGGTGATTGCCCATCTCTCGTGATTTTTCAAGGTCTCTCTGCAGAGCTTCTCTGCCCTCAACAGTCATCAGCTCCTCTGAATTTGGTGTTGTTGGCAAACTCACTTAGTATTCCTTCAAGCTGTGCACCCAGGTCTTTAATAAAGATGCTGAACAGAACAGGGCCAAGGATGAAGACTTGCAGAACCCCACTAGTGACCAGATGCCAGCCTGATGTTACCCCATTCACTATAACTCTTTGTGCCTGAACTGTGAGCCAGTTTCTCACCCATCACATAACCAGGTTATTCACCTGTGTGCTGGACATATTGTCCAGAAGGATATTGGGAGAGACAGTATCAAAAGCTTTGCTGAAGTCCAAAATGATTATATCCACTGGCTTTCCTAGATCATCTAGGTGGGTTACCTTGTTGTAGAAGGAAATCAGGTTTGACAAGCAGGACTTTCCCCTCAGGAAGCAGTGCTGGTTGTGATGGATGTCTGTGTCATCCTCCAGGTACTTTTCAATAACTCCCAGAATAATCTATTCCATGATTTTACCGGGCACTGAAGTGAGGCTGACAATCCTGTAGTTTCCAGGGTCCTCCTTCTTGTCCTTCTTGAAAATCAGGACATTTAGATGGGACCTCTCCAGATTCTCAAGACTGTTCAAAAATCAATGAGAGAGGTTTTGCAATGACATCAGCTAGCTCCTTGAGGATTCTTGGATGAATCCCATCAGGCCCCATAGATTTGTAGGGATCCAGCTGGAGCATCAGATCCCACATAATTTCAGGGTTGACTGGGAGTTAGTTGATCATTCTCGCAGTCATGATCCTCCAGCTCAGGACACTGAGACTCCCTTGGTCTGTCATGCATGTTGAAGACAGAAGCAAAGAATGCGTTAAAATACCTCTGCCTTGTCCCTGTCCCTGCTTGTGAGCTGACCATCCTCATCCCGTATTGGGATGATGTTGTTTCCACACTGCCTTTTGTCATTAATAGATTTGAAAAAACACTTCTTATTGTCCCCCACACTTCTGGCCAGCTTCAACTGCAGCTGAGCTATGGCCACACAAATCTTTTCGCTACAGTGGCAAGCAGCATCTCTGTATTCTTCCTGTGTCACCTGATCTTGCTTCTACTGGGCATGCACTTCCCTTTTAAGTCTTATTTCTAAAAGAAGATCCCTGCTCAGCCAAGCTGGCCTTCTGCCTCATCTGCTTGAGTTGCAACATTTGGGAATTGCCTGCTCCTGTGCCCTTAGGAGGTGATGTTTAAAAAGTGACCAGCACCGATGGACCCCAGCACCTGCAAAAACACTTTCCCAGGGGACCTTACATACTAATTCCCTGAGCAGCCTGAAATTTGTTCTCCTCATGTCCAGAGTTGAGGTTTTGCTGGCACTTTTCCTCCTGTCAACACAGATTTTAAACTTGTTCACTTTGTGATCACTGTGGCCAAGACAGCTGCCAATCTTCACTTTGCTCACGAGATTCTCTCTGTTGATCAAGGAGAGCAATCCTTCTGAGTCCACTCCCTTAGGACCTGTTCCATAAAGTTGTCATCTAGGTTTTTTAGGAATCTTCTGGTGTGGTTTGTACCAGCTGTGTGATGCTTTCAGTTGATTTCTGGAAAGTTGAAGTCCCCCACAAGGACAAGGGCAGTTGACTTCGAAGTGTCCCTTCCTCAAAGAATAATTCATTAGCATCATTATCCTGGCTAGGAGGTCTACAAAATACTCCCATGATGGCATCCACATTATTTGTTTGTCCTTTGATTTTTATCTAGAGGCTCTCAACTGTGCCATTGACAACTGTGAACTCCATTCATTCTAGCCTTTCAATTACATACAGTGCCACCCCAATCCCCATCTCTTCCAACTTGCCTATTCCTCCTTAAGAGCCTGTAACCATCAAACAGGGCCCTCCAGTCAGAGGACTCATCCCATTAGGTTTCAATTATGCCAATGGAAGACTAGGCCAAAGCTTCGAGTTCTTCTTGTTTGTTCCTTCTGCTGTGTGCACTAGTCTAGAAACATGTCAGGTGTTGTACTTTGTAGCCAACATCTCACGAAGCAGATTGAGGGATCCTATTAGTATTCATTTTCTCAAGTTTTGGCACACCATCCCATTACTCATCACTAGTAAGCCTGGTATTTTCCCTCTTTCAAGCTGAAGTTCAATTAATGAGCCCATGCTGGCTCCTGTGCTAGAGCTCTTTTTCCCCTTTGAGAAAGGCACATCCCCCCAGGTGACAGTAGACTAGGTGTTGGACAGATCATCCCATGGTCAAAAAACTCACAATTTTTCCAGTTACACCAGCCTCAGAGCCATGCATTGACCGAATGGATCTGCCTATTCTTATCAATATTATTCCTTGCTACTGGAAGGATTGACAAAATCACCACCTGTGCTCCTGATCCTTCAACCAATTGTCCCAAGGCCCTGAAGTCTTTTTTGATTGCCCTCAGATTTCTATTTGTTATTTCATCGCTGCCAGCTTGAACAACCAATAACAGAGAGCAACCAGAGGTCCTTACTGTGACCTGGAAAGTTTTCCAGTAATGTCCCTTGCCTGAGCCGCTAGGGAACACTGGTAAAATGACCTTTATTCTGTGAAAATGAAAGATACAGTATATCCTGGGAGAAGATTTGAGGAAAGGAGGAAGAAGGAGTATGCTCCTGCCAAATTTGCTCTCCAGACACCTTTTCACTAGCAACCAATTCACTTCTAAATGGTGTCATCTCCTTCCCTACTCTCCCCCTCCCTTTTCTCTGAGGACTCTTCTTCTGTAAATATATAATTCAAAACTGTTAATATACAACTTCAACAACTTCTCTTCTAGAATTATCAAAGGCATATATCTATTCAAATAATGTGTAAGCACCTTAATTCTAATACGGCTATGCTGCTTTAAACTGAGACCGAAATCTACTGAGGGACAAGAATCGGTTAAAAGCAAGCAGAACACAAGACATTGCTGCCTCATTACTGAAACAAAAATATTCTTCTTGCTTAAGATTTTTACTATCTTTTAATTACAGAAACAGAGTTATCTGATATTCCCTCCTCACTGGAATTTTCCATAGGCTATACAGTTACAGAAGTCTGGACTCAATCCAACAGCATATGATAAATTTATATTGAATTGAAAGTTTAACAGACTGCAGGATTTCTAATTACCTGGAAAGGTCAAGGGTAGTAATCCGCTTTTTTTAGGGTTTGGGGTTTTTTTTTGTAATACAGATTCCTGATCTAGTAAAAAACAAACTGGATACCTGTTTTCCCTCTTTCTCAGAAGAGAATGATGGCTATGTATTCTATAACACATTTGCCTCTTTTTGCTTATGTTTTTACGTGACTATTAATTCTGCTGCCACTAAGTAGGTGACTTAGCAGGTTAACAATGAAATATGGGCTCAGCTGCAAAACAAATGCAAGCCCACCAATGAACAAAATATCAACTAGCTCTTTAAAGCACACTTAAATCAAGATTCATTCCCAAGTCCCCTGCTTATAATAGTTCATCAGGCAGAAAAATAATGAGCAAAAATAAATGGTAAAAGGTAGTCAGTTCCAGAATTATGCACAAAACTCCTTTTGATTGTCAAGATTCACTTTATGCATTGCCAAAAGAAAAGTGCTTCAGGAAGACTATAAAGAGGCTGTCAAAAGAAACTTTCTAAGAACCCTCCATCACATGAACAATCTGTGATTCAAAATGGTATGTATCTGATAAATGCCACCTTTAAAGTAATGAGTACAGACAGAAATAATGTGCTAAGCACATTAAATTATCTTGAAGGTCAAATAAAAACCTTCAGAAAATGTATTAAACCAAACCTCAGTTATGTAATTTTTTCAGTCCATACAAACAGAAAGAAAATGGAGGAAAAAGTATTGCAAAGCGTTCTGCTTGGGAACATCTGGATTCTCTTTGACTTTTTGCCTTGAATATTGCAATTCACAGGCCACTGGTTTCAGTCCGATTTGGCAGCCGCAAGGTTTCATTAGCCTTTTTCAGAACCTGACAAGGCATCATTTATTTCTGTCATTTATTCTTCAGTTTCCAGTTTCAGTTTCTGGCTTCACTGAGACAGAAACAAGTGTTTCATTTCAGAAATATTTTTGGATGGAGGTGAAAACATACAGCTTTGCATTCCAGTGGTCAAGCTTCCAACCAAAAATTTAGCATAATTGACTTATAATTATGCTTTGTTATCTCATTTATTCACAGAAGTTTCAGAAAGTTAAAGAGGCACAAGCAAATTAACAGCAATTGAAATAGGAAGTAATAGTAACAATTTTTATTTATAAAGAGTTCTCATCTTCAGTGCAATGTAGTATTTTGCTTTTCTATTAAAATCATTGCTCTGTGAATTTGCAAAGCAGTAGAATGTCAGTTGCCAAAGAAATGAAAATGGGACAGCAATACTTCTGTGCCTGACTGAAATACATATGGTGGTGTCTAGACACTACACTTCTGTAGCTGGAATATTAAAATACTGCAATTACACAGCATATTTGTAGAAATTTATGGGAAAGTAAAATATCTTTCTATATCTGAAAGCGAAAATCCCACAGATAAATTTCTAAGGAAAAATCTTGAATTGTACATGTTTCAAACTCCCTCTGTACATTAGCCAGTTTAAGAGGCCTGAGTAGGTCACCTGCCTGAAGGCACTGCCCAGTGAAGCAGATCCACTCTTGGAAAGCTAAAAGTTGGCTCAAGAAAGACAAAGAGGGATGCTAAAAACTGTTTCTTGTAAGCACAGGAAGATTGCCAAGGGAAGAACTAGACCATTTGGAGTCTGACATGGAACAGTGTACCACAGTTCTGTGCTCCTGCTGAGATCTCCCTCTGCCCAGAAGGGCAAAGCAGAGCAAAGGCCCTTGTCATACCATGGTGACTGCCATTAGGCTCCATATTGTCCTGGACACAAGGTAACAAAGGGTACCTGTGATTTTTCAACTCACAGGTTGAAAACATGCTTTTTGGGGCCTTCTTTCCATCAACAAGAAAATGTTTTCACTACATTGCTCCTATGAAAACGGGGACTTGCTTCACAAAACCACGTAAGTGATTTTTCCACTTTTGCTTCTTTAACTTAATTTGTCTAAATTAGCTCTTATTTTCAAAGAGTGACCAAAGAAGACACCTTCTTATCCTTCCATTTCACGAAAGTAAGCATTTTCTTAGTTGAGGCTCTACAGAAATACAAATAAACTTAACAGTAAACCCATAAAAGAAGTTTATTACCACGTGATTGATGTGGCTGGTACTGACCATGCAATTCAATCATTACACTCAGCAAAAGCAAGCACTTAAACCCTGCATTTTCAAAGGAAGTAAGGATTACACTTTCTTTCTATTTTATGACTCAAACTTTAGTTATGCTTTTCAGTTTAGTATTGTATGAACTGATATTATTCTGATAGCTCTACCAGTCTAGTTCAGAAATAAACACTTGCAGAGGGAATACATTAGTTAATGGTGGCATATTTCCAGTGGACCATTAGGAGGATCATATTCTGAAGCAATAGACTGAATAAATGCTGAAACATAAAGAAATGTACAAGATGTGTAAGAGTACCATTTTTTAAAAAAGGAATTAACATTTAAGGTAATACACCTTCTGATCAAGAGGACTGTATGTGGAATTAAATTTATTTGTTCCCTCTCTTATTCCATCCAATAAGCCTTATTCCAAAATACTTAAAATTTTGTCTGTTTTTTTAAAAAAAAATTGTATGGCTTCTGAATCCCTGTAGACTATAACTGGAGTGAAGACTAATAAACACAGTATGATAAACATGAAAAATTTATTCATTACCAAAAAAGTCCCATGACAGCAATTCAAAGAAACCCTCACTTATGCAGAACTAAATGACAATAATACAGTAAGACCATATCCCAATAAACCTGTAAAGACACTAATTGAAAACTCATGTGTTCCTTGAAACAGTTGGACAGGCTGTGGAAAATATTTTGGGAAAAGTATTGACTCACATAAGCTAGGGGATCTAAGAAAGGATAAAGGTAGCTAAAACACATTTAAGGTAAGAACCGCTAATGATGCACATAATGTGTAGCAAAGCAATTAGTGATGCAGTAAGAAACCAAAAAAAACCCCTACAGAGCTGATATATTAAAACATCATGGAACACACGAAAATCAAGAGGGATGATTTTTGTTTTTTAATGCAAGATTTAACCCACACCTCATGCTGAATATTCTATGGTAAGCTATGAAAAGAAGTCAAAAAATCCAGAGAAAATGAAGAATTTAAAGAGGCAAGGGTAAATGACAGACATAGGACAAGGGAACATTTTGAAGATGGGAAGCAACATCTTGGCAAAAGGAAAGACAAGACAATGCCAAGATTGGGAAAAATATCAAAGTACTAACGAGGTGAGAAGAGCAAAAAGTAAAAATGAGAGAAAAAGAGGGTGATGAAGACAAACAAACCAAAATCCCCAAAGGCAAAACTAGGATAAAGAAGTAAAAATACATCTACAATAAAAATAGAGGGTATAATATGGAACACAATGCTTCCTTCCTTCCTGAATTTCCTCTCAGCAATTAATTATGAGTAACTAAGGTGATTACGTACTTGTTAACATGACATGAGCACTCCATTTTAAATAAAACATAGAATGGCTAAACAAAGAAGAAAATTATACTTCTATCAAGTCAGATCTCTGGTTTTGTTGTAACATAAGATGTTTTCTGTTCTTTTTGTGTCCCCAGACAGTTCAAGCAGATGCTGCCTGCTCTAAAAGTCTGATGTGTTTGTGAGCTGGCAACAGATCATGGATCATCAACTTGCCCAATGAATCTATCTTATTGTAATTCAAAACATCTTTATCCAGCACTCATACTAATATGTGAACAGTCTGATAGGAGGGAATCTGATATAACTATACTGAGAATGAAGAGACCTAGCAGTTACATTTTAGCTAATTTAACCAAACTAAACTGCATAAAGTCAATCACTTTAGTCAGCCAGGTAGAAAGATGAAAGCTGTTACTACTATTTATTTCCTAATGCTCTCAGAGACTATGGTGCTGGATGCCAAAGTAGAGATACCAAATTTTGATTTTCTCTCAAAAGGAGAAATGTTCCTTTCCCCTGTCAGTCTCCAAGCTACTGAAGAAAGGTTTGCCCAGAAAAAAAAGTGAGTGCTCCCTTTCCAAGAGCACAAGAGTTGCTTCCTCTGTTCTCAAAGACATATGTTTTGTTTTTTTTTTGGTAAATATAGCTTTCATTCATTGGATCTCAAAATTCATATGCCAAGTACATTAAAATGGCAGTCTTAAAGATTTTATACCTTAGAGATCTTATATCTTAGAGATAAGCAGGGCTATGTTCAAGTTGCCTTTAACTTTTTTTTGGATACACTATAAAACTTTTGACATTTTTTCAATAAAACAAATACAGACCTCTGTAAATATAATTACACCTGCCCTGGAAAATTCACTTGGTTTTGGTAAGTTTTACCAGGCTTTTTTTCAGTCTTCAAACCTAGTTTTATACCTTTATACCTGTATGTTTTCAATGCAAATTTTTAAGCGTTACTAACAACACTGGAAAAATTAGTCCAGTGATTGTTTATTCAGACTGGCTAAGTAAGTAAACTATCCTGTTTACTATTTGAATTCCTCCTAAAACACCTATATGAATGAAGTGAACATTTTTTCCACGGCACAGACTAATACAAGCTGGAAAGGACCTCAGAAGGTCTCTCCTCCAACCTCCTGCTCAAAGCAAGATCATCTATGAGTTCGGCTCAGGTTTCTCAAGGCTTTGTTGTCTCAGGTCTTCAAATTCATTTTCATTCAGTTTTCGGTAAGGACTCTTTAGTTATCATGAAAGTCAGCACTTTGAAACCCAGCCCTTGAACATGGCCATTGCTTTGTATCCCTACACTCCCAAGATCACATTTAGCCACATATAAATACTGAACCTTAGCAGAGAACCAACTTACAGGCCATTTCACCAGCCCTTCACCATTATTTCCCACTTCCCCTCTCTTCTTTTTCCTTTCTCCATTCCCTCCTTGCTATTTCTTCAAACAGCACTGTAACATTTGGGAACCTAGCAGTGCCAAGTCATTTAATCTGACTACATTCCAGTTTGTTCATATGTAAAATGTGGTCTCTTTGCAGAGAATGCACTATCTAGTGTCTTGCCTGGGACTTCTTCCTCGGCCTCATGACAGTTGTGAAAACTTGCACCTCCTGCAGGAACTCCAGGGAGAAGCTGCAATACAACAGAAATCTATATGGCCTTTCATTATCATGAAATAAACCCACTGAAATCATTATTAACTCTCTGAATACTGTAGTTATAAAGACTTATAAGCAATGCCTACTCCAATAAATATTTCTTTAAAAATTTTATGAGTTCTAACTTATGACTACATCTGTGAGAGGAAAGAAATATAAGCCACTAATTGTTAATAGCAAATGTGCAGATATGTGTAGTGCATTATTACTGCACTAATCATGAGTAATGATTAAATATACTGCATAAAATCTTAACATTAATCAAACTGATAACTGCAACAAGCAAATCAATACCTTTCAAAGCACAGCTCCTTTTCACCAAATATGTTTGCAAATAGTGTGATTACTTTTTATTGCATATTTCTGAAAATTACTTTAGAGAGCAAAGCACATAGGCATTTGGTGACTTTTTATTACAAAAAAATAACCAACACACATTCATTATGATCCTAAGGATAATTACAATCTTGCTCGAATGTGGCTAGTGTATAAAAAGTTCACTTTCTTTTTCTTCTGCTTCTATCAGTCAGTGAATTAATTCCTTTATAAATATGAACATCAATATTCTATTTCAAGGAAAGGCATCTGTTTTTCAATTACATCCCATGAAAGTTTCTGGAACTGTGAAATGTACAAGGTGTCTTATTCACTCTGCAATACGTGTGAAGACATTATCTTTTTTTCATGCAAAAATCTAATTTAATTTACTTGGCTCAATTCATTACAAGTGACGTGGGCTACTGAACTCCAATATTAACCATAGGCTATAAAGTTTATTTTGGGACCCCACAAGGCTAATGGTGTATAATGAAGTTTCACTTCTTTAGGACTGCACTACAGACCAGAACAGAATTTTATTACTTTCCTTCAAACATTAAGTTCTAACTTGTATTTCTAAGGTACAAGTATGGCGAGTTGCCTGCACACCAATGGCCCTGCAAAACCATATGTTAAATGCACGATAACTTGACAGAGCACAAATGTGTACTTCGTGTGTGCAGCAATCCAGGGATAAAGACATATGCAAAAAAAAGGAAATGTTTGACAAAGTAAGACATCACAGGCAAAATATTAAAGTTGTATGAATGAAAATTTATAGCACCAATATGGCTTTTACCCAAGAAAGTGTTCCAGACTTCAAAAAAAGCAACTTCTTTTCAGTCTCCTCTTTTTCCTCCATGACTGACAGATAAGCTTTATCACCATTTCATATAAAATACTTCTCACTAAAATTTAGTCACACACACATGAGAGACAGTATGGTCTGAGTAACCTGCCTGTCAGCATTACGGCTCTGACACCACATAACTTTCCAATCGAAAAGCAATTAAAAAGGGGACTACAAGTTTTTCTACCATGCAACAAAACTTTAATTCAAACATCACCTTCTCCAAATCCACTGCAAAAAACCAAACACCTCTCTGGACTAAGCATGAAGATGGTTATCATGTGGCACAA
Organism: Dicrurus megarhynchus; assembly: GCA_013399195.1. Lineage (NCBI taxonomy): Eukaryota > Metazoa > Chordata > Aves > Passeriformes > Dicruridae > Dicrurus > Dicrurus megarhynchus. Next base: position 674,781 of record VXAD01012650.1, on the reverse strand, counting down.
CCACAAGGTAAGGTAGGCTGACTAAGGATGTTTGATAGACAGGAAGTCTAAGGGAATTACTCATCCAGTGTTTTCCTCTGGCAGCACTGAATACAAGTCTCTTGTGAAATTAGACTTTAATGCCGAGCTCTCCTCAAGGAACTTAGGTGTGGGAACATCATGGGTCCTCCATTGTGGGTAAATCCCATGCCCAAAAACAACATCGTGCTATTTGCAGCCTTTGTGTGCAGTTGCAGTACTTGGTATTTGGGACCTACACAAAGAAATCAATAAGGAAATAGATTTTCCTTCTTTCCAGTATTTAGAGAATTTAGCACAGTAACTAAGGCTTTACTTGCCTGCAGCTGTTCCATAGAAAAAAAGGAAAAAAAAGGAAAAAAACCCCAAACAAACACAGGAGTTTACACAATTTAAATCCTGAAGGATCATTTTAAAAGGGAAGCAGAATGCAATTTTAACAGACCCTAAAGTGGTCTGCTTCGTGAATGTTCACTTAATACCAGGCCATGACATTCTTAAAATTTCAAGCAGGGAAACCAGCTCTGGTTACCTTGGTGATACACTGAAGACAAAATAGCACATAATTGTTGCTGATGTCACTGCTCCCAATTGTTTCCAAGGTTACAGAGTACCTCAAATAATTGTGATGTTTCATTTCTAGACTGTATTGGAAGCCCATTTTCTGTTCCCAGTAAATTGTTTAGTACCGCAGGTAATCTATCTAAACCTTATCTATTAAGGCATCAGCAGCCTCTCAGCAACCTCTGGTAATGATGTAGGCTTTTATGTTGAAAATGTAGCTACCTAATTCTTTACTGAGCAACTTGACTCCTAGATTATCTTAATTATTTTTATCCTAAGAATCTATCTCTATGACAAAGTATATTAATCAATCATATAAAAATATCTGGATATTTAATCTCTTTGGGCAAAGCAATATTACATGTGAGCTATCTACCTGAAAGGAAGCTGTTCTCTGCAGTATATGATGGAAAATTGGCTGTTAACTATTGTGAGATTTTCTCACAATCTTCAAACTCATTTTAAATGCAGACACAAGTATTTTGCTGCACTAGAAACAAAAAAACAGCCATGCTACATCTTCTCCATTGCAACTTCCAGTTTACTGTGCACCTTAGCATGAACCTCCTTAAAAATCACTATGTACTCTATGTAAGGATTACGCTGACAGTATTACTGCCAAAAGACAACTACAGACAATGTTGCTAACTACTGTAGTCCTGTCAAGAAACAGGGAGCAGTTTTGAAAACACACTAGAACCAACACATTTTTCGTCTACAATAATAAAAGCAAGACTTGGTAGGTCAACTCTATCCCCTAAATCTAACTAAACCACATTTCAAATCCTCACTGCTGAAGGAGACAACAGTAGATGTCCATCTTCCACCTCTCCTCCCACTGGATGTGTCTTTCATCACATGACTGCTCTCAGACTGCAGGGCTTGACCTTGTCAGCAAGAAATATTCCACTAGAGCAAAACAAAATGGCATTTACAGTATCCTAGCAGTCTGTTATTACTTATGCAACGGATTTTGAAAAGTAATAATTTACTTCAGAAACTGGATGACTAAAACAGTTTATGTGCATTTAATGCACAAAATTAACTGCATATGGAGTCACTAAAAACATCTGTCGGGCATCTCAGCTTCTGCCTAGGGTTCAGAGGCAGTTGAGTGCAGCATGGAGAGTAACACAGAGCATCAGAAGTGATTCTTTTTTATTTGCTCAGAAAATGGTTGAGACCTGAGCATGTTTATTGTCATGATTATTCGAGTTTCCTGATGAATTCATTTCAGCTGCATACATTTTAGCTCTTCTGTGTTCTAGCAACAACTATACTGGTAGGAAACATTTGGTGAAACAGTCTGTTTTAAATAAGCACCAAAGAATATACCTATAAAACAATACCCTTCTATTCATGAGAAAGCCAGTTGGAGGAGAAATTCTTAATGAATCAAAAATCAGAAACATACTGTGCAGGCGAAGTCCTCCTTAACAGCTGAAACAGTAAATGCTTACAACAGACTATTCAGCAGCAAGCCACAGAGCACAAATTACAATTATTTGCTGAAATTAGGCTATGAATACATATGAATAAGGAGTGCATTTGCAAAATCAAATGCTATCTGTACATGACTTACAAAAAGGAAGAGAAAGACAAAATCAATGAGAAACAGTTAGGCAGTTTTAGATAAGTTATGTGATAACTGAACAGTTAAGGAAGGAAAGGAGGGAAATTGCACCAAGATGATTTAATTTTAGGGCTGATTCCCTACTGTCTTATGTAATATATAAAAATACTTATAATATTCTACTACTTTCTCAAATACATTAAAATGTCATAACGTAAATTAAAAACAGACCCCATTTTGCTATGATATGCTGCTAACTGCATACACTTCAATTTCTAGATCTACTGCCAGACTTAAAAGACCAGTTATATATGCATACTTGGTACAGTCTTAGACAGAAATAGCTCTCTGCTTTTTAAATAAAGATGATGTAATGACGGTAACAGTACCTTCAACTACTCATCACTTTGTTAAACCCTGGCACAAATCTATTTAAATCTGATATTCAAACCCAAGGATGCATTTGACTTTTTATGAATTCCTATACCTGTTAGGAATGAATTAGTCATTAATAACTCGTATACATCCTTATAAGGGCAGAGCCCTTGCCCTGAAGCTTTCTGACACTGCTACATACTCTGAGACAATGTGATAGTAACAATACTAAAATACATTGTCCTCATAGCACAAAACTCTTTCCCTGTGGACTTAACACATGTACTGTCAAATCATACAAACACCTACATCCACCACTAGAGGTGTACAGCAGGGGTCAAAATGGCCCAGTCCCATTCAACGTCTTCATTAATGATGAGGCAGAGTGCACTCTCGGCAAGTTTGCTCACGTTCCAACCTGTGAGGAATGGCTGATAAACCACAGGGTTGTGCTGCCATCCAAAGGGAAGGAACCTCAACCAGCTGGAGATACAGCCAACAGGAACCTCAGAAGTTCAGCAAAAGCAGTGCAGAGTCCTGCACCAGTATTTGCTGGGGGCTGACCATCAGGAAAGCTGCCTTGCACCAGAGGAACTGAGGGTTCCAGTGGGCACCAAGGTGAACATGAGCCTGCACTGTGCCCTCGTGGTAACAAAAGCTGGTGGTATCCTGGGCTGCATTAGGAGGGGTGTGGGCAGCAGCTGAGGAAGGGGATCCTTCCTTTCTTCCAGCCCTGGTGAGGCCACATGTAGAGCACTGTGTCCAGTTCTGGCCTCCCCAGCACCAGAGAGACACAAAGCTACTGGAGACAGTCCAGCAATAGTCACCAAGATTGATTAGGGGACTGGAGCACCTCTCACATGAGGAGAGGCTGAGACAGGCGGGACTGTTTAGCACAGAAAAGAGAAAGCTTAAAACAGGTATTATCAATATAGAAATACATGAAGGGAGAGTGTAAACAAAACTGAGTCAGGCTCTTTTCAGTGGTGCCCAGTGACAGCGCAAGAGTTGATGTGCACACACTGAAACACAGAAGGTTCAACCTGAACATCAGGAAACACTTTTTCACTGTAAGGGTGACTGAGAACTGGCACAGGTTGCCGAAACGAGTTGTGGAGTCTCCACCCTTGCAGATACTTAAAAGCTGTATGGACATTGTCCTGGGCAGTCTGCTACAGATGACTCAAGCTGGACAAAATGACCTCCAGAGGTCTCTCCCAAACTCAACCACTTTGTGATTCGCTGGAAGAAAACACAGCCAAGCATACACACTTACTGACATTTTCAAAAACATATCAATGCTTCACTTGCTGTGAAATCAGTGATCCTGAACTCTCTGGAAAAATCAAACACAGAATAGAGACTTAAAGCATTGTAACAGAAATAAACTATGAAGTGCTTCTTGGAAATTCCACTAGCTATCCAACAACATGTTTGGGGACTTAAATAATTTTGAAAATCTAGTAATATTTCACTTGTTCAAGATTGTATGACAAGTCTGTAACCTCCTGAAGAATTAATAGCGGTCTTCCCAGTGCCTAGTCAAAGACCCATCTCTCTTTCCACCTACAGATAGACTCTATACTTGAATTGCTTTTCTATTCATACACCAACTAAAGAGAATCACAAGGATATTTAGTTCTGCTCACTAAATGTAACATCACCTTACATTTTTAGTATCTGGAATCTTCTATAAAAATACAATCACAAAATAATGGAGATCCAGTGTATCAGACAATAAAAGATTGTTTAAAAGCCAACTTACTCCTCAGACAATTACACATCCCTTTTACAGATACCACAATGCCCTACCTATAACCACAGGCAGTAGTTTAGTCATATTGCTGTAACTGCACTTCACATTCCTATTCAGAAAGAAACAACATTATGCTCTGAAGCTTCTATTTCTAATGCCAAATTATTTACTATAAGACTATTTTCAGCATATTCCTTTAATTACTCTAAACACTTCATATTGAGTAACTACAATTGTATTAATTCTTTCGGATTTTGTTTTACAAAAGCAATCAACTCTCAGCTTTATTGTCCTACAACACATACTTGTGTTTCTTTACCGTTCCAAGCAAAAGCAGTAAAAGTGTATACTACACGATATATTACGATCATGTCAATACCAATGCAGATGGCAAAATTACAGAAAAGTTGGAATATGAGAGGCTGCAGTACAAAAGGCTCTGTTAGAAAATGTTAATATTTAAAATGTCCCTGCAGTGGATCTTACATGTTCAGATGAATGAAATTACCTGCAGTACACCAGGTGCTTCACATGTATACCACAAAGCAAGGTGAAGGTGCAGTGGGCTGTCCCACAATCACTCTATCTACTGAAGTTATATTCTATATCTATTCTCTCTCTTGACATGATCATACCTTAAAAATGACAATAATGGAGTACTCTTGAAGAATTTCTTCAGAGTTTATTTACCAACATAAAAGGTGAATGTAAGGTGGCACAGAAAGTACAACAATACTGCCTATGTGCAAATTACCATGAAGCTGAAGTTGCAATAGGGTAGGAGGTAGTTTGATCCTGCTGGAGGCAGGTCAGCTGCTGAAGCAATCAAGTATCACTAAATTCAAACTAATAAGTACTCTCAAGAGCTGTAAGTCTCAACACAGCACAACACAGGTGAAGAACTGCACCATTCAACTACTCACAAGCTCAATTCCATTCCACTCCTGGCTATTTAACACGAATTAATGAAGCATAATTATTTTATATGAAATTTCACTCAGTTCTCAGATTCTGTGAGTTAGAAAATTAAATAGCCATTTCTTATCACCAATCAATTTTAAAACAGGTTCCTTCCACTGCTCTCAGAAGAACACTTGAGTGATAAAGACATGAGTAGAGAATTTGGTTTAGTTTCTGTTAGTGTCAGCTGTCAGTGTAACCTAGAAAAATTGCTCTTTACCACGTCCCTGTAAAAAAAAACTATACATAAAGAGACAAATCCTAAAAAGCAGGATCTTTGCAACATAATCTGAAATCCTCACTTTACACTGGTACATGCATCCCACCCACCCTTTCCAGACCATAATGTACCATCTTTCTTTCCTCTTTGCCACACAATTTTTATAGTCGTTACTTTTCAAAATTTCAACTCACTGCCAGTGATTTGTCATGATACCTCAAGAGATAGCACTGATATGATATAACATTTCTCACAAGATAACACAGATTGAAGAATTTATGGACCCATTTTACTTTAAAAAGCTTAGGTGTAATGGTATTTGAGAATCTTTCACTTTGTAATATTTTGCCAAAACAGACACACCTAAGTAGTGACAGCAGATGGAAGAGGTTAAAAGTATCAACTCCCAAATGACCAACTTTGCTAGGCCACCTTCCTTTCATAATTTAGACCCTTCTGTTGGAGATTTGAAAATATATTCTAGGCAGATGACATGTTAACAGAATAATTTCATGGTTCAGTGTCTTCGCAGCATGATTTATCTCTTATCTCTAGGCACTGGAGGTCCCTTTTCAGGAGATTTATTAGTTAGATCCAAGAATCCATTTTGATGAGAGAGAATATGTACATGACCACAAAACAGAACATTAACATTTGCTCTGAGATAATGCTTCTTTCTCATTAGTAGTTTTAAGAAAAGTCTCATGCATGTGCTATCACAACTGTTTCCAAAATACTGCACCTTCATACAACAAAATGTTCATGAATGAAAGAGGTTTTTAAAATTTGCATTCGTCCAGGAACTCATATCCCCTTCTCTTCTAAATCTACACAATATACACAGAAACAAGGTCCAGAGTCTAATGAAACATCTGACTTAAAAATTAACTGGCATTTTCTCTCCATTTTTCACTCCATTTTTGCTATCAGATATTTGCTGGAGACACTATATTTTCTGTAGGACAAGAAAAGTGTTTAACCACTGAAAGATGCTTAAACATCTGGCTTGCAGCTCAGGCCATATTATCAAAAGTATGAAGTTAATACTTAGACACCTTAAAAAAACCACTGTGTTTTCAAAAACACTTAGCATCCAACATCTCCTGTTGTGAAACACTAGTCAGGCTTTCAGGGAAGTGCAGCACAGTGGGATCATTTTTTTCATGCCCAAGTTGAAGTACTCAGTGATTTCTGAGGGTTCACCTGTCCTCTAGAAATAAGCTATTTTGTTGAGATTAATTCAGTCCCTAATCACATTTTATGTCGCTTGACCCAGTGATAGAAAATCTGAATTTAAACGGGCGTAAGGGGCCTCCTCTTCCCACAATGCCACAACACATCTTGGGATCCTACGGTGCATCCACAGACGTGCTCCTTTGCAGACCTCTCAGTTATTCAATTTGGAGATTAGTCCAGCCCTGGTCCAAGTTACATAACACAGACGTGAATCTATGTTAGCTGGAGGTAGTAAGGTTATCAGAAGTCCTTGAGTTCTACACAAGAAGGTATCTCCAGACATCTCGGGGGTATGCAACTGCTCTGACTGCCAGTAAAAAATTATTCATCTAACGGTTGATTCAAATCCTATAAAGTCAAAGTAAAGACTCATTGATTTAAATTATACTCATTTAAGACTAAGGCCTGGCTCTGCTGCTCATTATGTTGAAACTCAATGCAAAGGCTAAAAGCACAACTGGCTCTCTCTAGAAAAAAGCCAATGACTAAACTGACATAGAAACTTAACTACTTGAGAAAGTCTACAGAAACACACATAGAGAATTCTGTATCTAGTTTTGGCAATTCTGCCATTACTAACATTTTAAAATATTCATGAGAACAGATTATTAAACAGTACTTGATAACAAAACTTGAAAACCATTGCTAAGTTTTCTGCTAATGTAAAGAAACCAGCATCACAGAAAACAGACCAGTCTAGTACACAGAAGGCAGTATAAATAGAAAGATATGGATCAACTGGAGTCAAGAATGTAAGCAAACAAGGAACTAATTCTTGATAACTCTCTGAGTGAGTGATGTCTAAGTGTCTTTTACTGTAAAGAGCAATGTCACCTCTTCTCCAAACTACAGTCAAATCAGCCCAGTCAACAAAAAATTATCCTGGGAGAACACATACAGAAATCACATGCAAAAATCAATGAATCAATAGCCCATTACATTTACTGCTTGTTATTACCCATTACATTTATTGTTTGTTATTTGCAGAAGCTTTTTGCACTTCCAGATAAAATGGAGCTTGACTGTAGGGAACCACAGTCACACCCTAACTGTACTCAGAGGATTTTGGATTGAACAGTCCCAGAAGGTGAGCTCCAATGCTTCTATACCTCACTGCTTGACAGTCAACATCCAGTGCTCAGAAAAACCACTTTCAGTCTGAGAAGAGCCTCACTGCTCATGTTGAAAAGGCTGTTAAAAACGTGTGCATTTCAGCACAGTTATCAGGAACTGCTCTGAGAATACTTCTGAACTGTCAAGCTACTCTAAGAGGGGAACACACCCTTTTGTCATATTTGCTATCCCTCTGAATTGATTTCAAACAAGTACCGGGAGAGAAGCTCCATCTCCTATAGCCCGGGCGCTTATGCCATCCAGCACTCATCATAGTCCACTTCATCTAATAAGAATGCATAGTTAGAAGCAGCAGGACTATAGCTCATGTAATGCACAGCAGAGGAAAATATCTTGACTTAAAAATTGATACTATTTGGTAAATGTATGCATTATTTGATTAATCAAATAGATAATTCACCTTTGTTTTGCTAAGTCATACAGAGATGCAACAGCACATAGAGAAAGAGGCAAACTGTAGACAGAAATCAAAGACTCTACATACTCTACTTCATGTATCTTCCTATTGTTTGCTCTTACTTTTGGTAAGATTTCTGTTATTTTAAACTGTTTTGATCACCAATAAAATTTATAGATATTGTTTTAGTAATCTGAAGCCTCCCTTGCCTTAACTGCCCAGACCTGTCTTACGCTCATGTAAAGGCAAAAAGATAACTGCTGCTTCAGTATGAATAATTTTGGAAAGAGTGGTGCTAGTTCATGTCTGAGCTGGGGAGAAGGAGATAACTGTATGAGCCAGAACCCAGCACAACTGCATCTGCATATAAATAGACTTAATCAGAAATGCAAATTGCAATCAGAAGAAATTTTAAAAGCCTATGATAACTGTGTAGATAACAAAAGGTCAAACACTTGTATTGCTGAAGGTTTTAAACTGTTAAGTCAGTGGTGATTCTTCATGAGCCAAAATGTGGAAAAGAGAAGTACATGCCAGTCTAATCAATGAAGGACAATTTCTCTATTTCTTCTATTATTACAACTGTTCTGTTGCTAAACTCTATTTTACACTGTCAATCTCAACTTATTCGGGAAGACTCAATGAAATGAAAACAAATGAAATCAAAAATAGACATGCAATAATACAGCTAATTTACATTACTATATACAGAAGGAAATTTATATCCCTTTTTCATATCCAATCCAGTATCATTCATATTGGATTGTCCATGGATGACAATCCAAGTCTTCACATTTTAACATCCTCAGGTAAATGAAAAAATAAATTATGACTACAGTTTGCTGAAACTGCCACACTGGTTCATAGCAATGTCAAAATTGCATGTTTTTCCTTTACAGTAAAACAACCCTAAGACTCTAGGGGAATAACATTTGAAAATGTTGTTTAACAGTTACAAATGTTGGCTTCTCCTTTTGAAATAAACGTTTTCATCAATAGAAGCTAAGGAAAGTTCTATTAGAAGGAAGGTGCCTGGATGTTATAAGTTTTTATATTCCAAAGTAAGAATAAAATAAGTCTTTATAATTTCAAGGAATTCTAAATATAAATTATTGTAGAAGCCAGGCTGAAAAAAAAATCTTTGACATTACAGCTTTTTATTGTCTTTCTGTAGAGGAGATTCTTAGGATTTGAAGCGCAAATATTTACCAAATATTTCTCCTTTGACTAGACTGCCTTTGAACAAACTAGTGAGTGAAGAGAGCCATCTAGTGCCATACCTTGGAATTTTAAAAAGGGTTTTCACCGGATGCATGTCAAATAAAGGAGGGTCTCCATCCCCCAGTTCAATAGCTGTTATTCCCAAGGACCATACGTCACATCGAGCATCATATGAGTAGTCATACTGCTGTTCACAAGCAATGACCTAAGAGAAGAGAAGCAGAGAAACCAACGCTTTAACCTAATGTACAATTCATGTCATCCAATATAACATGAAAGTACCTCTTTGAGTCATGTCTAAAACGCTGTGTAATCAAATCCATACCATTTTTGCCTGTATATACAAGACAGAAGAAACACCACAAAAAGGTAACAGTAAATTAGAACTTCTCTTAGGTTTGTTTTCTTTAAAAGCAATGTTTCTTTTTTTAAAATACATTAAGCTTCATGGGATGCTTCAAATATCTATAAAAAGAACATAAACACTAAATTCTGTTTTTGAAAGAACTACTTACAGAAACCTATTATAATAGCAGAGAACCCTAATGATGTTATTCCTATTAACTTCTATGACTATTCATGAGCATAGACCGATTTGCACAGCTGGTTTTTAGATAAAGATGTTCCATCAGTAGTTTCTGGCTTTTTTTTTTTTTTGTTTGGTTGGTTTTTGTTGTGGTTGTTGTTTTGTTTTGTATTTATTGAACTTGAGTCATTTAAAAAAAATCTTAGGTAACATACCACGTACCTTGTCTAAGGAAAATGGAAGTGAACAGGAATCTCTCCTTGGATACCAGAACTGTTTTACATCACAGACTTAATACACACTTCCACCCAACCCACTGATCACATTCTAATACACTATTTGTGTAAGCTGAATCTAAATGTGAGATTCAAACCAAAGTTTAAATTTAACCCTTATCGTTGCAAAGGGATGAGACAAAAATTGCAGCTTGACTGCATTTTATTAAGATTTAGAATTCTGTCTCAAGTTTGTCTTCCCAAGTCTCATCAATTAAACAATTACTTTGAAAATTTGTTGGATCCCTGCATGTAGCTAGTATCAACTTCCATGATTTTTCTCATAGTTTTTGAAGTATCTTTAATAATTTGTACTTAAGATAAAAAGAACATGTCCTAGGGTGGCTGTACCGGTTCTAGAAGAGATTTTGTATTTTTTAAAGTTCTGTATTACTTCTGAATTCCTGTTTTAGGGCTTCAGTTTGGAAAAACACTTTGCACAGATTGCAACATGCAAGTCAGCAACAAAAGCAGCTGCTGGCAGAGAGTCACCTGTTATAAAAAAACCTTTCCTGGAGAAGCTGCTGATTCCAGCTGAACATCTTAGTTACTTTCTCCATGAACTCCACATAACAAAGGCATTCCTGACTCTGGTAGTGATTCTGTCCAACAGGCCCACAGAACTTGTCCATCTCTTATTCGGGACTTGTGACCCCACTGTAGTGCACTCATCATTTATGTTATCAGAAATCAGGGATGTTGAACAGTTAAAATAATACTGAAATGTTGGGGGGGGTAGGTTTGCATTAAAGTTGCACATTAATTCCTTTTCTTTTCCTAGAGCAAATCAGTCCAGAAAAATTAAGACCTTTCCAAACTTTTAATCTATGTTTTGACAAGTGTTGAGATCACTCTATCTCCTCAATTTTTCCAATTAGTATGCCAGAGAAACAGGAAAAATTAAAGTAAGCACTACAAAAGAGGATTCAAAGATTTTTTTTCCTTCAACTTGAAGAGGTACAGCTTTGTTAGTTAAGCCGGTGTTTTTCAAAGTTGTCACACAAAGATAATTTCTCCATCTCCCTTCTGTTCAACAGAATGTTTTAAATGAAAGTTCTGGAATAATTTTTAGTTTTTCAAAATGTTCACTATAGCCTTGATCTCATCACAGAGATCACTCTATCTCTTGAAACATGCACAGGAGACAGCTTCTACACAGCTCAAGCAGAGTGCTTTAAAACACCACCCCTGTTTCAGAGGCCTTCATGATAATTTCATATTCTTATATAATTTGTGAGAGAGAAAAGATCAAATGCAAAAATTTGCCAAGTCAGTATAGAGATCCATCAGAGATACTTAAATAATATATTCTAAAGAGCCTATCATTGAAACTTTGCTCAGAGATTGAAGAGGAAGCTTATACTTCTTGATTATTTTGGGGTTTTCTATACAGTTCCCCAAATAATCTGTATATTCAATAACACTTCTTCAAAAAAAGTCATCCAAGTTGGCTTCCAAGGCTTGGAAGCTTATCCATATGTGGCTAATTTTATGCACAGTGCTCTCCTTCCTTTTTTAACACATAAAAAAAATTTATCCGCTTAGCATCAAATCTGCTAGAACCCATTTCCTGGAGGTAAATACCTTTGAAGTTGCCTGGATTTTCATTGGTGTGCTGAGTCCTTTGCAAATACTTGTCTATATGTTCTCAAACTTTATGATGCAGAGGAATATATTTTCATTTTCAAGAAAAGGAAAAGAAGGACCTGCTCAAGGTCACACTGGACTTCATCAGCAATGCCACACACATAGCTGGTCTCCCACATTGAAAGATACCATGATTTTTTCCCTACAAGCACATCACAATTGCTTCTAACTTCAGAACAATTACAAACTTTGCTCTATATCTTGGTCTTAAAAAGTTTAACAAACTACACTAACATTATTAGCATCAGACCTCATTGCATTCATACTGGGTGGGGAAAATATACTGCAACTGTTGTTTTTAAAAACAAAACAAGTCTTAGAGCTTTTTTCACCTTCACAGTATATTACGTACCAAAGAGAAAGGAATGTATAAGGCATCTTTGTGTCTTCTGCTCCACAGCTAACAGCTACACCTCCAATACATATATAATGACAGTATAATGACACTGGCAAAATACTGCCATTCTAATCAAGGGGAATTAGACACCATTAGATTCTCCTCCATTCTATTATAGACACTATAGGTTATTTCAGAAAAAATACTCCACTTAATATATATTCTTTTTGTAAAAGAAAATCAGCCAGTGGACCATACAGTATGTTTTAGACCATTAGCTTGACAATAGTGAGATTAGCCTCACAGAATAGATACAAAATGAACTACTCTTCAGCTGGTACGCAGAACGTACATGAACTTAACAATCACTTTGATTTGAAACAAGTGTTTTCTGTGGAACTTATTAGAATCTTACCAAGTTATGCACCCCTTGGACAAACACAGATGCCACTAATTTCGATTTTTAAAGCAAGACTCAAATTTTATAGTTTTTTCCTTGATGAAAGGTGCACATCAGCAGTTTCCTTTATGTGTTGGCTAGCAGAGAACACTCTTGCAATGTGAAGAAGAAAGTGTTCTCTAAGTCACAGTTTACAAGCCAGCCAAGTCCTTGGGAATGCCCCAGTCCTGTTTTGCCTTGAAAACTATTGCTACTCCCTTCAGAGCAAAAATCTCTAAAAGCCAAATACAAAAGAGGAATATGCTATTGACTTATCTTTCATTATATTCTTGTCTATCTGGAACTCAGAGGCACTTTTTTTTTTGAAACATCTCTACTTTTTGTTGGAGTTTTGGAGCTGAGAGTATCACTCAGCACTGCTGATGCCTGCTCTGCCCAGTGGGGCATGAAGACAGAGTGCCCAGAAGAAATGATCTGAAACTGAAGAACATGCTACTCCCTTTCTCTTCCTCGTGGAAAGACATCACATTTGTACCAATTTTATATCCAGCAAAATCCTCCCCTCCTTGTAAAAGTGAAACAGAAGTAGTAGTTTGATTTGCTGCAAATGTTATGTTCATGGCAAAGCTTCAGGGGATGATGTAGCTAATCTTGAGATTTGCTTATCATGGGAATAAGCACCAAGTCTCTCACTTCAGCAAGGGCTGACTGCATGCAAACAGTGGCCCAGGTTGCTAAGGAGACAGGCTGTCACCTTTGTTTCAGCTGTAATTTCACCATGATTTCATGCCCAGTCATACTGCTGTAGGTTGAAAAGCATTCAAACACCAGACAGAGAAACAGAAAGTGTGATGGTAGTTGTCAACACTAATTGTCCTGAGGGTCACACCGGTACAGAATGAGGGGATGGGGAATTCACAGGTCTGGAAAAATGGTACATAAACAAATCAGTCACACTAAGTGGAGGGAATTTAGAGAAGTCAGTGCCTGGGCATTCTGTGTGCTTTATAACTCGTACAGAAACACAAAAATTCACAGAGATAAACAAGATGACTTACACCCCGACAAGAAAACTTTATATTCAAGGATATAATTCTGCTTGTTCTGAAATCAATTCAAATACTTCTCCGAACTTCAGCAAGCCCAGTAGCAGACCAAAGGTGGATTTAAAAGAAGGAAAACAGGTAATACAGAGAACTTCCTATTATTTGGACAGTAGTCATACTGACTTGTGCAGAGAGAGGAAGCTATAATATGTTTAGGTGAAGTAAAATACATCAAACCCTTTAAGTTTACCCCGAATTATTAGAAGTGAACTTACTTTCACTTTGCCTCAGTATATACAGTGCCTGTACAAAGCAGAGCTGCAAGCATATGCTGATAACAGCAGTAGAGATGTGCTACCTGGAGACAACTGCTACACAATTAGTGCTGCTGACCCACCCGCAGGAAGGAGCCTGGAGTTAGCAGTGTTGCTGCTGCTGGAGTGAGGCGGTGCCAGGCTCAGCTGACGGAGCCAACTAAGCAGCTTATGTGGCGTGTGAGCACTGCTGAGAAGCACTGCGCATGGAAAATGAATGTGGCACAAAGTTGTTACCCTTGCTGCAAGGAAAACAAGATTGCTAGCTGTGCCAGTCAAGTGAAATAAACCAACTGAACTTCTGAGCTCCATCTGACACTATACAACCCAACTTCATTTGTTTACATTGGAAATACAATACTAAATATTCTTCTAATTCCTATGCACCAAAACCAAAAAGGTCTTTCAGGAAAGCATTTAGCAGCACTAGGGATACTGAATTAGACAAACCAAAGTAATATTTATCTATCTCTATCTCTCCATCACTTCCTCCTTCCCTCTTTTCAATCCACTCTTCAAGCACATTCATAAATTAGAAAAAGCAATTTTGTGTTTGAAATTGGTTCCCTATTCCCGCATTTTCTTATTTGGATTTCAGTTCCTTATTTTGTACCATCATACAAATTTTTCCATAGTATATCAGAAAATTATTACATTGTTATAAATGTTACCAAAATAAGTAGTAAGTAACATTTTTAAAAAGTCCCATAAGTAACTATAACAATTAATACTGATTCATTGTAAATTAATTATATGTCAAGTAGTCAAACTTTAACAACTGTGAGTAATCTATTTTTATTTTTATTTTTAACTCACCCAAGGGAAATATTCCTGAGACCATTGGACTGCTCTGGCAACAGGCTACATTTGTAGGGGAGCGTAATACCTTTTATTGAACCAAATTATACAGTAAGGAAAAACAGACAGGCTTTCAAGCACACATATCTTGCTTTTATACCATGAGACCATCACAAACTCAATACCGGTCATAATAATATAATTGACACATTTTGCTTCTGATCCATACATATACTCCAGAACAGTAAGTACATATACTATACACCTCACACAGATTTTCAAACTGTCTTTCACAAAGAAATCAAAAACTAAGAGCCAACTCCAGCCTCCTAAGTAAACATATTTCATGTAGGCAACTCAGTGCAGACCCACGTGGTATTGAACTGATTTTCTCTGATGTTTTGGGCTTGTTGTTTTGATTTGTCTTTTAAATCTTTAAACACCCTACATGAGAGCTTTACAACCCCTCTGCAGCTGTTAAAACAAAATAGAAGCAACTCCTCTGCATCCCTTCACAAGACTACAGCTATGTCATCAATGTTACCAGCAATGTTCCCTGAGATTTCCTCCAGCTGCCATGTACTTTTCAACCCCTTCCTGCCATGCTAGCCCAGGTGGAGGTCAGTTCTCCTGGGGGCAAAGGAGGAGGTGATGGATTCTACCAGACACTGCTTTTGAGGGAGAGCTTGCTGGTGCTGTCCCTGCTGTGCCTCTCTTGTATGTAATGTCCTTTAAAGTTTGAAACCTCTGTATTCCAATTCAGCTTTCTAAATCCACTGCTTTCATTCTGGACTTTACACAACTTCAATTTAACTCCTTACTACAGCAGTTTGTTAAAGCTTTGGTTTCAGAGTCACAGAACAAGAAGAAAGTAGGGGAAAAACCAGGACAGAAATGGCAATTTCCTTTATTTCTTTGAAGAAATAAAAATCTGTATTCACAAAAAAAATCTTCTAAAAAATCATCTGTCAGTTCTCAGAAGGTGGCATCTCAGAGTCACAGGCATTTCAGTCATGTGCAGCCATTTAGAGACTTAATTCTACCCCACATTCTGCCACTGACCTGCTGTAAGTTCTTAGGCAAATCACTTCACTTCTATGTCCCTCAGTTCTTCCATGCAATCTTGCCCTATCTATTTAGAGCAATTGTTCCCACTCTTCCCCCAATGCCTTCCCACACTTACACTTCAGTAGTTCCTCTCTGGCATGCCTATACCTAGTTCCACATGAACCACAGCGCTGCACTCAAACCCAGTGCTGCATTTCGAGAGGACAGCTAATATTCCCTAAAAATAATTCCCAGTACACTGCAGTGTCCCAGCACCTTAACCTCCCGAAAAACAGGATGTAATTTCATAACGTATGTCAAGTGAGAAATTCCTTTTCATCCCAGGCATAATATAGTATCACCTATGTGACAAATTATTTAATGCTACTTATCTTTATCTTTAACATTTATTTATTACATTTATTATTTTTACCTCTTAAATGCATGGAATTTTCAAATATTTCACTGTTAATTAATCATGATGCCAGATACACACAAGTTCTATAAAAGCAGCAGCAGGTTTGTCTATTTCCATCTGTAAAGGTTTTTTCTAAGGACAGTTGTTTGGGGTTTTTTTTGTTTGGTTTTTTTTTTGTTTGTTTTTGGTTTTTTTTTTTTTTTGGTAATTATCCTTTCACTCTTTTCTCATTTACTGTCATTTACAAGGTAAAAAGACTACAAAACTGAAAAACTGTAATAAGAGCTAATTTAATAACCTATCTCTTAACATTAGCTGTAAGAGAACTGTTATTATACTTTCATGGAAGATGTTAAAAAATTTTCAAAACTTCCCTTAATAGAGAAGGTATAATATTATTTATCACAAAATAAGCATACTTTTCCACTGTATAACTGTTTTCAAATGGCTTTCAGGCGGAAAAGTAAGTGTATATACTTTCTTTAAATCTATATCCTATTTATACTAACTAGCAGATTCCTACCATTCATTATACATCAGCATGTACAAAATCCCTTGCTTAGCTGGCAACTAAAAGTTTAGTGAAAATGTGCATACGCGAAAAGCTAATTTTAGTTAATTGACCTTGAATGTCTTAATGTAAGCAAAGGGCTGGCAAACAAAATAGGTTGAAATACGACAAGATGAGACTATACTAAATTGTTTCACGGGAATGTATCACTGTACCTGTTTAGAGTTCATTAAAAACATGAAAAGAAAGATGAAGAGGGACTTTTTACAAGAACATGTAGTGACAGAATAAGAGGGAATGGATTCAAACTGAGAGAGAGTAGCTTTAGATTAGGTATTAGGAAAAAATTCTTTACTGTGAGGGTGGTGAGGCACTGGAACAGGTTGCCCACAAAAGCTGTGGATGTGCCATCCGTGGAAGTGTCTAAGGTCAGGTTGAATGGGGCTCTGCACAAACTGGTCATGTGGAAGGAGTCCCTTCCCAGGGCAGGGAACTTGGAAATAGATGAACTTTAAGATCCCTTCCAACCCAAACCTATGATTCTATGATTCAATAAGCCCAGGTTAGTGATGGGCTTATCTTTTCTATGCTGTTTTCCCAATTCAGTATTTAACTACACATTAAATGCATTTACAATTAAGTGAATTTTTTCCCAAATTCGAAGACCTGAATACAGCCCTTACTGTAATAAATATTGACTTCAGCAGAATAGTTGCTGTGAAGTTTTTGCAAAATTATATTTTTCTCTGTGTATATTTTTAAACTACATTGATGCAAGTTACTTTGTTGGGGTGCCTTCTTACCACCTAGTTTTGTTAATTTTTCATTAGATTATGCAGAGACACAGCTTCACACTGAAACAACACAAATATTCACTGTTTCAGGACTAGACTTACTTCACACACACACAATCACATTTAAAGTTTAAAAAGAACACAAAGGAACATTGGGAAAAGAAAAACAATTTAAGCTAGTCACCTATTGTTCAAACACTTTGGAAATTTATTCTGATCCTCAGATGTACTGAATTTTATCCTAGGAGAATGCCTTGTTTCAGCAGGAGAAAGGAAAACTGTCTGGGGCAGTCTTACTGATCATTACTTCCTCCTGGCAGGATGGTAAGAAATATTGAAAACACAGAGTTGAGACAACTTTAAATAATACTGTGACATCTGAGTATCTCTGAAAATAGGAAAACAGACCCAAGATTTTGCTCTGGTTAACTCATTATTACAGAATTCATACAACTTTACCACAATGTCACAGCCTTTCCTACTCATGTGTCATATGTCATATTTCAACACCTAATCCTTCAAAGAATCAACTATGTCGAACTATGTTCTTCTTAAAATGTAAGTATACATTCACCAGCAACATTTTTTGAGCAGTTATCAGTAAAATATAACAGCATATTCCCTGCAGTTTTAAATTATCTTCATGATCTCTCCAGTTCTTTCTGACTTCAAGCATCTTTTTCTATTTCCATTCTTAAAACTAAACTTGGGCCAAACACGTACATATATCTGTACATGGAGCAGATCATCTTGAGCGTGATCACATGGCATCCATAGGACAACCAAGGGATCAGACCCAGCCAGCAGGAAGGGCAGGTCCTGCCCGATAAATCCGACCTCCTTTTATGGCTAGGTGGCCTGCCTAGTGGATGAGGGCAAGGCTGTGGATGTTGTTTATCTGGACGTGATGGTCCTTTGACACAATCTCCTATAGCATACTCCTGGAAAAGCTGGCAGCACACAGCTTGGACAGGTGCACTCTTCACTGGGTTAAGAACTGGCTGGATGGCTGGGCCCAGAGAACGGTGCTGCATCCAGTGGGTGTCTGGTCACCAGTGGTGTCCCCCAGGGATCACTGTTGGGCCTAGTCCTGTTTAATATCTTCACTGATGATCTGGATGAGGAGATCGAGCATACAGCACTACAGGCTGGGGGCAGAGTGACTGGAAAGTGGCCCAGTGGCAAAGGACCTGGCGGTGCTGGTCAACAGCAGCTGAACACGAGCCAGTGTGTGCCCAGATGGCCAAGAAGGCCAGTGGCATCCTGGTCTGTATCAGGAATACTGTGGCCAGCAGGGCCAGGCCGATGACTGTCCCCCTGTACTCAGCACTGGTGAGGTCACCCCTCGAATGCTGTGTCCGGTTCTGGGCCCCTCAGTTCAGGTGCTGGAGCGTGTCCAGAGAAGGGCAACAGAGCTGGTGAAGGGTGTGGAGCACAAGACCTGTGAGGAGCAGCTGAGGGAGCTGAGGGCATTTAGCCCGGAGAAGAGGAGGCTCAGGGGGACCTTATTGCTCTCTACAACTCCCTGGAAGGAGGGTGTAGCCAGGTGGAGGTCAGCCTCTTTTCAAAGGCAACCTGAGCCAGGACAAGAGGTCATAGTTTTAAGCTGTGTCAGGGAAGGTTTAGGTTGGACATTAGGAAGAATTTCTTCACAGAAGGGGTGATTAAACATTGGAATGGGCTGCCCAGGGAGATTGTGGAGTCACAATCCCCAGAGGTGCTTAAGGAAAGACTGGATGTGCCACTCAGTGCCATGGGCTAGTTGACATGATGGTTGGTCATAGGTTGGACTCAATGAGCGCAGAGGTCTTTTCCACCTACTTGACTCTGTGATTCTGTTATTTTGTGATATTCTAACTGAGCTTGTTTCAAGAGCCAAGTTTTCAGCTAGATCATGATAAACTAATCATACGTGTGGAAAAAGAAATCTGCAATTCTATTTAAACTAGATTTTGTTCAGTTATGCACTGAAGTCGAAAACAAGACTAATGTTAATGCTTAGAACCACAGATGCAAAGGCAGTTCATTACAAAAGCTTCAAATCTGATTCATCCTGCTAGCATATAGCACAATTTATTTCAGCACAACAGAAGCAGATACTAGGTAGCTTAAGTGTTTGCTAACAGGCAGCTTTAAACATACTAACACCATCCTGCCTTATTTATCTTTTATTGGTATGCCTCTATTCAGTGTTTCTGAAACTCTACCTTTGTAACCATAAAACAATATAAATTAGGTTAAACAACTATTATTCATTTTCAGTGAGTCTACTTTGAAGCTACTCTCAAACTGACTTATCTTTGTCATGCTCCTCTGTTACATCCTCAAAGCCTAATTTTTACCTGTATTTTCATTTTCCAGCAAAATTTTTGTTAATCCCAAGCTCTGCTCAAAACAAATGCTCAAGGACAGATCTCTTTTGTCCTGATACTGCTAAACAAGCCTCAGAGTCATCAGAAAAAAAGGAGCCAAGATGCTTGAGTCACTCAAAAATGTACAGCTGCTGCTTTGAGTGCTGCCAGTAAGAATACTGAACCTTCCTTACGCCACCCTCAGTCACCACTATTTTCCTATGAACTTTTGCTATTTCAAGTACCATGCCATATAATCCCTTTGATATGTTTTGCAAACTTAATCTTAAAATACGGTTTGCTTCATTTTAAAGACTGTTTGTCACCCAGGCTGATCTAGTAATTCCAGTTTCCAGTGTGTTTGTCTCCTGCTTATATCTAGTTTTTCCTATCTGTCAGCTTAAAACATTCTCCATCATTCTTCTCCAGGTTTTATTTTCCTGGGGTTTACATCGGAAAATATTTCCTGTCAGCTTTATTCTACTCTGAAACACTACTGTAGTCTCTTCGTCCAAGGCAAGCTTTTTCATCTCCCCTCTTCACTCCCCCTTCAGATTAAATCCATCTTTTTCACTGCCAGATGAGATCCCACGATTGCCTGCATTGACCAAGGCACCTGTGTTTCACATGTTGATAAAGTCCGATTTAAAAAAAAAAAAGTCTTCATGCTTTCTATTTCTCTGATTAGTAACTCTTCATTCCTGTTGAGTTACGGTATTTTGGGGTTTGACATAAATTCTATCCTATGTCAAAAACTTTTAGGCAGGAAGTTTTTTCGCAAATGAGTGCAAAAACCTGAGTTAAGTGTCTTTCTAGTGTTTACTGATCTCATCAGAGTCTCATCTAGAAAACACTCTTCCTAATAAACTGTTACCCATGCACACCTTTTCATCTTATTGCAGTCCTAATATTCCACCTTTCACATAAAAATTTGGGTGCATATTTTAAAAATACCACAAAGATCTCCCCAGAAATAAAAGTAAATTGCATCTTTCACATCACTTGAAACCTGTCATTTATATGAGCAACTGCAGTGACTTGAGCAAGCATGTTATGCAACCTGTTATTTAAAAGCCATTTCAACAACAGCATAATGGATATCCAAGCACCTTACAGCTGTTTTGCAGATTGGTACACCTATGAAACCTGGCACATCTCACACAGGCATATAAATGTGATATGGGTTACTATGTTTAAGGTACTGGGTTGGTTCTTTCAATAGATATTTTCAAAACAGTAAGTATTCAAAGCTACTCCTGTTCTTGATTGATGTGCTATGTACATAACACACCTTGGTTACGTGTGTTGTATTTTTAGGTCAAAATTTTTCAGATCAAAACATCTGCTTATCTCTTTGGCTTTTTGCCACGAGAATAAGTATTTTCAATGCAGAAGGGAAAATAAATTTGGTATGATTACTGCCCTTGATGGCAATTATTCAAGCAAAACAGTGCCATAAAAATAACCTATAATAATCCGTGTTCAATAAAATCCTTTATAATATGTCCATTATTATCTAAAGAAGTATTTTATAGAGGTCTCATTTTAGAAATGTCTCCCACCAAGGTGATTCCATAAATAATGCTTGCACAGTGGTTTCTAAGGTACCTTGTGTCTCCTTTGTGACATAAACTGGTTGTTATGGAGATGGTGAAATATCAACCATTCTTTGTGAGACTGTGCAAGATCAATTTTAGACCCGTTACAGCAGCGTCTTTTCTCTGCTCAGCTATAATCAGCCTTCCTTAGCAACAAAAACAGATCCATAAAAAGTATGAAATGTTTTAAAACAAATGTTTGCACAATACTTTTAACTCTTTGACATACAGAAATAGACCTGTGTGTGTTTGTAATGGATATAAATTCCATCCCAAATTCCCCAAACTTCATATGGCCTTCAACAGAAAAGAGGCTTGTACTGTAACAAAGGCTGAACAACTTACAAATAAACAGACCACTCCTGTTTCAATCCTTGTTTTTAAATTTCATAATCCATATCTTTCGGAAGTACTTTGTGTTCCTTAAAGGAAGGAGGGCAAAGATTGATATCTTTCACCCCAAAATTTCGTAAAGTACAAATGGGACTTTTGTTCAACAATGTGTTAAAACTTTTTAGAGCTTCATGTAATAGAAGGCAAAGGGTTACATCTGGGTAGTAGTATGTAAAAATAGGGTCTAAGATACTTGAATATGGGCTAAGCTACCTGTATATTATTTTTCTCCATTTTTTAATCTATGCTAGCCCATGTGTCTAGGTTGAAAGGTCCCCAGTCAATGATTAAGGTTAAAGAACACATAGGTCAGTCAGGGGTTTGCAGTATGCAAGAGTGTAGCAAGACTGGAAAGAAGGAATTCCTCCTTCTCCCCCCAGTCTGTATTTACGTCATGGACGAGCATCCCAAAACATACAATATTTGACTGGAAAGTCATAACATTGTCAGGACCCTCAGCTACTTGTAGATTTTCTGTACTTTTATGGAAGCACTACAGAGAAGAAAATAATGATTATTAGAAATCCATTTTGTATACTCTAATAGTACATTATTTTTACTGAACAGAGGACAAGATGTAAAGCAGAAACACAGCCATAAGGGAGGGAAGAAAAGATCCCCTCCTACTATGGGGAAGTGGCAACAAAGTGTGTATTGCAATGAATGGAGACAACCCAGACAGGCACATCTGCCTACCTCAGGTGCCATCCAAAAGGGTGTTCCCACTGAGGTGTTTCTACGCAGCCGTGTGCTGGTGAGCTGGGCTGAAACACCTGCAACAAAACAGATCAAAGAAACTTGGCTTCAAATTAATTGTCATTTTGGTACGTTTATTTCAAGTATCTGGAAAACAAAACCCAAACCTGTGAGCACAGCTGCAGAATGCCTGGCCAAAGTAGGTGCAAATTATTTGTTTGATTAATTTCAGCTTGTTGTTTTCTTCAGAGTTTCTGAGATTTTTTTTGTGAATGACTCTCAGTTTGAAGCACTTTCATTCAAACTCAAGAATTCCATTGTCACATAAATATCCCAGATTTCTTTCTGCTGTTTTCATAAGTATAAATGAGAACTATTAAAATTACAACTTGGCTTTAAAACTTCTGTTTCAGAAATTTACTGCCCGAACTGGCCAGAAATTTGTTCACTAGCGTACTTGCAGAGGCTCCTGTTCAACAAAACACTTATACACTTGCTTAAATCTTTCCCTAATGAGGAAAGCTCAGAAGCTCACACTGCAGCTTGTATTTAGGGAATTAAGCACATAAAAGAAAACATTAGCTTCAGAGCTTTGCTGACTGGGGCTGGAGTACTGAAGTATAACTGAAAAAAACCAAAAGAATTAACTAGAATGCAATCAAACCTTCTGATTTAACAAATCAGAATGAACTTTGACAGCAAATCTTCTCTGCTCTGGTCAACATATAATTGAATGAGTTCAGATCAGTAACATTCCAATGACGTGACACAAAGCCAATATTGACTTAGAAATATATTTTGCTTTTACAATTTTTAAAAACAAAAGCCACAGTGGTTTGCTCTTTTGGCACTACCCAGAGATAAAAATGAGCAGAATCACATAATACACCTTGACTGCTGTCAATAAATTAAAAAAAGAGACTCATAAGTTAAATAATTTGATTTCTGATTCCAACATTAAATTCTATATTTGTTTTTAATTTTTCAATGTAATTGCAAGTCTTCTGTGATTTCCTCAGTACTGCTGTGAAACAGTTAATGGCTAGAACATACAGCAAGCCTCTGTCCATTTCACTGTGATCTCTCTTCAGCCAGCTTAATTCATAGCTGCAATCTAGGGATATTCCAAAACAGTGCAGAATACCAAAGAGCTGAGAGAGGGAAAGCATGAACATAAATTAATGATAAGTTGCAGACATTTTGGGTCAATTTACTGTGACCATCATTTATTCAAATATATAATGCTGTCAACAGCAATTGAGGGAAGAAACATGTGTTACATTGAAAAGACAAGCTGTAAAGTCATGCAGTAGAGGAAAGAAAAGCCTCAGTTAAAGATATCTGTGTAACCCTCCCTGTGACCTACTATCCATATGTACAGCTTTGAATAAGAAGCACCTTTTTTTAATCAAGATTCTGTCTCATTCTCTGGATAGAATGGATAGCATTCACTGAATAAGTCGTAATTTAATTTTTTTTAACCCCACTGATTTGAATTCTCATTACTTATTTAATATATCCAATCCTATACTAAATTTAAAATTATTATTTTCTTTTTCTTTTGACATATTTCCTTTCCCACTCCTCAAACAACAAATCTGCTTAACATTCCCACAAAATGGCAGAGGATTATTAGTTCCAGGGATTAACCTAAAAATATCCAAAGCATCCACTGTGTTTGGGTACTTAATATGAGATCTTTCAGTTTTCAGGCACTCCACATGCTTCAAGTAGAGCTATAATAGATCTCAGCTGCAGATCAAGAACACACAGCTCTTCTGCAAAGGAGGACAAGATGTTTCAAACTGGCTATTGGGAAAATGAGAAACAGAGTTTGATGTAAGTGACCCTCCAGCATCACAGAGAAACACTGGCAGAAGCAAGAATAATCTCCAATTTGATGCCATTAACTGTCTCAACTGTGAGTCCCTGCTCTTCCTGAGCTCCTTGCAATTTCACTATTACTCTTCCACTTTCTGTAAAAAATGAGACAAAACAGTTATACAAACAATATCACCTGTGACTCAGTCCTAAATCATTCCCAGAGACCCTTCTGTGGCTACAGCAGTGGACAAGACAGGAAAAATAGCAACTTAATAAAAGCTTGGCGCCTGATACTTCTTCAGTAAGAAAGCCCATAGATATGTGAGCATTTCTTGGCATTTCCTAATGTTAAGCAGTAGGGAACACTCAAGATTTAAGTCTCATTTTTTTTCTCAACCTGTCATATTTGTTGTGATTTTCTAGTGCTACTGTCGTAACTTAAAAAGTAGGAGAAAACCCTTGAAACCTAAATGTGGAATCAGAGAGACCCACGGGACACCAGAGAGACTGGGAGTCTCAGTTTCCTTGAATGTGCCACTTGGGGTTGCAGCACACTGATCTGTCTTTAAGGCCTTTAACATATCTGATAATAACATTTTGCTTTGGGGAGAAAAACCAACTTTTCCCATAATGGAGTAAAACCAGAGATCAGACTGCCAAAATCCCCCCAAAGGTGAAGGGGTCTTCCTCTCTTGTACTAGGTCAGGGACTCACTCCAAATTTTGCTTCAGGTCATATACTTCTCCTAGCACTATTTTAATTGCTACCTTTACAATTCAAAATAATGAATTTCTGTCCCTAGAAGATACTAAGGCATCTCCAGTGTGCCTGCTTACTTTAGCATCTTCACTATATATATGTGTTAAATTTATAATACCATGACATCATCAGTATTCAATTTTCTTTTCACTGCATAAATTTAATATTTTAGGATTTTTAAAGAATATTATTATTTGCAGAATTTTTTACATACCATTTTACCCTAGTCTCATTTTGTGAACATTTTTCTTTACCTTCATGCACTGCTAAACAAACATTCACACAACAGTATTTTCAATGGCAATTACCTTATGCACGATATGGTTTCATTAATAAATCATATTACTAATAATCTGCTTCGGTTACCTTTACTAAAACTGTCCACTCCCTTGCATACATATCTGAGGGACTAAAGCATTTATTTATTTTTCTACATGCGTGTTCAGAAGGAAAAAAATTGAACTGACTTTAAATCTATTGCCAAGTCCGTTTCTATCACACTCTCTCCCTCTCTCCTCTTGTTTCTTATGACGTTCCCAGAATGGCAATGCTCAAATCTAAGAGCAATAATCACAAATTAAATGGATGTTGGTTCTTGGACCCAAGGGATTATTTTACCTTCTGCTCATTCTATCCAGAGGGGAAAAAACATGCTTAAGGCTATCTAAAGCCATTTCAGAAAGAATGCTTCCTTTTCATATGCAAAAGATAGAATATCTAAATTTAAATTAGGAGGACAACTCCTGAAACTGACATTTCTTCTGAAATGCAAAAGAGCTTTGTAAATAAGATGTTACCTTCAGAACTTTTAAAAATTATTAAATTATGTTTAAGCTTTTAAAAGTTAAAACTCTATTACTGATTTTTTATTCCTGCTGTAATCTGTTTCCTTTTGCATTTTTACTTCTTAAAATAGTTCTGAGTATGCTTCTGAAAAAATCTCTCGCTGTGACATTCTGCCTTCCCAGGGGAAAGAAAACAGATGCCTTTTGCTAAACTGCATGTATCAAGAAAACAAAGGGGAAGTGGTCATTACCAAAGTCAACGAGCTTGACTCCACCTTCTGTTGTCAGGAGAATGTTGTTCCCTTTCACATCACGATGAATGATCCGGTTATTGTGTAAATGCTGAAGGCCCTATATACCAGCAGTAACAAAAATAAGTTTACTCCCTTATTTAAAAACAATTATTCTACTATTAGGGAATGTAATGAAGAAAATCTGCACATACTCTACAGAAACAGCTGTCCACCGGATTACATGCCTTTATACAACCCCTGCTGCTATAACAGCCCATGTAATATTGTTAACATTACCATACTTTATAAATGGAAAATGTACGTATGTGATAAGTAAATTGTACTCTCTGCTGTCATTACAAGCCCAACGAACATCCTTACCAAGAGAGCACCATATAAGATGTATGAGATTATAGCTTCATCCAACCTTTGGCCACACTTCAGCAGGCCTTTGACAAGCTCTGTGACAGAACCTCCATTGCACAGCTGGAAAGGGGGGAGTTGTGAGGAGGGAAAAAAAGCAAGACAAGTCCTCAGTTACTCAATATACTTGTTTAGGCTATAAACACCTACCATGCCAAACTGTGCTACAACACAAGTCTGGGAAAACAGAACTCATTTTATTATCAATGTTAATAATAAATCACAGCAGCCTAAGTGCAGGGAGGGGAGCAAAAACTGAAAATTATAAAGTGTAATTTATAAAATGCAACTAAAAAAATATTATGAACAGGACTGTATTTCAGTGTTAAAAGAGGATTTATAAATCCAATTTACATTATTTGAGTATTTTCACAACAACACATGCATTGTCTTTTTGAAAAAATCCTTTTGTGCAAAGACCAGACACCGAAGATTGATGCTCTTGATAACTGGGAAGCAACAAATTAGTCATTTTAAACTTTCACTCCATCAGTGCTCCTGATGGCAGGCAATATAAAATAGACAGATGCCATATCTTATACTAAGATTTGATGCCATGTGCTGTCAACAACAGAGAAACATTCTAATCCAGAAAAGCAGCTTCTTGCAAGCATTTTCTACTAATGGGCTGCCAAATATCAAAAGAGGAGGAGAAAAAGTAAAATCAGAATCTTTGTAAGTATGTTCTCATCCACACCTTTAGTTTACTGTCCATGCCATTCTCAGCAGGTACTGTTATCTATCCTTTCTCCTCCCTCTTTCCTTTTATTACCTTGATATTCATAATTGTTTGATCAAAAGAAAAAAAAGATGGGAGAACTGACTGCCTTTCTTTCACTGAATTTTCTCCTCTATGCCTGTTTTTGTGGCCAGCACTCTTATCAACGTTTCTGCCAGAGAACCACCTGCATTTCAACACAACTTCATTGTACATTATCAGTTTAAAAAAACACAGCATAAATTAGGAGAATAGTATGAAGCTATACAAACTCTCAAGATCTGCATCTATGAAACAGCTTTTATGAATTGTGCATCAGTTCAACCACTAATTTCTGTTATATAATACTTTCCTTAACTTGCTACTAATTCCCCTTGCATCAAAAAAAAAATCACTGACTAGAAGTTTTAGTTCATGGAAAGGATCTTGAAGCAAAATTTCATCACTTAAAACATTGATAAGTTCTGTAGGAATTTGACTTTATTTTTTAATTTGTTAGTAGGGAATTTTTTTCTTATCTTTAATAAATTTGTGGGAACATTCAGGTCAATATCAACCCTCATACGTATTTACATGAAAGCGCATGGTTTTTTTCCCGTGGTTAACCATTTGCTGACAAGTCATTAAGTCAAAGTTTTCTTTTTATTGCTTTCATTGTGTTAAATGTTCTTTTTAGACGGGCTATACTAAACTTATCTCTGTCCCGCAAATAAAATATGTTAAAGTATGCCCTAACTGCGAAAAAACCCCAAGCTGGTTCCGACTGAAAAATAATACAGACTGACAGCTGGTTGGTAGGATATGTTAAATGAATGACTGACTCAAAAATAAATCCAACAAACACTACTGCAGCTGTCTGTGACACTATTCTTGACACTCAGCAAAGGTCTAGAACAAAAGGAATTTGAAAACTTCATTACCACTTTATACCTAATGTTAATACTTTAATAAGTGGAGAGATGCACATTTAAATGGAAAAGTAGAGAAGTTTGCTTTACAGTTGTCCAAGACTTCCATCATCATAAAAACACTTAAGGTGTCCACTTTTGCCACCTTCCTCATCACAAGCATTTATCAAAGTAAGGTCTGGCTTGTAAGTGAGTAAACATGGCAAAATTGTGCTTAAAGGAAAAAAAATCCACCTTTTTATTACAAATTTTGGAAGTCACACATCAAATGAATGTATTTCATCAAAGACTCAGGGATCAAAGTCTCAATACTTTGTATGTTCCCTTTCACTGAAAATGTGTCACTAATTTATATTATCATGAGTCACTGCTATGCATACATAAATCTGCTGTAAATTCCAAGGCAAGGAATAGTTTGGCTTGTCTGGTAAATTTTTCCATATAAGGAAAATACCATTTTTATAATGTCAAATTTCTCCCAAACTTTGGATTATGTGCACCAAAAACCACCTGAAATGCACATACTTAATTTATAAAGTTTACACACATATACAACTTGCTCAAATTCTAGATTCAATTTTATTACATAGAGTATATGATGATTTTGCTTATAAAATTTTGTTATTTGGCACTTGATGGATCTTTAGAGACAAGACTCTTTTATTAAAAAAGAAAACACATAGGAAACCAAGCCCAAACTCTACACAAAGCCAGCATGCATACAAAAATCTCAATGCCAAATCAAAAATACTAAGGTCTCTTTAATAGTTACTGAAATTTAAGAGGAAAACACATTCAAAAGTTTTCATTCAAGCTACATACTGCTCCAGTAGATAAAAGTTAGATGTTTTGTTCGGATTCCACAACTTGTAGTGGAAATAAAGATTCCCTATTCTGATTCTAGTCATCATTCAAGAACAGGGAGTGGAATTTCTAAAACAATAATTAAAAAGTGAATCCTAGCTTTTACCAGTCTAGTTGTGAAAGAAAGAAAGGTTGGAATGGTTTGTTAGTGCTCATAAGAGCAGTAACTGCCTGTGCAGAGTTCTGCATCAATTAAGCTTAGAAAGAAATCTTCATTTCACAACCACCTTTGGCAGTCACTTAACTGGAAACAAGACCACCAAAACACATTTGACATTGGAAGAATACTGATTGCCACCGAACACAAAGAATTAATAGAAGGCATTTCTGTTGCTAGATTTCCAACAACTAGCCCCTAGTTTAAAATTACCAGAAAACACTTTCCCGTTACACTTTCTCTGTTCACTTTTGCAATGGGCAGCTTATTTGTTAACTACCCTCCATGCCACTACTTCATCATTGTTTGCATTCCCCTCAAATGCCCAAGTTCCCCAAAAGTTTAGATAAATGTCTTATCTAATGTTTCCTCTAACAAGAAAATACAAAAGGATCTGCTTATTTTGGAGGCAGAATGTAGCAATTCAAACAGAAATTAAATGCAAGACCATTCCCTATTAAACAAATTTTTAAGTTTGGATGCGATTTTCAACAGTAGGCTACCACACATCATCTATCAGAAAATCATGAAAGACTGTGACTCCTTTAACAATAACAAACAAAAACCCAACCACACTTGCAAAGGTAAGATGTAATATCGTCAAAACATTTTTACCTCAAGTACTAGCCAGAGCTGTCCTCCCACATATTGATCTGCTTTGTAAAACATCCCATAAAATCTAACAACATTAGGATGATTGGGAAGAAACTGCAAAATATTATATTCAGCTTCAATTTCTTCATCTACATCCTAAATAAAAAACACAAACATACAGATGATATAAAGACAGTGCCTCCCAATAAAGCAAGAACAAACTCTCATGGATAAAAGAACTATTTTTTAATTAGTTTGTACTTTTAAATAGTTTTACTTTAATGCAGCCTAAAGTACACTATACGGGACATTTAATGCACACACAATTGCATCACTTGTGCTCTTCTTACACACAAAAAAGTGATGACTGTAAATCAAGCAGCTGTTCTTCAAGCATTCTTTCAGTGCATAATATGCTCAGCAAGAAAATTAAAAATTATACTTAACTCTGCTCAGTTGTCTAAGCAAGAAATCTACACATGTGTGACTTGTAACGTATTTTAAATCAAGCATGTTTTTAACATGTGAGCTAAAGGTAAACACATGAACTTTGATTTATTCTTTTTTCTATGGTCACCAGATAGGACTAAATAGAGAACAATTTCACAAAACCTCAAACAAGCCATCAATAAAACCAAATACATTCTTCTGATGAAGGACATACACCAGAAATAATGAAAGAGAGACAAAACAACTACCCATGAAATAAGAAAAGGTTAATAGGTATTTGTTAATGGAAGAATTCTGTGACAATTACAAAATACAGTTCATACCAGCACACAGGCCACAACTCAGAACAGTGCTTAAGCACTGAAACTTTCCTTGTTTCTGCACAGACTTGACTATTAGAAAATTTAAGCTTGTGCCTTCCTCAGATTTATACAAGAGAAAACCACGATGAATTTCAGTAGTGGTTGATGACAGAAACATAACGTTTTTTAGTAAATATTTTAGCCCAGCTGTCATGATCAAACTCCAGCCTGATCCAACGTGAACAGCTGCCAGTTAAATCTTCCATTGAAAACTAGGGCCTTGGTTCTCATGGGAAGCTAGGCATTTAATACCCACTAAAACCAGAGCTGGCACAGAACTACCTCTGAGGATCTGGGATGTGCTCTTCTCTTTCTGTCTCAACTACTGCCTCACACTATTATCTGCTTATAAAAGGTAACTCTGAAATATCATAAAGTTCACAGTGTTTCTATGATGGGAAAAGTAATTCTTCTAGGGAGTACACAGAATAAAACAAGAACATTATGGTTAACAGCATCTTGTTACAGCATTTTGGTTAACAGCATTTTCCCTGCTACAGTAGGCCCTATGAGGAATGCCTCTGTGCCTTCTCATAATTTGCATGCTCCAAGCAAAGATAACTAAATTTGTAGCAGAAGAATTGCACAGACCTAAAATAGAAACAAGGCAAATGCTGTTCTCAAATAAGAAGATAAAATTTTAAGTTGCGTCGTTCAGTTGCTGGTACTAAACTCCTTCTGTTAATGCATTCTGTAAAATTGTTCCCTTCTGGATGTTCTCAATATCTTACACATTTGATTTACATTTCAACTCTGAGAATTCTTTTAAATTAACATTAAAGTTACAATTTAA
Organism: Dicrurus megarhynchus; assembly: GCA_013399195.1. Classification (NCBI taxonomy): domain Eukaryota; kingdom Metazoa; phylum Chordata; class Aves; order Passeriformes; family Dicruridae; genus Dicrurus; species Dicrurus megarhynchus. The sequence goes on along the minus strand of VXAD01012650.1, from coordinate 643,306 downwards.
TATTTTTTACTTACACTGATCGGATCCAGAATCTTTACTGCTGCCAAGCTTCCATCTTTCTTATTAGCAACCTTATAGACTTTACCGTAAGTGCCTTTCCCAATAGTCTCTATAATTTCCCAGGTATCTGAGGGATCGGCTAACGATTCTAGTCCAATCATACTGGAATTATATTGAAACAATCCATACAATGGCTTCCTGGAAAATAAAGCAGACATACATACAGTGGGAAGCCCTAAGTAACTCTTCTAGAGAAGGCATCTTACGAAAAAGAAATCAAATATTGTTCTAATTTAAGAAGAAATACAGATAGAATCACAAATGAAAACCAAAAAAAAAAAGTAAAATCACTCAATGAAAAGAACGGAAAGAAAACCCTGGAGACCACTTCTCTTTCTTTACTTTAGTGTATTATTTGCCCATATGCAGCACCATTCTAAACACGTTTTAACAAGTTCTGCCAAACTCTACCCCTCCCTCTACTGCACACTCTTTTAATGCACATTTTACACAACTGAATTAACACAGCTCATGAAACAAGGCCCTATTTCTGATGCTTTAAAAAGCCATGTCAGGGTTTTTACATAAATTTGTGTAATGCTCCCTGGAGATTGCCAGACGGGCGTTCAGTAGGTATAGCCTCATTATATCTGATATATATACAACAGGGCTACATATAACTAACAAAAGTTAAGATTGGGCTGGCTGGTATCATAAAATACAAGACAACTTGAAAATAGGCAACAGGTACATCACTGGGATGATCCATCACTGCTGAGATGTTTCTCAACAATCGCACTTGTCTCTCTCTCTGTATGCCAGTCAGAGTGTGTTATGGTCTGTTACACTGGCTGAACACCTCCAGAAGATCTCCAGGTCAGGGGACTTGTTTCCCCAAACACTCCTGAGTGTATCCTGTTGCAAATCGATCACTGCAACCTATGCAAAGGGGCCCTTCCCACCCTGGAATTACATACATGGTAAGTTCTGGTGATTAGGAAAATGACAATACCATTTTAGGATTTCATTTAAAGTATTGAGAAGATACATCTTGTCCCTGAACTGGAATTATAAAAAGGAAAAATGAAGTTTAAGATGGGATTAACTTAACCTTCCTATATTAATCATTATTAGGGAAGCTCACTGGTTGATGGTTTCTCTAAGAAAGAAAATTATTTGCCCATTTGGTGGCTGTCAGTAGGTATATTAGCTATCTGTATGCTTAACCAGGAGATGTAAAGTCCAAGTGTGTCCAATCGTAAGAGTATGATTGTGACAAAAACAATTGAAGGCAACATCCAAAATTTTTGGAGATGGATCAACAAGCACCTCAAACATACACTTAAAACTAAGGTTTGCGCCATTTCTTTCTAAGCATACCTGATATCTGCAAATCTGCCTGAAATTATTTTAAAAACTTGCTGTCTTACCTCTTCACCATTTCTATCATCAGTGACAACTGAATAGAGAAAACCTCTATTTCCCTCCTTGGTAAAACTGTATTTGCACCAAAGTCGGTGCCAAATAATGTATTAAATTGCTTTGGTCTCTTCACCAAAAGAAGACCAAAATAAAAGAAGAAAAAAAAAAGGGGAGCGAGTTAAAAAAAAAACAAACTAGAATCAATATCATTTATCTGTTATAATAATGTAAGTTATTAGGACAGTTTCTCAATATTTGATCCAATACAGCATGCTGCAAATAAAGAACAGTATTCTGAGCACACATACTTAGTACATCAACAGAGAAGCAGGTCAGGTGAAAGACTTCTCTGAAATCAGTGAACAGACTGTACTACATGCACTGAAACAGCAGCTACGATACGGAACTCCTGATAAACCTTAAGGTTTTAAGAACAAGGTTTGCTTGCAGGGTGGGGGTGGTGGAGAATACAAACATGGGAACAGTTGCACCTCACAAAAAAACCCCAACACAACAACATATTTAACACATGGTTTTAATGCTCTAGGTGAAATGCTTCAGACACTCATGTGCAAAGAAACAGAGGAGAATAGACTGGAAATAGCTTTGCTACAACCTTACAAGGTAAACAAAGACAGACTGATATTTAGTTCTCTGTCACTAAAACAACTACTCTATCACACAGATTTGCCAGAAAATGAGGCATGGCACTCTTCGTACCAACATAATATTATTGTGTCCCTACAAGCAGCTGTTGTGGATAAATAAGTTTTTTCCTTAAAAAAAAAAAAAAAAATCTAATGTCATTTCCTGCTCTTGTTCTGAATAACATAACCCTTAAAATGGTGTATCCAAATTTTCAAAACATATTAACATTTCTTTATACCAGAAGACAGTGTTGGCAAAATAAAATCTGATGCACAATTTTTACAGATGGAATCATGACGGAGGACCAAAGAAAACTTTTAGTGAGCACTCTTATGCATTGTGATAACATGGCAGGATTTACAGATAGCATATTGTCTTGGGGTGACTTTATGATGTGTATCCCCTATCACCGCTCTATGCCCAGAAATTAACTCTGTGCCTTTCTGTGCCTTTAAACTGAGCCTGAGAGGGGGGAGAGGAAAAAAACCGAGCGAACTTTTCGAAACAATTGTTCAAGGACACGGACACGGACTCCTTGGTTTTTTTGCAGCAGCGAGAGCGGAGGAAGCTACTTGTTTGTTTTTTCAGTCAGCTTTTGGCTCCTTTTCTCAGGAGGGAGACGGAGAGCTGACCTTTGTTCCCCGGGACTTTGGTTTTTCCCTTTTTCTTCTCCTTCTGGACTGTTTCAACATCATCAGAACACATTGGGAGAATTTTTCTCCGAGGCCCAGAGGTGGGCACACGGCCTCGCCGACCCAGCTCCGAGGAGGAGAGACCACACCTACAGAAGGACTCTGAAATCTTCTCAGGTTTCTCTCCATAGCGAGAGATTTCATTATTTAGCATTATTATCCTTTTCCTGTATGTTGGTTAAATAAATATTTTTTATCTCTTTCACTTTCCTTTGAGGAAAATTTATTTTTTTCCCAAACCTGGTGGAGGAGGAGTGGTTGTAACCTGCCTTTCTCACAGAGGATATTTCCTCCAAATTTGGCCAAACCAGCACAAATATTTATGCATTACATGAAATCAGAGATGTGAAATATGTACCATAAACCTCCTCTGTTTAAACCAAAACAGCCTCTTCTTGAAATAAAGCAATACCTATTGAAATAAGGTTCTACACTTGTCATCAGTAAAAGCACCTTTTGCCTCTATGACATTATTGCATTCCTACAACAGAAGTCAGTGTTTTACAGTACAAAAAAGCAACAGAAACAGCATCTGCTATTATCTTCAATAATGTAAAATCTGGATTTGAAAAACCTGAAACCACCACAAAATGTAAACATTATGGGGAAAGGTTAAAGTTGTAAAGTTTGTGCTTTTCTTTTTCTACTTCCTGATTTGCTGAGCTTCAGAAAGTAAAACATCCTTGTTTTAACAAAGGCTGCCATTTGCTTTTTATTTATACAGTGAAAAGCTGTGTATGAACACAACCACTTCTGCAACAACCACACATTCAGAAGATCTTAATACTAAAATACTGCAGCTGAAATTTATTTAGGAAGAAATTTCTCCTTAACTCCCCTCACATCAGGCCTCGCACATCTCTGTGTTTTGAAATTATGTACAGAGAGTGGCTTCTAGCTGTAAAAAACATAGCAGCACTCTCCCCAGAGGAAGCCTCAGCATATTAGAGACCTACCGATTACAAGTATTTCTGCCATCAGTTGGAGAAAACTTCTCTGTGGTTAAATTTGTTCCTTGTAGGCAAGCAAAATAGCCCACACCAGATGCTGAAAAATTACACTTGGGCAATTAACTCTGCTGGATAGGGAACATATTACACAAAGCCATTTGGGACTGCACATGTTTATGCAATTTGAGGCATGACTACATGGCATCAACAAGCCCCTAGCACTCTAATCTGTTTTGCATACTTGGGAAAAGAGAGAATGAAAGCACAAGTAAGGACAACCTGATGGAGTCTACTCAGAGTCTGCTCTGAGGCTGGAATAGGGACAAATAGCATGACTTTTTTTCTTTTAAGCAGATATAGTAACTTAAAATAAATCTTGAAAAAGCTGACCAAGACAAACAATAAGATAAGACACATTTATTAACAAGCTTCAGACACTGACACTATTTCTTTCTTTTATTCATGAAAAGAGATATTCCCCATCAAAGTAAATTTCACGATTCTCTCGTAACACCTGACTCCTTCCATTTTGTAAACCTGTACCATCAGAACAAATTAAATCAGACCAGGCATGACAGACTTAAATGGCAGTCAGACAAATGTGCGTGCAACATTTTTCTACCTTTAACGAAAATATTTCTAAGATCAACATTAGAATCAATGACTGCATGTTATCATCCCTTACAGTATCCCCATGATAAAGAGACTACATGTGTTATGTATATCATATAAGACATAAGATATCATAAAAGAAGTATAGGTTATGGACAGTACACAAATCAATTTTCCATCTGTGAACCACAGCCTTTTGGTTGTATTCCATGGCTCTAAATAGCCTCAGAAAAGCCATCTGGAAAAATGTGTGGTGTCCCAGAAGTTCTACTGTGATATTCACCTAGGTTGTGAAAACAAAACAAAAAAATCAAAACTCTATAGAGAACATGCAGATTTTGTTAATGAAATAATTACATCTGGAATAAAATCAGCAACTTTTTCTCATAAATTTATTATCACAGCTCTCTTTCTCAAAAATTATAGGAACAAAAGGGATTCATAAGCCAGAGAAATAGCTTTACAATTACTGTTCTATTTTCACTACCACCTCACTCACAACAGTGACTTCCTTCTGCATTCCAACATATACCCTCTTCTAGCTTACAGCAAGACGCATCATCTGTAGAGATTTTAGAATTAGTAAGAGCCTCACTTCAGCCTGGTGCTTTCTAACCTTCACTATACATAGTACTAGGCAGTTTTGAATTCTCTTACAGCTGGTAGGGATATGATAGCAATACCAGACTATACTAGCAAAAGTAGTGAAAATACTCTTTCCATACAAATAATTTATGGACATGGTTACTTTTTGCAATGTTCCATTTGTTTTAGCCCTTTTGTTTCTCTCATGAAACAGCTGGGTTACGCACTTCTGGCATTTACAAATACTGGGGAAGAGTAAGAATGACATATTTGAAAGTAAGGTATTTCACTATTTGCAAAGAACTCACTGTTGGTTCCACACTAAACTATAACTCCTTACTAGAAGAATTCAGAAGGTAAAGTTGACATTATCAGCTATGGCCTCATCTGGCCATGACAGACCTTATTCTGCTGGCTAGTAGTGGTCACACACAGACAGCTACCTCAGATGCAATTGTTAGAGGAACTAATAAACCAACAAAAGGCACAAGAAAATCAATAGTCAGAACAGCTTCCTCTGCTATTCTCCTCCTGCTGTTTCTCACTGGCTAGGTTAAAACAAAGAGGATGTCAATATCTTGAAATGAAGCATACAAAAAAAAAATCTATCAAGATACCATCCTATAACTGTTCTCGGTTGGACTCAGAAACAGAGACTGCAGAATGTGCTGTGGATAGTTCTTTTTGGAATAAAAATCAGTGATGGAAGAAGATGAAGGAGAAGGATAAAAATATGTTCAAAAGCTGTTATTGATGCTATACAACTTACAAACAAAAAAAGACCCATACTTCACCTGATCACATATTTTCACTAAGCAAACATAAGGGACAAAACAAGACAACCAGGAATAAAACTGCTGTTATTTATAGATGAAAAGTAGATCCCTGAGAAGGCTCCAGCTAAATTCAGTTCACAGAACAAGTCTCACTTGAATATATAAACCATGAAATCAACTCTGAGTACTCAAAATTGGAAACAGAGAGGACGTAAGTGGGAAACATGTTCTCCCTCTCCACATAGTCTAACTTAAACTTTTAAAAGTTTTTATTATTTGTGCTTACATACACTCTCTTTGTCTATGTAAAGTCCTTGAAATTCAGGAGTATCTTTGTTACTTTATTTTCTTTTGCTTCCTTTGTATGGATGGACTAGATACTCTAAGCTTTTAGACTTGCAGTATTAGCCACAGGGCCAGAACTGAGTGATAACCAGTGGCAACAGATTGTGTCTGGATGCTAGCTCTGATGAAAGCATTGGGATTATTTGCTCCCTTGTCCTGTCTATGCTTTCAGTTCATCACAGTATGAATCACAACTACATTCCCAGTATCAACTACAACAAACTGACCCCAAAACTGGCTACCAACATCATGGCACAGAAATGTAAATGTTGCCTATTTCTCTACAAATAAAGAGAACAAAGAACTTGAGTTTTGAACACTCTAGTCAAATGGTAAAAATTTCACACCACCACTCCTAAATCAGTTCTGAACTGAAGGCACTTGTAAGATCATAACCTTAACTCAAATTCTTGGACCAAGTATTTGAATCTAAACCAGAAAACTCTCCATTAGTATCCTGGAAAATTTATGGTAGGAAAGAGGTATGTGCCTAGTCCAAACAATCAAGTACATGTTTCCATTTAGATTCATTGCATCATAATGTGTTGCATTACAAATGTTTGTAAGTAAACTCTATTGGACCTTTATATTTATGAGAACAACATTAACCTTTGTCCAAAAGTGTTTGATTATTTTTGTATTGTCCATATAAATCAAACTAGTCAGGGCAGGGGGTGAATACATCATCCTGATCAGCCAGTTTCATTAACAAACAGATCCAGGATGAATGAAGGCAAAGATAAAGTACAGCTCGGCCTCTGACCAGCTCCCCTGCATTCTACTAATTGGGTGTGCATTTTCAGTCTTTTCAGCAGGACTGTGTCAGATCAGGAGGCACTGCTGACTCCACTGCTGAGTCACAAAGTTATTTTATTCCAGAACTACTTAGCACCTCATCCTGTGGGTCCCAAGTAAGTGCCACAACACTCTTGATGAACTTCCATCTTTCATGGGGTCCAGGTAACATTGCATCTTGGATCCTTAATAACTGCATCTCCCATAAAAGTCAGATTTCTTCTTCTTCCCAGAAATTAATTCTAAAGTTGCTTCCCTATTACCACAGACCCATGGCTCCATGTCATCTGCATGTGGATACAACAGTCATACCAGTTTGCTTCATCTCAAGCCATTTGCTAGATGAATGGTACTTGCAAGCATTGTAGTACTGGTCTTAAAGAGATCTGCTTAACATGCACAGAATGGGGTCATGCATGTTAAGATAAATTAAACACTGCCTCAATCTACTGCAGAATCAAGAACAGAACAAGCAACCACTGGGATTTTCTGGAGTAGGAAAGTCTTAAAGGGGAGGGTAAAGTCTAGTCACTCCATCTTTTTTACTGTAAATATTCCTTAATACTTCAGAAAGTTTCTTGGTGCTTTGATTCTTCTATCTAATTTTCACTAATGTCAATGGTATTATATTCACAATCAAATATCTTTCTGTTAGAATTATCCAATCCCACTCATTTCCATAGGATTTTATAGATAGAATATGCTTTATTCTGGTCTCCATAGTTGAATTTCTTTAATTTAATATGCACAACAGCTGAAATCTAACTAGAATGAAAAGATTTGTAAACAGTAATTCACAAAACTTAAGAAAGCTAAAAAGCAACTTGTTTCATGAAGTCAGACTAATGAATTTGAACAATCTGCATCTTTTACCCAAGACACCATCATAACTTTCATTCTTTCTTTTCTCTGATATCTCCAAAAGAAAGTATCTGCTGTAGCTGGCACTTTTAGCACACAGGTAAAACAACCAAATCAGAATGTATCAAGAACAAAATACAACCTATACCACCCCTCAGAGGGGACTGTGTTTATGGCTGATTCTTCTAGCCTGACAAAAATTTTTATAAAAACTGTAGGAACTTTTTTATTTGGGGGATTTCTACTTCTCTGTCAAATCTGGATACAATCTTCTTTGAGAAAGGATTTTCTCACAAAACTTCAAGACTGTTTCACTAAGGTTCAACGTAAATCTCCTAACATCACTACTGACATTGAAAGTTAAGCAAAAAAATGGTCAAAGCATGTGCAGACTGCATAATTCAGAGATGACTAGCATAGCAAATCTGCACTTCTTGCCAATATGCAAAAAATATGTTTTTCTTTTGTTTTCACAAACTTAGCAAAATGTATTATTAATGGAAAATGACACCTCCAAGGTTTTCTGGTAGGCACAGTGTATTTAAGAAACTAACTGAGACTAACACAGAAAATTATATTCAGTGATGAAAGACTGAATGCTTTGCTGAGAATCAAATTATTGCAAAACACCACTTCCTGGACATGGTAAACCAAGTATTTTTGAGAGTCATCTTATCCTGTGAGGTAAAAAATACCTTGCTACTAAAGCAGAAATCAACAAAAACTTCTATTGAAGTTTTGAGTACCACTGAAAATAAAGCCCCTGATCATTCACATGGAGCTATAATACATTTCATTTATTTGACTGCTAAGTAATCGTTTCCATATCTTCAACTCCAAGGACCAAATGCTGAATAAAATTATGCACCTAGTCAGTTACCATGATTATTAAATTAATTAAACATTATTAAGCATAAATTATTTTCCACGACCAAATCCAAATATCTGAAAGCCTGTTAAGAAGAAGAACTCAAACAGTAGGTTCTGATCAGTGGCATTCCTATTCCACAAATGCTATTTATATTAGCTATTTAAATAAAATTCCAACAAGCAAAATGCACCAAAGCAGTTGCAAATGACTAACAGCTAACACATCAGTTTCACCTCAGGCTCTGAACTCAGCACTAAAATGAAGCTTATAATCCCATGAGCCCATTCAGTTATAAACTGCAGGTGGTAATTCAGGTGACTTCCAGGTACACACCCCATGTGTGAAAAATCAATACCTCAGAAGGTTTTCTCTGCCTCCTTCGGTAGCAATTTAACAGGGCAAACAAAATGCATGTGTTAGTGCTAAAATGGATGGATGAAGGGCTGCAACAGAATGACGACCCATAGACCAAAACCAGGCTCTTCACTGCAGTCTTAATCAAAAATTTTGATATGCTTTGTGTACAGACGAAGAAAAAGAAATCTAAGACAGACGTAGGATAAACTTTGGAAGAAAATAACTGCAACCTTACATTAGTGACCTATTTTCTGAAACCAGCTTATCTTATATTGGATTCCTGTCCTGCTAAGCATATCAGAATTCTTCAGCACCAAGACAGCTTCCTCATAGGGAGAGCTTGCATCAGCCAGTGCTGCAAAGAATTGTGTTCCATGTACTGGTTCTCATGCCCAGTATTAGACAACAGTAGTATGTGTAGTGTGTGTTAGTTTAAGATGCTGTCGTGGAGCTACAAATAAATTGCTTCAATCCTAGCAGCTTCGCTTCATTAATGCTAAAGATCATTGTGACACTAATTGATACTGAGCTTGATCTATTTATCAAGTCTTTTACAAGCAGGAGCTGAAGAATTAAAGCCACTTTGTCATTCACAGAGAGTGAGCAACAACTACTTAATATTTTGAAGGGATCTTCCTATTGTTTCACAATATACCTTAATTGTATAATGCAATCAATCATAATTAATCACCATAATTCTCCAGTATTTATTTTACAGCAGTTTTATTCTAATGAGGATTTTTAATAAGAAGAGATACTCTCTTTTATCCATAAGAAAAATAATAAACTGTTAATCATGATACAAAGAATCTCTCTTAGCACTGACAATGACTCTTGCTTAAGATGAAGCATTTTCATCAGTGAGCTAGTTGTTATGCATTACCAGCATGTGTGCAGTAGCCTAGCGTGACACCAATTTGCATAATTTCTCTCCTCTAACAGGCTTCAAAAATAATAATAGGCATACAAGATAGAATCCACTGATTTTAAACCTCCTTCAGCAGCTATCTTCAAGGAGCAGTTATCAAAAGAACCTCTAAAGAACTAAATTTAATAAATTATAAATGTATTATTTGGGTTATGCTTTCTGGGCCTATAGCCATCTAAGTTAAATTCTGTAACAAAGACCAAAGCAAAACCACAAGCAATTGCCTCGACATATTCCCAGACAAGAGGCAGGACTGGGATACTAAGCAAGTTCGCAGATGATACAAAACTGGGAAGAGCTGTTGACTCCCCCAAAGGCAGGGAGACCCTGCAGAGAAACAAAATTAGACAAATTAGAGGACTGGGAAACCACCAACCATATAGAGTTCAGCAAGGGAAAGTGCCAGGTTCTGCACCTGGGATTGGGCACCCTGGATGTACAGACAGACTGGGGAATGAGGTGCTGGAGAGCAGTGCCACAGAGAGGGACCTGGGGGTCCTGGTCACTGGCGAGTTGAACATGAGTCAGCAGTGGCCTGGCAGCCAGGAGGG
>VXAD01012650.1:614841-632831 GCA_013399195.1 Dicrurus megarhynchus | reverse complement strand
GGCCAGGAGCTGGACTCAATGATCCTTGTGGGTGCCTTCCAACTCAGCATATTCTATGATCCTGTGACTGTCTAAAGGTGGCTGGACAATGCTAATATCCACTGCTGCTCACAGTGAACTTGAAAATCAGTTAGGGTTTTTGGGGGTACAGATAAAAAAGGACAGATAGCGATAATCACATAAGCTGTTCAGAGCTGTTGTACCTGTGTATGTTATTTAATAATGCCTTAATCTACAGGGAGTAACAAAAACAACTTAGGTTTTTTGCTGATCTGAACCCAAAAGAGACCTTACCATTTGTTAATATTAAGAGAAAGCAAAAAGAATAATGCGTTAGCAAACTGATATAACTACTGGTGGACTTTTTCTTATCTTCTTGGCTTAAACGTTTCTATATTGTGAATAGCAAACAACGTTGCTGCGGTATTCCAATTCTCTCAGATATTCATCCAGTAAAATGTCTGCCTTATAAATTTGAAGAGTAATTTAGACCTTGGTCCACTCTAGTACACATTTTGATATATGGTCATCAATAAGAAAGATCTGATTTATCTTTATCACACAAGGGAAGATGCATAAAGCCAACACAAATGACATTTAGGCCTAATGCCCACTAATACAAAAACACATCACCAAAATACTCAGCTATCCCATTAAGTGAAAAGACTCAAGCACCCCAGGAGAAACAATAGATGCCAATACCAACAAGAGCAAAAATTCTCAGAGCTTGCTCCTGTCAGCTATTTCACACTGAGAAGCACTAATCAATTTCAATTCCTACGGATTCAGGGGATTTGAAGGAGATTAACGCCTTCAAGAGCTGTGATCTTGAAGAGAAACAATTTAATAACAACAAAATTGCCCATGAGCTTTCAGAATAGAATTTAAACACAAAATAAAGTACCAAACTGGCCATTCTCCCAGATTAACTCTTGGGCTGCTGCAGATGGTCTGGAAGAAACTTAAGAGAACGCCTGAACTTAACTTACAAAGAGAAAATACAACAGGTAAGAATGCTGCATCACACACTAGGTAGAATAACTATGACCTGACATAATCAGCCTTTAGCAATTCATTAGCAGCTGTTTAGTTTTTTTTATACATATTGTTCAGTTTATGGAACAGCTCTGTGTTCAATACTGTGGTTTCAGAACTCAAAAGAGGAAAACATTCATGATACCGCTTGAAAAAACAGAAAGAGAATAGATAAAACAGTTGTATGTCACCACAAGCAGCACTGAACTGAGATATCACTTAAGGTACACTAAAAGTAGTTTAGATTGTACAGACAATATGAAACAGGATCTACTGTATTACATTTTTAACAATGCTTCACCTTCAGCCATTATGTTCTATCACTTCATATGACAGTGGGTCATTTCCCCTTTAGTAAGGATATCCTTTGCAAACAGCCCCAGTTCTTAACTTACTGCTTAAGCAGAGAGTACCTGCTAAAAGAATGAAGTCTGAAGCACAATAAAAGCATGATAAGCAAAAGAGAAACTGACATTTTCCATTCAAGAAGGGTATCTTTATATGGTATGAGTGATGTGGTGTAATTAGGATGCTCCTTTTACAAGATAGCATTACAAATAGAGTCTACATTTCAAATACCGTCCTAGGAGTTCGTAGAACTCCAGAGATACTCTTGACTAGAACTCACCTTCTGTACTGCAAAAATCATATTTTATATGCTTCAGGTTCTGTTTACAAATTGGACAAACTAATACCTTTCAACAATACCTTGTATTCAAAGGTGTCTCCTACACAGACATCCTAAGCTACCCTTCTCTAAACACTACAATGTCCCATTGCAACACCCGTCTCAGAAGTCTCACCAGCTGTTGCCAGGTAACAGTGCAGGGGCAGTCCCATGGTTTGCTGTAAGTGTCCCTTGAAGCTCAAAGCATGTACATTGTGGCTTCTCTTGTCAGACACATGACTTTGTGGACTATCTCGGCCACAGAAGCATGCTGGCAGCTAGTTCTCCCATGCCTTGGAACCCTCTCTCAGCTCCACAGCAAGGGTATTTTTAAAGATATGTGTGAGGTGAAATAAATATATGCACAGGCTTAACAGGGTTTTTGAAAACCCCTTCACTTTAGCTGTCGCAAGGAACACAAATAAACAGTAAAAACAACAGACATCTTGTTTTGACTTCACTGTCTCAACTTCCTGACATCTTGAACTCTTTCACCTTTTCACTATAACCAGGAGTCCCTACTCTCTTCTTTCAAGCTTGTGCCATTTACTCTGAAACACATTTACTCTTCTTTTCTAAGTCTCTCCTCCTGATCTCTGCAGCATGCTGCCTTTTTGTGAAAAGAGAGGCTGATTTTCCTTCAAAACGGCTGATAAGAATCCCTCTTCTTTAATCTTCTGGCCTGCCTTGCTAGGTCATTCCTCTTCAAACATACTATGCGACCAAAGTCCCCCACCAAAGTCTAGCCTCCCACTTTAAATTTAAAGTTTGATAATTTATTTGTCACACTGAGTATTCATTAATGCCACTCAGTCATCAAAATTTAATTTTTCCTCTTTGTTAGCTTTTGGCAGGTGCAGTTTATTTCAACCAATCTACAGAAGCAGAAGCATAACAGATAAGCAAATGAAACCACATTCAAAATTATGCTTATAGTCTGATAAATTTACACAAAAACCATCCCAATGTCAAACAGAAATTACATATTGTATATAGATTCCTTGAATTGTTCCAGCTGTCAATATACTTTTACTATATGCACATTTCTGTAAATAGACTTTCTCCCATCACTACTCTTCACATAATGGAAGGCTTGTTACCCAGCTTAGAAGAACAATGGTTGCATCAACAAGATACTCACTTGAGGGTGTTCCAGCAAAAATAATATACTGTGTTGCATTTTTGGAAACTGCCATATCTGATTTATATCCTTGTGGTATCAATTGTACAAAGGTAATTCTCTATAATGAATTATTTATTTCCTGTTGTAATAGACATCTGAGATAGTCATAAATATTTATATGTTCAGTTAATTCACTAATGAAAACTGAAGTAATTCTAAAATGGGATGTTATCTCAGAGGCATGGTGACCTAACAGTCTGCTTAACTTTTACATTGGTGAAGACAACCACTATATGGGAAGCAAGAGGAGGTGAAAGAAACCTGCTCCGGAAAGCATGGTACAGCAACAGGCTAAGGCATCAAGACAGAATATTTTTGTGTGTATCACAGAAAAAAATTTCTCACGTTTCTTTATCTCTGTTTTTCCAATTTGTAAAATGTGTGGGAACATCCCCTAATCATACTCCTTTGCAATCCCTGGGCTTCTGACTAGCATTCCAGAGAGATTCCTCTTCAGCAATGGAAATATCTCTTCTTAGACAATGAGTTATTGGTTTGTGCATTGACTTGTGCAACTCCACTATCTTTACAGCATCTAAGAAATATTTTGGGCTGCTGGCTGCCTGAAAGTGTTTCAGTATCACCTATGGATTGGAAGCCTACAGGCATAAATTCCTTCAAGTTAGTTGGCTGTACTGATATCACCCCACACCTAAACCAGTTTACCAATGTAAACAGCTAGAAAAAGGGTTTATTTACTGCATTCATAATAAGACAATTTGGTTTACCAAGGTTTGTAAAGTCAAAAGATAATAGAAATTTTAAAAATAAGTCTGCATCCATTTAGACTCAGATCAGCCCTGAAAGGTCTTATCAAATAAACTCACAGCTCTTTTTCAGCTCATATCCCACTTCATAATCCATCCCTGTCTCTGGGGCAATTCACCTTTGTCTGCACCTCTAAACACAAACTTCAAGTCATTTATCTAAGAAGGCAGTAATCTGTTCCTCCATCAAACAATTGCTTTTCACCTTCTGGAGAGGCTGACTGCTTTAGGTCTCATGTGAAAAGTCGCACCTATCCCATAACACACTTGATTATTCACATTTGGCTCAACTTTTCACAATCTATTAGTCCTTTGTGAAGCATAACATTAGCTGGAAAATGGTCAAACCTCAGGAAAAAAAAGCCTCTCTAAATGGTAACATTTACTTTTTATGTATTTGTCATGTTGTAAAATCACAACCATCCTTTAAGCAGACACATAAATGGGATTGAGATGTGATTCATGGTTAAGTGAGCCTTTTAACAGAAGCTGCATGTGATAATAATGAATGCTGCTGAAGTTAGATAGTGGTTTAGTGGTAAGACTACAGATCCCTTGCCTAATTCACTCCAGAACACAGGGGAAACACTACTCTCATGAGTTTGGCAGCAAAGATACTACTGCAAACCTTAAGAAAGAACATTACAGACTATACATGCTGCTTTCCTCTCATCACTACTGAGAAAGGTCAGCCACAAACGAATAATGATTTTGAAACTGCAAATTCATATCTTAACTTTAGGGGGGGAAAAAACAACCCATCTTACTGAGACAGGTTAGGGAAAGCCATGTTCTGCTGGACTTGTTCTCTGAACAATAACTCTTTCAAGGACCTCAAATCTACAGTGATTTCAGAAATTATTCACAGGCCTCCTGGACTCCAGGAGTAAAAAGGGAGGAGAAAAAATGAGGGGATGTAAACCACAGTTCATTCTGTACCTTCAACTACTTCAACGCCAGTGAAAAAGGAAGAAAAATCTTTTAGATGACAGATTCTGAAGGAGTTGGTGTATTTGCTAATTCAGATGTAGAAAGGAAGTGCAGTGCAATGTCACAAAATCAGAAGCTATATGGTACTCCACATAAAAATGGAATCCATTACAGGTTTGAGTACAAAGAAAACACTTCAAAAGATGAAGAGACAATCACGCAAGTTTAAAAGTTAAATAGGCCACTTGGTTGAGATCTTAAGGAAAATACTGCAAAATCCAGAATTAATGCTTGACAAGGCAATTAGATTATGTCAGCAACTGAAGCCATCCATGCCAGAACGACTCCAGTCTTGAGTGGGCTGTACTCTGACATAATGAAGGTGTTCATGAATCCAAAACATTAGGAGAAAACAGACCTGCAGTAGAAAGGCATGTGAGCTCTGACTGAAGCAAGATCAGCATGTACAACTGCCTATCAACTACAGTAACGAGCCCAGAATAATGCCCAGCACAAGCAGCACAATGGATTACATTATTTTGCAAAAGGTTGCAGTGTCCGGGCATTTACTTCTCTTGGAAGCTGCATTTAACAGGAGGCTACTGTCCTTGGTCCCTGTCCAGGCTATCCTATAGCCATGTCTCTGCCTAAGCAGGTACCCCACCCATCCAGACCCAAGCACTAACCCATGGACTTGATGTTAAGAGACCTTGAGTCTGCCTTGTTCCTCCAGACTCAACTGGCAGTCACTGCACTGTCAGCTGACTGGCTGCCACCCCTGGGCCTGCCTGCGGTCCTGACAGGATGCCCCACGCTCAGTGTGGCCACTGGCCCTGCTGCCTCACTGGCACCCATGACTCCTCAGCCCAGCCCACGCTGCAGAGTGCCTACTGGTACTTTACTCAAGCCTTTTTTCTGCTAGCCTCCCTCAGAACATGCAGAAGCTTGCACGCTTTTCAAATCAAAGAGTAGTGAGACCTACACATCCATGAGTGTATATCAAGACACAAAACCAGTGAGATCAAAGAGCCTGATTAACACGAGTCAGATATATTTTTCTCATGATCACTATTTTCACTTTCTGAAAGGAAGACAAATGAAGAGACACATGCTACAGCATTACCTGGTTATAACTGTTAAGGTTCACAGACTCTTTAACTAATGTTTAATGTCCATTTCTTATGTAAACACTGTTTATATAGAAAATGTTCATTGAAATACAAAGGAATGTAATGTGGAACTTGCTAGGCAAATATTTGAAGGCAAGCAAACTCCTGTTTTGTATTTTCTTTTTTTCTTTTTCTTTTCCTCCTTCACACAGGATAAGGAAGCATTTGAGGCCAGAATGACATTCTGTTCTTAGTTAAGTAATTATTTAGACAGCCAATACTTAACTACACAAAAAAGCCACACTGTAAAGCAGAACCTTATTTCAGGGACAGCTTTTAAAAAAATCCTCTCTCCCAAAACCTATTTTCAAATTTAATTATTTTCTTCCTTCTATTAAATAAACAGTTCCTGCAAAATTCTGGAATTCAGTATGTATTATTTAACAGAATTAGTCTTTGCCACAAATGATAAAATTATTCTGATTTATATGTCTCTGGAATTCACGCAAGAGTAAGACCAAGTCTGAATGCTAATAAAGTATTCTTCTGCCTAATGAAATATTCATACTCATCTGTCATCAAGACTTTAATAAGGAGGAATACAGCCTTCTCACTTCTGTCAGTAAGGGACAGGCAAAAACCTTTCCTTCATTTAATTCTGAATGTCTCCTGAACCACTTCTAATCATTTCCTTTTCCTGTACAACACAGTACAAGAGATACTTAAAATTTACTTAGAAAGATGACTCCATATTTCAGATAGACAAATAAAGTTTATATACTTGCACCATCCAAAACTTACAGAACTTTTCACCATTAAAACTTCACACTACTGCTTTCCACATCCCTCCAGATGTATCACTAAGATCAGAAAAATCAGATTAAATAAAGAAGGAAAGCTACACTACAGCATGTGGAGGCAAATGCAACAAAACTTTAAGACAGCTTTGTCAAGAGCCATACCTTGAGGAAGTGGCATCATTGCAACATTCTTGTCCACAGTATAGCCCTGAAGGCTAAAATGCTGTTTTCTCCATTTCAGTTCTTGTGGAACTAATCAGATTGCAAAAGATATGCCACTGGACACAGACTCTTACATGTGGTAAAATCACCCTAATTTAAGAAGGGGGAAGCAGGGTATGGATTCTTCACCACAACTGTTTATAGAGAAAGCACATTATCTGATTTAATTAGTACATAAAATTGCATTCTTAGGTGTTCCTTACACATGTTTTATCCCCAGTCTTTCAGCCTGTCACAAAGAGCAGTCACCTTCCAGCTCAGACAGTGGATGAATTTTCTGTTCCAAAGGCCTTTTGGTGGATTGGTCAAAAGGTGTTCTTTTCACAGCAGCCAGTTTGCTGCTATGAGGGAACATGAAACCAAGCACATTTTCTCAGGAGTGCTGCTGAATTCTGTGAAGTTCTCAGCTGAGCAACCTTAAGCCATTAGAAATTACCTTACTACCACCTTATGCCCAGCTATTAAATCAGTTGGTTTCTCTGCATTACAATATCTATTACTATGGTCAGTCACCATAGTCCTTCACTCTTGAAACTGGAAAGAGGCCAAACTATCACTAGTGAGAAGCAACTTAGCCTTACATGAATCACCCATGTATTCCTTTAGTTTATTGTTAGCTGACTTCTGCAGAGCCTCCAAACCTTCTGCCAGCATATGAGTTGCTTCTGAAGCTATGACACAAACATCAGCAAGGGAGTTGCACTAACATCACTCTCCTACATATTAGCAGTTGTTAAGTCACTTACTCTGACTAACACCAGTCCTTCCTCTTCACTTGATGACAATATGTATGGTTTTCAACAGAGCAAGCAGTTTAGTTTTATAATCATTTTTCACTAAGACAGTGTCTCACCACAAACCATTAGGCATCATACCAGCTTATAAGCAAATTCCTTACATTTTGGAATATTCAAAATTTTCATTACAAAACTATGTAAGATCAACAGCTGAAAAATATCCTTTTAATTAAACTAATGGGGAATTTTCCCCATAAACATAGTTGTAAATGATTTTTAGCACTTTTCCAAACATACAAAAGATAAAGTGATTTTTAAATATTCCTAACTTTTGAAGATATACTCTTTTTTCTTGAATTCATTTTTAATCACAGGAAACTTTTTGAATTATGTACTACATCTACCATATTTATCTCATAATCTCTCCTGGCTTGCCTCTCAGGACCATTAATTCAATGCTCCATCTGCTACAGTTGCTCACAGCACAAGTGACATTTACGTTAGGTTTGTTTCCTCAGAAGAAAATGTATTAGAAAAGGTACTCTGACAGGTCTTTATATCCATTTCACAGGCTAAACACAAGTTATAAAGATCATCCATGTAACTACTGACAGAAATGATGAGAGAACAAGTGGAGACAACAAGATGTGCACTGAACATGCCCTCTTCTTTCAAGTGAGTTGGAATTAATCACATCTATCATTCATCCCTCCAGTAGGTTTGAAATACAGTGTAAAAAATATACCAGGAGACATGAAAACTGCCATTCCGCTCTACACGTGGTACAACTCCTCCTACTTTACGCACTCAGACTAAGTTAATTTCCCATATATGCAGGAAAACTGCTATCAAAGGCAATATTGCATTCTTTCAATATCAGAAATAAGGCATTTAATTTTTTTCTTTCAGAACGGATTTTATACCAAGTCTGTAGAGCAAACAGAATGATGTATGAAATAGCTCAGTGACAAGTTGTATGGACGTACTACAACATGACAGGATTGTCCCATGGCAGAGACGAGATCAGTTACATCCAGACTGCCCAGGAACATATTCAGAGATCAGAAACCTGAAGATCCCTGAAGGAGAACAGCTTCTGCTCTCCCTATAACTCCAGGTTTTAACACTTTTTAAGATATTAAAAAGTATGCAGTAACTCAGACAAGGAACTTTGCAACAGTTTCTCCTTTTTCTAAATAAAAAAATTCACCTATATGGAATAACAGCTGTTAAAAATGTTTTTTAAAACAAATGCCTCAGTAAGATCACAGATTTTGCAAAATCTGCCATGAGCTGATAAGCATTTGCATGAAAATAATTTTCTACCACCAGCCAGAGTCTTGGTATGTTCAGAGGACTGACCTTCAGGCCGCCTTAATGCCTTAAATAGGCAACCTTTTCTCTGAAAAATCACTGCACCACACTAAGCTACTTCTCCATTTCCATTTTTTCTTGTTTATAGTAATTCTTACTTTGTGTTAAAATTCTGTATATATTCTGTACATACTTACTAAAAATAAAAAAAGGGGAGAGAAAGGGAAAGAGAGAGGGAAAGAGAGAGAGTTACTGAAAATGCTTGTCCTCTCTGTCTTTCAGGCCCAAATTAACCACAGTTCATTTCCACCCTTCAGTTCATGCTAGGCTGGGTAACAGAGAATAGTAGAAGTAGGAAGACCATGGAAGAGATGAGAACTGTCAAGAGCACTGATCACCAAAGACTAACAGAACAAATTACTCTTACAGCTGAACTACCATGAACCATTTCCCTCTTTCTGTCACATTTGCACAATGCCTAAGCTAAGGGTAGAAGTACCTGAAAACACTGCTAGAAATCGGGAAATTTTCCACCTGGAAGAGTTCAGTAAATTCTGCTTGTGCAGGGAAATATTTATGAAACAAACTATGGATGGGATTTTTCTTTTTCCAAGAAGTAATCAAATGTCATCGAGATTCCCTTTGGGATCAGGACCACTCTTCTAGTTCTGTACCTACCCAGGAAATCACAAAGAGCAGAGACAGAACTCTTTCAAACTGTTTTAAGCAGCATTTTCTGTTGTTTCAGGTTTCAGTGCCAGGAAAAAATGTTCCTTATATATTTCTATATTTTCTTTTATTATCCGCAAATAATTGCCAGAGATGCCTCTACCTTCTTATTCCTATTTTTACATACAACACATCATTTCCATATGAATCTCAAATCTCTATTTAGTGTCTGCCTTACAGATGTACTTAAGCAGCCCAGGGTAAAACAAGTGCCCTCTCCCTTTGCAGGACACACACCCCCCTCGCCCCCCCACTGTAGGATATTATAAAGTCTTTACAATATGCTACTTATTAGTGACACAGAGTCCTCCTAAAAAGCTGTTCTGCAAAAAACTTCTCTCTCCTGAAAGCCACAGGTAGAAAACAGAACACCTGGAACAAGGAGCTGCAGGACTGCAGTTAAAAAGCTCTACTTGAGACCCGCACACCTGGGTCCAAATGTAAGAAAGAGGAAAGACTGGGAAGGCAGCAAAGGTAGGGCACAACTGCATATCTAGGAGTTCAGTACAGCCTCCATCCTAGGGCTGGAACTGTGTCAAGGACAGAGTAGAAGGTTTACTTGGTCCTATGACAATCTGATACACCCTGGGCTTAGGGCAGCCTTACCAGTAAAGGTATCATCACTACACTCCACAAGGTCCTCCATGTAGTCCCCAAAATATTTATATGTTTTCAAGTCACAAAGCACTTTGGAGAAGAAGCTGTGGCATACAGTACAAATCATTGTGCATTCTATAGATATATCTATCTTGCAAAAACAGCTTTGTCAAGGACACAGGCATCTGCTGGCTAACAGGAGTCAAATCTTTTATACACATGGATAACTGCATATCTCTGCAAAAACTGTGCCAGTCTAACTATATTTTGTCTTGCAAGGGTGAAGATCACCTTAGCGCGACAGTGCCAACTGTCTTGTCATCAGCTCCATTATCGCAGTGACTTAAAAAGAGCTATTCTTGTTACTATACACATACATAAGTATCCCATGCAAGAATTTTTGGGTTTTTTTAAAAAGAGCTAATACTTAAAATATGCAAATCCTTAGATTTTGGAAATTGTTATCTACAGCATTGTTATTTTCAGTGAATTGATTTTTCTTTTTAAAATTTTTGATAATGAAATCCCCAGGTTTCATTTCACAATAGGTTGACACTGACAGGGCCATGGATCCTGATGAGAAAGAAAGCTACCATTTTTTTTTGGCAAAGAACCCGAGCAGGAAAAGGTATACCATGAGTCAATTCTTCAGACAGGAGTTATAATGAGAGCAGTACAGGCTGCACTCTTCACAATCCATCCTTTCTTATTGTATCAAGGTTGTAAAAGCTCATTTCTCCTCCAATACTCTAGGCACTACCCCACATCATAACTATCAACACTACAAACTCGTAAGTCAAGACTAACAGCCTTTAAGGTATGGTTTATAACAATCACTCTTTTGAAGGAAGCCAACAGGTAAGGCCTGTAGAAACTAAGCACAGAATTTTCTTTCAGTGGTGAGACTAAAGAGTTACCTAAAAAATATACCTAAGAATTTTACCAGTCACAGAGATTTGCATTTCATCATGCCACACACCTCTCAGTTCAAAAGTCTCTCACCAGCAAGTAGTTTCTGAATGGCAGTAGAAAGAGAAGGGGCTGAAAAAGCCCAAAATCACAAGGGTAGTTCTACCCTTAGGGAATGTTTGCGAATGGAATTACACCTCTAGTGCAACCTATCAAGTATAGCTGTGCTGTTACAGAAATGTATGAAAGCCACATTGCAAAGCAACAACTGTCAGTAACTGTTATATTTAATTACATCTTCTCCATAACTTCCACAAATGTTCTTGGCATTAAGATGAAAACAGGAATCAGCTATTTTGCCTGGCTCAGTAGCTTAATTTCATTACATGAGAAAAAAAAAAAAAAAAAAAGGAAATAAATACAGCTCCAAGCAGAGGAACAGTCCCCAGCTACCAGTTAACATCTGTAGAACAATTATGACATGTTAGCAGAATGAGACAAGGACTTGTCTATTTTGTGGAAGGGAGTCAGAACAACACATTTGGTTTTTCTCCAGGGTGCAACAGATGATAACATTTAAAAACTCTTTCTTACCTAATCCAGTTTGCTTCAGGACTTGCTGTGTTCTCATCTGTTGCAACAAGAAACAGAAAAAGCAAAAGCTTGACAGTCTTCAAGATACTTGAGATCTTTGGCATTTTTCCAGCTACATCAAAGTAACAGGCTACCCAAGGTAATAGTTGTTACAAACCTGACTGCATTATAGTTCTATTCCAAAGCTGACTAACAACAAAAGAGAATAAGGTGAAAAACTGAAGGTTGCATTCTTTACCTGACATAGCTCCTGTTAGCCATATGCTCAACTCAGCAAAAGGTACTGTCTCTCTGAGCAATAAACCTAGAATAGGCAAAGACTGAATTATTAACAAGAACATGAGGAGGCCTCAAAAGCACATGATGAATGAAACAGAAATACAAAGCTTACAGTCTGATTTAGTTTGTAAAGGCAACTTAGCTCACTTGATCTATTTTGAACACTAAATGGCATATGGAAAGAAGCAGGATGATGCTTTATTGCAATGCAGGAGAATGGTGAACAGAGTTCCTTAAACTGTCTTCATACCAGTCTCTCACGATGTAGAATTTGACTAAACTGGAAAAAATCAGATTTTTATCATATGGTTATTGTATACATTCCCATTCCACTGGTCACCTCTCTTTTCAGTCATTAACTGCTAATATGCTTCCAACACTCTGTTTTGGCCTCCAGCTTTTTGTACCGAACATTGTAGATGTTTGCTCTTCCAGCAACTTACAACTGAACTGATACAGTCTCTAGGTTCATACTGTATTTCATGTTTAAAACTGGGTCATCCAATTAACTTTGAATATGGCATAGCACAGCAGGAATGAAAGCTATAGATACCTGGGCAAAGGCTGGAACTTGTTTTACATAACTTTGTGTCTTTTGATACTGCTGATAGCAACTAGAAAGTACCAGCCAACAGAAGAAACCTTGCCAGAATGAAAGGAGATATTGACACCAATTTCTCCTCTCAAGAGAGAATTTTCTAGTTCCTCTGTATTCTGTTCTACAGAAGTCTTATTACTTTCAATGCCATGAAGCAGACACTAATGATTAGGACAGCATTCAGAAAATTACATTATCTGTTCAGGTACTTCATACTGTTCCGTCTAGATGTTAGGTTCCTAATTCTAGGGGTAGGAGACACAGGACTCATCTTAAGTATTCAAATGTGAATATCCACATTGTATATTTAAGTTGGACATTTAAATTTGACATTCACAACAATGAGAAAATAGGACCACCATATGGAGCCTGGAGGGGAGCATCACTCAGGAAAAGTACATATCAGAAACTCTTTGTCTGCATGGTGCCTCTGGGAAACTGGGACCAACAGACATACCTTGCTTACTCAAATACCTCCCCTTACTTGGAATTCACCTTTCTGTCTTATACCTTAATCTCAGCTCCCTCCATGTTTGACTCTCAGGCAGCCAAAAGTAAAGTGGCTCCCACTTTTAGACACAAAGGAAAATGGATACTTAGTTCCTGAATTACAAGGATTAATATTAGTTCCAAGTAAATACAAGGCAGGAAGTATGTATTTGTTAACAGAGATACTATCTGCTTTACAGAGTTGACCTTGCTATTTAATACACTATTTTCCATCATTGCACACAATGCGGCAATAGTAATTCAGTTCAGATTAAATACAAGCAGATCTTTTTTTTTTTTCCCACCAAAATGCCCAGCTTAATATATTGTTAAAGCTCTCAACCATGAACACTGACCCCTCTGGAAACTATATCCCTTTCAAGTGTTTCAGGTTGCTTACTGCAGAAATCTCCAGGGGTTACTGCAAGCATTGCTCTGTGAATTGGAGGGGTAAATGAATCCCTACTGTTTCTGCTGCAGTAGCATGAGACTGAAGGAGATGAAATTTTCTTGTAAATCGTGGAAAGTGTGTGTAAAGTGAGAAAGGTCGAAGCAAAACCAAAAGAATGTGTCCATGCAGAGTATTAGACAAACAGCTGCCTGAATAGACTGATAGCAGTAATTATGCCATTATTTCAAGTTCCACACTCCCCAGTGTGCTGAATGCACCTCTCTCCACAGTCAGTATGCTACCATGCTTCAGGAGATGAATTAATTTTCCTGAATTTTCATCTATTTCATAAGAAATATTGTAAAATTAGCTTAGTCCACTGTTTTCATACATGTAGTTCTGCAAATGTCTCCTTTTTCCATACACAGTATCAGTACTCCCTCTCCACACAGCAGGGTAGAGGCCATGTCTGAGGAAGAAACAACTAGATGAGGGGCGGAGAAAAAGAGGACCAGCCAGCAAGAAGCTACTGACATGACTTGTTCCTTACAAAGCAGCAGCAGCAGCGAATGAAAAATGTGCTTCCTCCCCCCTCACCATATGCCATTACCACAGGCCAATTCTCAGCCGTGTTCAGCAGAGCTTTTCCCTTCTGTGCAGCACTCAGATGGAAAAGCTCAGCCTTATACTGTCAGACATTTATCCCAGAGCAGTGCCATTCTAGCTACAGCCATACAGCTTTTCAGCTTTGGCAAAAGGAAAGCATGTATGGCCTTATACAATGCATTATTCAGAGAAGTTCTCTTTCCCAGAGAGGGAAAAATTCCTTGCAGCTATTTTGCACAAATAAACAACAAAAGTTTCTCAAATTATTTTCCAGATTTCCGATGTGGCACTGTGTGTCCTCACTATTTACGTCACACGTTCAACTCCCAAAACAAGAGCTGTGCAGAGACATGAAAGGTGCATGAAAAGCAGAACAAGTCAGGAAGGAACTAGCAGGAGATTTATTTCATGCATTTTATTTATCCATCTCCATTTCTACCTGCAGAGCCCCACTCTCCACAAACAGAGGAATGGATGCTTCCCTCAGCTGCACACTGTAACCCCCCAGGCGACATCACCCTCACCGTGCACTCTTCTGTCCTTTTAGATTCTCCTGCTGCAGCTTCCTTACCTTCTTCCTATCACCCCTCTCCATTTTAGGAGCTACATGGCTTTATCAAACAGCAGAGACATAATCCATTACAGCAAATGAGTCCTCAGGTTAGCACTATGAGGAATATGCCTCCATATTTTCACCTGTAATACAGAGGTCTTTACTAAAAATGCCACTTTGAACTTGTCTTGGATGACTGCCAGCCCCATTGCAGCTTGTTTATTCTGCTGCAGTACAGTTCAGTTTAAACTCATGAAAAGGAGTTAAACAGTTACAACAAAAGAAAAATTCCTACTGAATGAAGTGCTGATTATTCCTGCAGGTGCAGAGCATTCCCAGCTTCCCTATAGTAACCAAGCCCAAGACATCTTTCTGTTCCCTGGCTCTACATTATTGAAGTTCAGCTGTAGAGTAGATTGGAAAAAGTTTAGTGTTCACCTGTTCAGTTATGTTCAGGGTTTGTATGAGGTTTTTTTCCCCCCTTCTCCTTTTCTGTTACTGATCCATAGGCCCTCTTCCCTTGTATTTCCTTGGATCACGAGAAGTCACTTCTAGGGGGGGTGAGTTTGTAAAAACGAATGAAAAAGAAGCTACAGGTACAGAATGTATCTCACTAAGTTTGTTCAGATGACAAGTTAAAAACTAGGGCTAGGTTAAAAAAAACCTAAACAACAAAAAACACCAACCAAACCTTTAAGCAGAACAAAAGCAAACCATTACGGTAACTTTCAGGACTTCAAACCCATTTCCTATACACAAATGTTCTTTGATTACTCTCACAGCACCGCACAGTGCATTAGCACTTTATTCATTACTCCCCTCTTCTCCAGTCCCTCAGTGGCCAGAAGGCTGGTAACGACAGTAACTTGTGTCTTTGTAACACAAGCTGTTTCTATTCCCCAGACAAGCCTGCACTCAGGAGTCCCTTGTTAGTGAGCCTCTCTAGGCATTACCACAGCAAGAATCATTGTCTTTGTCCAATGAACTTTTTATCGTGAAAGCATTTGGCAAAAAACACTGCAAAACCCGTCCCCTATTAAAGCAACCAAATAGCCACTGCACTGCTCACTAAATCCCTCTTCTCAGTAGTCAGAAAGTCAGTAATATAAGATACAATATTTCTTCTAATCAAGGATTTTGGATGGTACTGGATAATTCACTCACTCTGCACATACATCAACAGGGCAGCACATAACGCTGAGGAAGGAATCACCCAGTGGCCCTCTCTCCAGTGCACACAAACATAGTGCTGCAGATAATTTTCCTACAGCTTCCTAGCCATGGAACACCATGGAGCAGCACATACCAGCACAGAAGTTCGTATTTTCCCTGTTTCTAAAACAGTCCATTTGCACTTAAACTGACTTTCCATATTTAAAAGGGTCTGAAATGGCTTTAAGAAAGCTATATTCACCTTGACTCCTAGCCAGATTATGATATGAAAATCTTAGCCCAAGGGAAAAATAGCTCTGCTTGGTTCAAGCCACATTTTTATTGTTTGAATAAAACTTGGGTGAACTCTATTTTTATTTTTTTGCTACAGTGTCAATAATTAACACCAACTTGGATTAACATTTGAAGGATTAAAGTATATAAAGCTGGAATATTAACTGCATTACAATTTCAATTTGACATTAAGAATGAGCTGGAATTTGGGAATATAAAAAGAGTCTTGAAAAAGGATTCTATGTATTTTCAGAACACATTATACAAGACTCCACAGTAGGTTAAGATACAATTTACTGCTTTTGACAGAAAAAACCTCAGTAACTGCATCTAACTTGCTGACAGTGACCTCTATTACTATACTATGCATCATGCTAACTGAAATTTCTGTACAAGAACATAGTTTCCCACCTAATAACTTCACAATTCCTCAAAACACTGATTCTTGGTTTTCAGTGCAATGAAACTGAAATTCCAGAGTGCAGCTTTTAAAGGGGCAAATGAAGTGAGAAAATCTAGCTTTAAAAAATAAAAACTAAAAACCATTTTGTATTCACAAAAATTAATGCACCACTTCAGAGAAATAAACAGGAAGATATTTTAAGTTAGTCTTATCTCAATTTGCATGCAGCATTGTCTATGGCTAACGGTACCTTTCCTTTCTTTTGCTAGTAACTGCATACCTGTATGTACCCAGGAGCAAGATCTGCTTGAAGGAATTTATGAAGTGTTATCATAGTATTTGCAATGTATATTATGGTCCACTAGTTACCATAGGTTGCTTAAGGAAGTACTATACACTAGAGCCAGATCTATTTAGGGAACTTACAGAAACTTTTCTTCAGTTATTCATGGCCTTGTCCCGATGGGCCTGAATCCCGTATCACGCCTACTTACTTCTTGCCTTGTAGTATCTTCTGCCATTTTTAATCATGGAGATTTTTTTTTTTTTTCCTGAGCATTCCTTACCTATGATTTTGGAAAACCAGGTACAGCTGGTCGGCCCCTCGGAGGCGGGGTACCCGCACAGCCTCAGCAGCAGTGCTTCTACGGCGCTGCCACCCGTGCCCCCGGGCAGCCCAGCACCACCTCGGCGGGGCTCAGGCCACCTCCCTTCCCCGCCTAAGTCCGCGGGGCTGAGAGCAGACTTTGCTCGGGCCAAGACAAGCTCCCGGCGGCAGTGACAAACCCTGCCAGCACCGATTCGCTAGAGAGGTGACAACCCCTGCCTGGCTCTGAGCGCCAGAGGACTGCAAGGCAAATGGCGAACGCCATTTCGAAGNAAAAGTCGATTGAACACCGTGTAGGAAGGGTAATGTTTATTGAGCTTTTACAGAAATAAAACCGATGCGTTGATGTGCACATCTAGCAGAATCGCTGGAACTAAACGCCTCAGTGCCCTCTGTGCATTCAGTCCATTGTGGAAAACAATGAATTGCGAGCGCAGCTCCGTCTGTGCTCTGAGAAATGGGTCCTGGTGAAGGAAAGGATTTTATAAAGTATTTCTTCCCCTTTGGGTGTGAGTTTGGGGGAGAGCTCCCGTCTTTGGGCTTCTCCTTTTGTACCTGTTTGTCTTAAATGAGTTCTGTCATAATCATTTTCCAGGTTGATTCATGAGAAGAAATTCGGGTATGTATTTCTCTTACACACTTTTCTTTGTTTACCAAAAATCTTAGAAAAACGGGAGGTTGTTCTTTTGATCAATATGCCGATGCTTTTTCTAAGTGAACACATCACGGGGGCTCCCTCTCACTCAGCTTTCTGCACCCGTTCTCTCTTTGCGTTTTGCGAGCCCATCATGACCACCCTCTGGTTCTTCCACCGCGGCTGTAACTGTACCTGCCTCAGACAATGTTACAAAGAGAGAGCGACTGCTGTATTCATCAGCTTCAACGAGGGCTGACTCACTCCACAGTTCCAGTACCACTTCAAGCATGGTAATCATTCTCATGTATATTTAACGAGTATGTTGTAAGTAATCTTCATAATTAAAAAAAAAAAAAAAAAAAGAATGAGAGCTTTATATCCATCTATT